>JARJLF010000596.1:0-162812 GCA_029378395.1 Mycena leptocephala
TGGCCGTTGACCCTGCAGGTACTGACAAGATACGGTACCTGGTTGGTATGGTAGCGGACAGAACTTCGTGACAAGTTTGAGTCCCGATTTGGAAATCGTTAATACACCCCGAGTTTTAACCAGATTATGATGAGGGTGTGGGAATAGTACCAAAGGAAGGCACTCTAGAGATCCCCTGGACTAAAAGTTTGCAAACTGAAAAAAATATTTTTTTGCAGTTCGGATTTCGCGGTTTTGATCTCGGGCCGATGTTAGCCGGTGGCTGTGTGTGTCAATCAATTTCCCTTTTCGGTGCGCCATCACATAATCAAGTCGAAAAATGACCATCCTTGGATGCGAGGAGCTCAAAAGTAGCATAAAACTACTTCTTCAGTCACAAAAGCTTGTCCACAATCGTCCTCGCGGCCACAGAGGTACAGTCAATTTTACAACTCCGAGACAAATTTCGCGGTTTTTTTTCCCACGGTACAACCCCCCTCGAAATGAAAGTTTTGCCTATAAAACAGCTTTCTGTGGTCCTTAATCTTCAATCCCAGGTGAAATTGACCAAAACTACGACTGGTCATGAAGTTCTGTCTGCTACCATACCTGGTTGCCATCTGCCAACAAGATCCATATGGACCTGAAACAGGTACCATCTACAGTGGAATCCAGCAGGACATAGTGGACTCCACTGGAGTTCAGTCGATGAAGTGAACACCAAGGCCCAATGCGGACTGGTGGAGATTGCCGTCAGACATTATCTTATCTTGGCATACCCTGGGAAGCATCACCTAACAACACCCCTTGATATCTGCCAGTGGCCGCCAAGGGCCAATGGCGGCCATTGTTGGCCGCCAATGAACTTTCCATCGGCGGGTATATTACTCAAAATGACGCGGACTGACGCGGCACTGACGCGGTGGTGGCTGTGTCATTGACGCAGCATCGGCGCGCAGCCCGTAACTTTTCAGAAAATGCTCTCTGACCACGAATTCAAGTCGGGGGAACATTTTCCTATTATATTCCATCGTTCTGACGCAAAAAAGCCTAATCCAAAATTTTGTCAGTACAGCTGTTTCCTTGCATAAATCATCGTTGATATATACAATACAACGGATATTGAAGCCAGAACCTACGAAATGGGAGAGAATAGCCCTTTCGTTGAACTGTGTTGGAATTGTAGGTGTAGTACGACGTGTGAGACCGTCGGAGCCACGTAGGAGGTCGACGTGGAGGACATATGTAACTGACGTGTCAAGCACGTTACCATAGAGCTGGACTCTAGGGCCAACAATGAAAAAATGCCGAATTTAGCCCAGTAGATCATTTCAAGGGTTTTATGCAAAATCATAGGATGTCCATGCCCTCCGAATTCGTGATGCGAACAAAATGAGCATATACCCGAGGAAATCGGTTGAGAATTGAGCTTAGGAGAGCTGATCTCGTGGAATGAGCAAAGAAAAGAAAAAGAAAACGGGCCGCGTCCTAAGTACCCAAGGTTTAAATGCCCTAGAAATCCTCAAAAATTCCCTGGTGCAAAGCCTAGTCTGCTAGCAGCGTTTTGTGCAGCTTTTGCGGTATCACAATGTGGATTCAATCTAGACTAGCAGTTTGCGCGTGCTTCGCTACGGAAGAATAATATCCAACCTCCCAAGAGATATGATAATCAGGGCCCCTACCAGGGGCAATACAGTCCCATGTTTGGCAATGTAAAGTACTTTTTGGCCTCTGGAAAGGTCGATATCGTGTCTGGGGGATCTGAATAGACCAAAATGACCGGAATGATCAGGGCTATCAATTGCTGGTACAATGGCTTGCAGTGAGGGCCATACAGTCACGTGTTTGAAAATGCAATGGATCGCAGTGCGGGCAATGGGGTCACGCGGTCGAAAATGTAGCTGCAGATAAATCAAATTTTGACAATTTTCGGTATACCAGTTAGTGCTTGCTAAAATTGGTCAATGTAAATTACATCGGCCCAATTTCACATGTAAATTACGCACCCCGCACGGAGGCCCTCCGACCTGCATGTAAAAAACTGTGAAAAACCCCACTCCAAACGGGCTCGCAAGGCAGTCTTTTGTCATGAACCTCAGGCTGGCTAATAAACACAGAACCCCTTCTGAGGTGACATGGATGGCGGACACATTTGAAGATATCTCGTGAACCGATAACCGATGTTTACATGCTTTACAACGTTCTTTACACCCTTAATGAGTGCTCAGGAAGAGCCATGGAAAATTTAACCGCCGGCGGCTCAACTGGTGTAATATTTTCTGTATTTGGGCATGCAGGTCTGACTCCACAAGAGTATTTTGCTTTTTCCTGGTTCAAAAGTGGAATAGGTACGAATTTCTTGGTGGAATCAAGTTTGTGGGCATGAAATGAGTACTCTGACAGACCCACAGAAAATTTAATCACTGGCGACTCAAGTTGTGTAATTTTCTGTATTTGGGGATGCAGGGTGACTCTACAAGAGTATTTTGCTTTGGCCTCGTTCAAAAGTGGAATGGGTACGAATTTCTCGGTGGAATCAAGTTTGTAGGCATGGAATGAGTACTCTGGGAGACCCATAGAAAATTTAACCACTGGCGACGCAAGTTGTGTAAAATTTTCTGTATTTGGGCAGTTCTGACTCCACAAGAGTATTTTGCTTTGTCCTCGTTCGAAAGTGGAATGGGTGCGAATTTCTCGGTGCAGTTAAATTCGTGGGCATGGAATGAGTACTCTGAGACCCACAGAAAATTTAACCATCTGCGACTCAAGCTGTGTAAAATTTCCTATATTTGGGCAGTTCTGACTCCACAAGCATATTTTGCTTCGACCTCATTCAGAAGTGGAATGGGTGCGGATTTCTCCGTGGAATCAATGGAGTGCTATAAGAGACCCACAGAAAATTTAACCACCGGCGGATCAAGTTGTGCAATATTTTCTGTATTTCAGCATCGGCAAGGCAGCTATATGAAATTACCTTATGCGGAGTGGCGCGCTAGGTGAGCGGGCGTGGGGAAGGCGTTGGCACAGGAGCTCTTCCACACGCTGGAAGCCTACTGGGCCTTGCGGGGTCGGAGAAGAGCCATGCGGCCCACACCGCAGATTTCACTCAAGGGATCGTGGTCAACCAGGGTCAAATAGGCTCTATTTTACAAGCCTTTTTCGGACTCCGAAAATTTCGTCTTAATTAGCATCGGCAATTTTCACAAGCCTATTTCCCGCCACAGTGGGCAAATCGGTATGGCGCAAGTGCTCCCTTATTGCTGCCGATCACGGCAAAATTACTGAATAATGCGCGCAGCAGACTGTTGAACTCCGGGCTCTGCTGGCGCCGTGGGCCGGATCAATGTGTTGGCCGGTATTTATCGCTGGGTTCACATCACAGCAACAAATTCACCCATATGCGCACATTTTAAGCCTGGCTTAAATTCCCAAATGATAGCCAGCGCAATTTCAAGTAAAACTGTCTCTTTGGAGTTCCCCTCCGAGCGGCCCTCATTGCGTCCGATGGCTGGCAAAGATTCATTCTGAACCAAACGGGTGTCCGGCAGTCAGACTTCACGAGATTTATGATAGTCGATAAATCTTTTATATGGACCATTTTTTCCCGTTTTTGGTCCGTTTTCACGAGAAAAAAACGCTACGGGCTCAATTTTCAACCTTCAAACGATTGAGTCGCAGGGCATCAAGACCATGCACTGGATGAAATAAGCCCAGAGACGTTCCGTAGTCGATCGTTGGGTGTAGAATGATGAATGGGCATTTTCGCAAATTCAGAGTCTCGATGAGTGCCGATGCTCGGAGTGACAATATGTGACGTTTGGGTAAATAAAAAGCCCAGAGAATTTTGATGCTCGAGGGCGAGAATGATGAGTCGGAAAACAGGGAAAATTCAAAGCCCAATGAGTGCAGAGTAAAACACGAGTCCCAAGGTACTTTAAGCCTGGGCGAGTTTCGATACTCAGGGGTAGAGCGATGAGTCGGACACATGGGAACTAGCTAGGTGAGTTTCGATGCTCGTGGGTAGAATGGTGTGTCGGACACATAGGAACCTCCGATAAAACACGAGGCCCAATAAGTGGGCAATTAACGCGTAGGCGAGTTTCAATACTCTGGCGTACAATGATGAGTTGGAACACGGAAGATTGCAGAGTCCAGATGAGTGGCGATACTCTGAGTAACAGTGTCCCTGTGAATGAGTAAATCAAATGGTCGACAAGTTTTGATACTTGGGCGTAGAATGGGCGTAGAAGACCCGGAGTGACAAACGTGACTTCGAAGCTAGACGAGTTTCGATACTCGAGGATGGGGTATAAAGTCACAAACATGGGTACCTAAAATTTTTGCGTTAGTTGGTCAGTGGGTCAGTACAACAGTCGCGAGATTTTGAAGTTACTGCGTAAACAAAGGCACATCAGGAAGACACAATTGGTGAGCATAAACTCATTTGCTCAAAAGAATGGACATAGCCATACAAATTCTGCGTGAGGAGACTGTATGGGGTGTGTTTAAAATCGGTACAACTCCGGGAAGCCAGGGTGCCGTAAAACTCCATGACGGATGGCGCGAGGTGACCCGGAGCAGACACTTCGTCGTCACCATCCAGACACGATGAGGGTTCGTCTGTGGCTCAAGGCTTTTTGAGGGGATCATTATTTCTGGGCAGAAGCAAGGCAGAAAGCTCGAACTCAATGGGTTCTTTCGCCTTGGCGCTGGAAGCCGGCCGATTTTTGGGTCACGCGGATTGATTTGTGGACGAGTTTGTGGATTGGCCGTTCGGAAGGTTTTGGGCGTGGGTCATGCGGAGGATCCGGAGCCAACCTGGAAGAATGTTCAGTTGTATCCAGAGATGTTCCCATAGCTCTTTCCTTATGGCCTCGGTGGAATAGGCCATCCATCTCACAAAAAACGATTTAGCGAGGCCAAACACAATGCTGTATTTTCACCTTAACCCCTAACCCCGCGTACTGATGGATGACAAGAGATTTCAGACTGATTTATATTTCCATATGGTTGCGTTCAACGACCTGCAGATCAAAGCGGGAGTTACCGGGAGCCATCTTTTGGCCAAGCGCAAGAATTTTGCGATTGTTGTCAAACGGCTGGGAGACATTGAGCCATGTTAGCTGATCTTTCTGAGGGACTGGTCTCAGGAGAGAATTTTGTGCCAAAAACAGAGGCAGAAACGACCTGTTTCGATGTTTTGAAAGACTTGCGGATCAAAAATAAATGTCACTCCGAAACTTCAGACTTCAGATGAGCGGATGAGCGGAAGTCAAAAAAATACATCCGTCCACACAGTGAGTACTGCTCAACGAGATTTTGGCCATCTGAGGCGAAATCACGTGCAATAAGATTAATCCATTTATCGAGCAATACCCACCATTTTCAAAGCCGCTCTTGCGGTGAAGGGCAGCCATATATCCCAAAAAATAAAGTACATGTAGTTTGAACCAAAATATTCTCCAAATTGTGACCATAAAACGTGAGTTTCCAGTTACTTTGTGTGATGACGAGTATTGGGGGCCTTGAGAGCATATTTGGGGTAGACATGCACCAAGACAACCTTGCAATGCTCTCACATACGGTTACTCCGGTCCCTGGGTGTTACCGAGGTTGCCGCCTGTGATGGCATGCTATACAACAGTGCCAAAGTGAGGCGCCGAAGCGTGCCGATGCGGCTGTGCTGT
Organism: Mycena leptocephala; assembly: GCA_029378395.1. NCBI lineage: Eukaryota > Fungi > Basidiomycota > Agaricomycetes > Agaricales > Mycenaceae > Mycena > Mycena leptocephala. Next base: position 5,667 of record JARJLF010000596.1, read on the forward strand.
GGCTGTGTCGGTCAAATTTTGAGGGTAAATTTGCCAAAAATGCTCCATTTGATGAGAAAAGCATGTAGAAACACTCTGAAAAAAGTCACACTGAAGTATATGGGTGCTGGTTGTGGAACAAATGAAGTCGAAGGTGAAAGCACAGGGAGGCAGAGGGAGAAAATGCAAGACTTAAAAAATTCAGATTCCAATAATTTGTTGATTCTATCGCCGTTAATACTAATACCCATGGTTCTTCTTGGAATCGATGGCCTCCCGGGACGGATGGCAATAAATTGTGATAGAAAGGGAGATATAAGGGAAAGTTCCTGTGCCGACTCTTTCCCCACGCCATAGCCCTTGGTGGAGCCTAAACAGTATGGGTTCCCACGGAGCGTGAGAAAAGAAATGGCAAGTGCCGAACCCTGCCGAGTGCCAGCCCGAGTGAAAATGACCTCCCTGAAGGCTGGATATTTTCGGACAGTAGACGCAGGAGTCGATCCGTCACGTGCGTTTTAGGGTAGATTGTTTCGCTTCGCTCGCAAAAGGTTTTGACCTTTGACGATCGTCTGATGAAACGATCAATTAATTTGACCCTTTTTTTTATTTTCGCCCATCCCGAGGGAATTTCGAGCCGAATGCATGTTACAGCACTTTGCGGTACATAAGGCGCGAACCGATTTTTTTTTTTTCCATTTTGGGCTTTTTTTTGATCCCCGCGACTAGGACAGTCGCGGCGGCCTCAATTCTCGTCCGTTTGCCTTGTCCATAGGCTCATCCGCTGCCCATTTCAAATACGAGTGCTGTTTGGCCAAAAATCATGGTTGAAAGAAAAAACACATCTTAGGAATGACCAGTGGGGAAGTTACGAGCAGTACAGGTGGCTCATCCTGTGCTTATTTATCAGTAGAAGACAATGAGCACATAAGTAGAACCATTAAACAACATTTGAGTCCGCAGCGAGTGTTCTATTGACTGCTCATCAAAGATGACGATGTATAATAATGGATATTGTGCGCTCAGATACCCCGCTGCGGGCCCACATTGTTTTCTGTCGCTTTTTTAATAGGACACTTGTTCTGGGCTCAATTCTTCACCTTTTCGCCTGCTTATAGACTCATTTTCTCCGCGTTTTGGATGCACAGGGAATGGTCTCCTCAAAGTTGCAATCTCGCTCTCGTCTTCCACTGTTCTGTGCTAAAAGACCCATATTTGCTTAATAAGGCAATCTTGATTGCATCAAGCCAATTGAAGGTGGTAGGGCCCTCCGCATTTTCATTACGGAGAGAATGAGCTTACTCCCAAGGCAAGCGGACAGAAAATGAGCCAGGCTGCTGAAAAAGTGCGAAAACAGAAAAAACTGAGCCGCGCCCTAAGTTCCGCGAACAGCAGTAAGTAAAATTAAAATGACGTGGGATTGGGCCTCTTCGAGGCGGGTGCTGAACCTTTAGGAGACGATAACATAGTTTACAGGAATTTTACTCACAGTAAATTTCGATTCCTTTTGGGAACGCACTTATTGAACTATATCTTTACCACGCAAACTGAGTTTTTGTTGGAGTGATGTGGTAGGTTGGTGAGATCGAGGATAAGTATGATGAATGGGAACACAGATTTGGATGCGACAGAGCCGGATTCCGAGGAAGAGGATTCATTTGCGTAGAGATATATCTATTCATTATCTAATTCCTTACTAATTCCGACGTACTCACGAATGAGCGAGGAGATTAGCGAGACAGCGACTCCCGGCTTCGAGCCGAGAGCCCCAAGAAGATATGTATAGGGATCGTACGGCTATAAGGCTAATAAGTGATTTGGGGGGGATGGGAGTGGAAATGGGATTGGATTTGGAGTGGATGATATGAAAAGGAAAAAGAAAGAAAGAAAGAAAGAAAAGGAATTGAGCAGAGCGATGGAAAGAGAACGTGATACATATCTATGGTCCGTTAGCCGGGGGCTGGTGGACGGGGCGACCGAAAGGCATCGCTTGGAGGAGAACGGGGTTTTTCCGGATGTAGATCTGGAAGGCGCCTGACGCCCACCGGCCGATGGCCTGAATGACGTTCGGGGGAACTCCGGCTTCAGCCAGAGAAGTAGCGCCGCCGGCTCGAAGTGATTGTCTCTCCACCTTTTTCTCATACTCTACCTACGCCAGCGTAAACGACGCTCTCGCAGCCACACCGTACTGACTGAGCGGGCTGTCGGTGTGCAGGTAGGTATATGGACGATGTCGACGCTGACGTGAATGTGGATGATGTAGAGGGAGACGAACGCAGGGAAAGGGTACACTGGAGGAGAGGGAGGTGGGGGAGGGGAGAAGGAAGGAAGGGATGGGAGCCCCGATGCCGACCCCATTGTTACATCTGTACAGGGAGGAGGTGGATCTGCGCACACTTCAGTTACCAGTACGAACGCCGCGACTGCGGTGGGGGATCAGCGTGATTCCTTATCCGACTCATCTCCACCCATCTCCTCTACCGCACACTCTCAGTATCGAATTATTTCCTCTTCGTGAACTTGAAGTGTCGGAGAAAATTCATTAAAGCACACCATCCGCTAGTCCCCCTTAGTCAGACTCGAAAAATAAAAATAAAGTTAACCTTCACCTTTGACTTCAACCGCCAATACAATCTTCATCAGTCCACATCCCCTGACATACATCTCGGCTCTTGGTCAAATAACCGTGCCATCGTTTTCAATGACGTCCAATGGTGGATCTGGGAGAGCCTGAAAAGTTGTGAGTAAATGCGTACACATTGTGGGCCCTTGTCCTGACCTTGAGCCATTGCACAGCGTTGTAGACCATCGGGCTGATGGTCGTGACAAGGGAACCAATCCCAGGGTGGAACAAATTTCTGGAGCTGGGAAAGAAGTTCGGGGCTTGAGAGTGGAGAACATCTGATAAGTGAACCCTATTCATAACGGTCACAGCGGCCTGTAGAGGGATTCCGGCGAGATGTTTGTTCAGGCTGATACAGTGTAGCTGATGTCGCAGCTTATAGTGCTGTCTAAAATTCCCGCATGTAAATTACATGTACCCTATTTTACATGTAAATTACTGGGTAAAATACGTAACTCACTTCTGGTCCTCGAAATCGGGCTGTAAAAAGGTGTAAAACCCCTCAGAGATATAGCGATGGGTCCACTCTCGGCGACACGGTTTGCGGATCTCGGTCCGAGATGTTACGAGATGTCACCCATCAATCACGGACACACATCTCTCGGATGAACCGGGCACGTTTCATCACATACCAGAAAATTGATCTCGAAGGCGCGACAGCCGTGAAATCCGGTGGCAAGTTCAGGGTAGAGCGGAAAGGCGTCGCGGAGTTCATCGCTCGGCTACCAAATAGGTCAGTGTGCAAGATCACCTTGGAGCCAGCGATTTTGCGGCATGGTGTGAGGCCGAGCCGGCAGGGGGAGTTTTAGATTCGACACGGCAGTAAAATAGGCTCTTTACAGACCGCCTGGACATTGGCGCAGTGCTCCATCTAGCCCACGATAATGACTCATCTGCGGGAGAAGATGAGGCTAGCATCTAAAACGAGCAGTGGAGAAGCTCACAATGTAGACCAAGAAACCAGAGTGAGCGGGTGCGACCTACGCGGTGCCGGCCCGAGCACCCTACTATCGAGCGGTATTGCGCTGTCGGTGAATCTCTGCGTGACGTCGGGAAGCCTTCCCAGGCACGGCGTCGAAATCGACACCTTCGCTTTCACCATCGAATGAGTATATTAGAGTACAGTGATATCCAGCGGGGCCCGCGGACCCTTGGAAAAGATGGAGCCAGCTCTGTGGCGATAGATATCAATACCATTCCTACGTGAAGAGAAGACGCAAACTAGGGTTCACCAGGGGTAAGGTAAGGGTATAAAACAGCATACCTCTACCTGTTTGCTCTAGGCCTGCAGTCTCTACAGGCGACAAAACGAGAACGGAGAAGCAGGCTCTATGTATGGGGCGTGCTTGCTACAAGCCAACGGCAACTGTTGACCTGCAATTGTCCTGGGCGCATTGTCCGAAGCTCACAAGATACTTTTAGGCTTTCAACGTCAAAAATTATCCCCTCCCCGGACATTCGGACTCGTTTTCTCGTGGCTTCCCCTTCTCTTACCGAAGCTACCCATGGCTTCGGCTAATACGAAGCTGAATGCAGTGTTTGATCGACTTGAATTCTATACCGCTAGTCCGACAAAGTGATTTGGGCTCGCTTACAAGATGGATTGGAGTGTAGCTAGGCTCTACAGTATGCCAGAAAATTTTCGGTCCCTTGTTGTTGGGATGCTTCGCTTCCTATTTGCTTGTAGGCCCAGGGCCCACTCCGCCAGTCTGCCATGGAAAGTGAGCGGGAGGTACATATGTGCAAAGGATGAGGATCCCGACCGAACACAGCTCTAATGTCCATACATATCTGAACCACAGTTTGCATTCGATGCCAAGATCGACGTGATGCTGATCCCACCAGCATTTTCTCTGAGATCGTATAAGACGCAAGCAAAATGAGCCCAGAAGCTAACGCACCAAAGGAGTTCGACTTGTGCGAAGAGCCGAGATCTCACCCGTCGCATGTTCAGGACGCGCATTAAATGCTACCACCGCAATGGACGAAAGTCGGGCAGAAGAAGGCTGCAAGGCACGGAACCCCCATTCATCATCAGGTTCGAACTTCCTGTAAAAGTTCAGGCAAGCAATTGCAACTAGAGTCTGTCAGCCTCACGAAAAGCATAGTATGTTGGCAAAATATCGTTCCAAATATGGTGATATTGTGCGCCTATTCAGAAGGTACTTTCCACACTCCTCTTTCAGTGGAAGCAAGTTCTCCGATACCTCGCTCTTCGGGAGGATGAAGTACTGAAGCTCCTCTTGGATTACTAAGATTTCCTCCTGAAATAAGCCACTGGGCCGCTCCACGGCGTGAGAGCCCGCAACGGCTCGACATGCCAATCCAAAGGAGTCTAGGACGTATCGGAAAAAATTGGGGTCGAACTGCGAGTGTAGCAGGTTAAGTTGGCCAGGGAATGCCAAGAGATGACGCTCACATCACTATCGTACCAGATGATAATGGCTCCGTCCGCAGGATCGTTAGGATCGTCCACCACCACCTTGTGCTGATTGAGTTCAGACTGGCTCAATCCCCGCGGAAATATAGAATAGACAATGGTCTTGGGCAGAATGTTCAGGGTCTCCACATTGAACGTAAATTCCTCGCCACGGAGGTCGACATAGAGGGTAAGGGCAACGTCAGATGTGACGGGTGGAGTGGCATTCGGAGACAAAACGCTATTGACCCAGCAGGTTTTTGCGCTCACGTGCTGATGGCACATGACACTTCCCCGAATAGAGTAGTAGAGCGTGTAGCGTAACAAGACCACATAACACGTCCTGTAACACGTTCTGTCACATCCTATCACCGCCATCCTTCGCACGTTAGCACACTTCCAAATGGCAAGTTCCGAAGAAGAGTCCTACTGTTCGCACTGCCGAAAGACCAAGAAAGCCGCGGAGTTCAGAAGAAAAACGAACGGATCACTGGCTCCTACATGCCTACAATGCCAGAAGCGCTCACGCGAATCAGCGCGAGAGAAGAAGGTCGCTGAAAAGGAGAATACCAGCCCAAACGATGATCCCGGAGATAATGATGGCAGGGACTTGGCCGTGCTTCCTCTCGATACTTTTCTGGATGCTCTTGTGCAACAAGACGATAATCTCGAATTGACAGCACGCGTCGATATCTCCTCTGTGTCAGGAACACGCAAAGACAAAGCCAATGAGATTGCAGCGCGTATTTGGAATCGGATGAAGTATCGGTTTGTGTACGTCACAATAATATTTTTACATTCTTTCCGGTTCATTCTTTTCGATTCAGGTATCACAGCAAATATGACCATAAGCGAACACCTTCGACGCGCTTCATGTACCATTGCGCGCAAAGCAAGGAACGCCAGAATGATCCCAAAATATCCCAGAATCATGAGGCGAAACATCGGGACAAGCTCTCGATGGACGCCTTCGAGTGTCATGGATGGCTTCACATCACAATCATGGACCTCGAAAACATCGCCTTCGTAAAGATATCTCACCGGGATGATCATGTTCCCTATTGGTCCATCGACGTTCCCACGGATGTTGTCGAGTTCGTCCGAGACAATCCAAAATTAACGCCCGGACAGGTAGATTATTATTTTGCACCCGTCGTTCCACTCTGAATTCTTATCCAGCTATGGGATGAAATTTTGAAGAAGCATCCACGACCCTCGTTTACTCGCAGAGTTATCTATGCTATGTGGGCGGAACAAAATGCCATGGAGTGGAAACGCGATCCGGATGAACTCAAATCAGCACAAATTCTCCTCGATGAATTCACCGCTCCCGATTCGGCACCGAGTCAGAAAGAACCCCTTTATTCTGTTGAACAGATCCCATTGACACCCCAGCCGGGATTCACGGCCATCGCATTTGCACTTCCCAAGTTATTGCGCGAAGTTGGAGGCCGAGTGCGAGAGTTATCTTTGGATTCTGCCTGTATGATTTAACTTTTTCCGTTCTTGGTTCGTTTATTAATTGGGAAAATTCCAGGGAATACCAATGGGTCTAGGTATGAGGTCTATGCATTACTCGGGGAAGTTTACGGCTCTGGAATGCCGCTTGGGTATCTTCTGGTGCAATCTACACCAGAGAGCGCCCCTGGGGGTAAAGAGAAATTTCTCCAAGAACTCCTGGGGCATTTCAAAACTGTGTGGAAAGTCCGTGCACTCGTTACGCTCACAGACAAGGATTGGGCCGAAATCAATGCATTCCTGGCCAAGTATCCCGAGGCAAAACACCAGCTTTGCTTCTGGCATGCCTTGAGAGCGATCAAGACTCGCCTCGCTATTTTTCGGCGGGTGCCAGCTCATTATGCTGTGGCTGCCGCACATGCGGAGTTCAGCTGGATTGACGAGAAATTCGTTCCCATTTCGCAATCCCAGGAAGTCGAACCTGTAAGTCTTAATTCTACAGCTTCTTCTTTGACTTAACATATACTAGGACACCTATGTTGCGAGCCAGGCATTCCCCCAGCTCAAAGTGCGATTTAACGGCGTCCCAGTGTCTGTAGCACCCCGCACTTCTGACACACAACCTTCCTTGACTCTGCGACTGAATGGCACTGTTCGGGCTATTATTCCACGTCCAGATTACTCGAGCGCAGCCACCGCTGAAGTCCCAGAACCCGAATCCACTGAAGACTCACTAGAGGGGGATCTTCTGGAGGAGGTCGAGCAATTTTTAAACAAGGACTTGTATACTGATGCGGAAGATGGTCCAGACTGGATGTTCGAGGCCGGGGAAACTCTGGGCTCGCTCAACTTCTCCTTACCTTTCCCGACTACGAACCACAATGAATGTGGAGAATTTTTGGAAGCAGTTGAAACATGGTTTTCTGCACAATCTCCTTCGCCCTCGTCTCGATCAGCTCATATGGATTCTTGTCACTAAAGTTACCCCAGCATATCTCGCTCGGGCCGAAGTCCTGAGCGATGGACATCGTTTGGGCCGTTCAAAACCACTCACACATTTCCAGAAGCAATTCAAATCAGTCTGGCTCAAACTCGAGGAGCGCACCCTCAGCACCGACGCTCATCAGAAATATATCACTTGTGTCGATACGTGGACCTGCACCTGCGGCTCACAACCTTTGAACAGCTGCCATCTGTGCAACCACCTTGTTGATGCCGTGGGCCACCCTCCCCCGCGATTCTGGACAGAGGTGGTTCGTCGTCGGACACTGCCGCTGTATCGTCACCCTTGCTTGGTGCCTCGGGGCGAAGAAAAAGCGCAATATATTGAACCAACGGATGGGAGTATCTCAGATGGTGATGACCATGCGTGGTCCACAGATCCCAAAGTTCTAGCTGGGGATGGTGGTTGGCAGAATTTGGACTTCAGCACATCAAGCCTGCTTGGGAAGCGAAATTCTGACAGCAGCAGTTCTGCTGATATGGAGGAAATTCAACGACAGTTTTTTCCATCTTTTGATGCCCATCAAAGCGATGATGAAGAGCACATTTTTTTCTCGTTTCAAGCAGATATGAGATATGAGTCTGTTGGAAGACCATCAATGGGATTAAGTCAGGAGGCTAGATGTGGCGCTCGAGACGTAATAAACCGGTGCGGTGTGGAATGCGGTGAGGATCAGCGCTGGGTTGGCACTGGGAATGCTGAGCTTATAGTGGGAAATACACAGGCACTTCCAATCTTCAGGATCGAGAGGGCAATGTAATGCCGAACGCAGCGAGGATTGGCACCGGGTTCGGCTCGGGATCTGGACCAAGCAAGCGGCAGGGCCGTGATGAACCAAAGTCATCCGAGCTCAAAAGCCCACCCATCAAGTCCTCAACTGGCAGCAGGAGATAATTAGCGCTTGCTGTGTGAGCAGTCTCACAATATTAGCGCCTGCCGTGAAGGCACGGGCGAGAGATATGGCGGCATGACGGCCGAAAGGCAAATATTAGCGCCTGTTGAGTGACGCCGAGGGCAGCAAGAAAACATTTGGCGCTGGCCGTGCGAGTATCCAGAGTTTCGGTGCCGTGTAGTTCCGGTGCCGTGTGAGCGCTGAATGCGGCAAGAGAACATTAGCGCTTACCGTGAAAGCATCCAGGGTTCAGGTGCCTTGCAGTTCCGGTGGCGTGCGAGCAGTCCACAGTTTCGGGCTGAAAGACCCATAAAAGGAGCTTGAAGGGCTTCAGACGGACATCCGTAATTTTATAAAGAGAGAGATTCCATTGCCATTTATTCTTGAGTTTACCTGGCCCGCAATTGGAGGACCTCAATCAATGAAGCCATTCGGAATACAGTTTTCCCCGGTCACCCGAACATCACCACTCAGTGGAACAGTCAATATCTTGAGACTGTCTGGCACTGCTGTGCTGAAACATATCTCAAACTGTACCTATATACATAAAAACTCATTCTGTCAACAAGCATGAACCACATCTATGTCGCTGAAGACACAAGAGCAATAGATCAATTCCCAATTTGGCACGGGCCGGTGGAACGGCCAATTTCAGGTGTTATGGACTCAGTTCTTGCGCAATCTTTCTGGAAATTTGGGAGGACAAACTTATAAGAAATTGAATTTATTTGGCTGGATCAAACCATTCGAATCTGTGTCAGAAAATCAGCTTCAGCTGTTTAATTTTGGTGTTCCAATGACCGGTGGAAAGCTGTGGGAGGCTTCAAACTTTGCAGATACGCATTTAATCTGTTTATTTGAAAGCAGTAACCGTCTTGTCTTCCCTTAATCCCCAGGTTCAACAGATTACATGGTTGTGGGTGGAGCGACATCAATTTACAATTGATGGATGAGGTAGCCTTGATTGTCAAGGCACGCAATCATTAACAAGGTTGGACTCGTACATTTTCCAGCCTAGCAAAAGACTTTGAAATATTCTGCGACCAAGCTTCTAGTAATAACCCATCTTTCGCGCATTCAGAACATTGGCACAAATCGGGCCACAGGAGTAAAAAGACGTAATGGCTGGGAATCGAACCTACGTCGGTTGCACTTCTCATTACACCAGCACCACCGCCACTAAATTCATTAGAAAAAATGTGGTTCTTTTCCCTCAAATCCATTAGAAACAGCGTCGACACAGCCACTATTGCCCGTTGTTAAAAGATCTCTGGACAAGTAAATTCACTCGATGTTCAGGCTGCCTTCGATCTTTGAAAAGAACGACTACCTATTACATAAGTATTCGTAACATTTCAGTCTGCAGCGAGTGTTCTATTGACCCCCCATCGAACATGACCATGTACAATGGATATTGTGCGCTCAGATACCCCCTGCGGGCCCACATTGAAAATTTGAGGAGACTATTCCCTGTGCATTTAAAGCGCGGAGAAAATGAGTCTATAATCAGGCGAAAAGGTGAAGAATTGAGCCCAGGATAAGTGTCCTATCAAAAAGGCGACAGGAAAAACATAAAATTCTGGCTAGGGTGCTTCTATAACAATGTTGAACCCCGTATAAAAGGTTCCGAGGATGTGATCCTCTGCGTATTTGAAATGTGCAGCGAATGAGCCTATGGACAAGGCAAACGGATGAGAATTGAGGCCACTGTGACTGTCCTAGTTGCGGGGATCAAAAAAGCCCAAAATGGAACAAAATTCGGTTCGCGCCTTATGTACGCCCTCTGCCCCCATGCTCATCCCCGTCGTGGTGCACGCACACCCGTCGTGCACCCCTACTCTCTTCGCGCACCCTTGCCCCTCGCACCCGCGCCCGTCGCGCGCACGCCCGTCGCGTACGCCAACCCGTCGTGCACGCACATGCTCCTAGCGCATGCATGCCCGTCGCACGCGTGCCCGTCGCACGCACGCTCGTTGCGCACACATGCCCGTCGCACCCAAACCCGTCGCGCCAATCCCAGCACCCACAGTCGTCGCACGGACACTCGTCGTCCACGCGCACCCCCCCCTCTCAAACACCCCTCGCCGCGCACGTAAAAGCCCCCGCGCACGCTCGTCGCTCACCCATGCCTCTACCGCATCCATGCTCCTCGCACGCACGCCTCGTCGCGCAGCAAACCCGTCGCACGCATGCCTGTCGCGCATGCAACACCTCCGCGCTCGTGCGCCCCACGCCCGTCGCACGGACGCACGTCGTGCATGCGCACCCACGCCCATCGCAAGCACACCCCGTCTCCCACGAACCCGGCGCTGTCCACCCCTAGCCGACGAGAGCTTCTTTCACCTGAACGTTTCTTGTTGATCACAGCCGACATCAATTTTATTTTTTATTTTTCTTTAGTGATCAAGTAGAACGCCTGTACAAGACCCCAAGGGCGTATGACAGGCTGCACGCATTTCCCACCGAGAATGAGGCAGAGTGGATTATACGCGGCAGTACGCAGCTGGGAATTCGGACGACGCCAACGTTCTCGAGGGGTTGAGAGAAGGACGAACATTATTTTACACCACAAAATCTATACGCTCTGATTACACTGCTTTATTTTGAAGAATGCGACGATGTTTCATTTCTGTCGCTTTTAGTTCAATAATGAGAAGGAGAGGGAGTGAATAAGTGATAAGTCGCAGTATTCGTTTGAGAGGTGGGCGTGCGAAAATTTTGTGATTATATAATAACGGCACGAGCTTTTTTCGATCGACCTTACTGACAGACTATAACAAACGAGGTACGAGTAAGAATTGTTATAGTGTCTGTTACAAGAGACTAGGTGGCAGCAGAACAGTAAGACGATTTGACATTAGCATCAGCACAATTGAATAAGCAACAATGCCCCTTAAATTTCGTTGAACTGGGGTTGACAACAAGTGGAAAGACGAACATACCCCTCAACTCAATGCGTCCGATTCACGACAGCGACCGGTGTCTGGTCTGATTGAGTTCCGTTACCTGGGTCCAGCCATCCTCGAGCAGGCGCCAGGCATTTTCATCTGCATCTTAAGTCAGCGAAACAATTAAACACCACAAACACTTGACACTGTATGAACAACGTACGAAAACAACATTCTCGCAGCTTCGGGCAAGCACGACCCCACCGCTCTACTGTGAGTCGGTCGTCAGCAGATATGTCACCCTCTCCATCCTCTCGGGACAGAACGCGCAGAGAATCTATGGACAGAAGGAACTCAAGGACGAGGAAGCGCAGGTCGGTGAAACGCCAAATGTGTAGAGATACCGCGTCAATATATTCCTAGACACCCACTCAATCAACTGCACAACGGTTCGTCCACGCGTCACGCACCAGCTTAAGAGGCGCAGTCTCGTTCGAGACACAACGAAGCTGAACGCATCGGGCGCGCGAAAGGTGACGTGCAATCGAATAGAAGATATCGCCTCCCTCGCTGATATACGTGCAGCTGAGGGTCAAGTGCTCACCCTCCGACGTCAACAGACCAAGCTTTGCAAATGCGGTGTCGAAATCGAAAATATATGGCTCCTCTGGGCATAGGAAGACAATCTGCTCGATCCCCGGGGGCAAGAAGTCCATGAGATGCCGATGAATCGCTCATCGAACGCAGATTCTTCAGACTCCAGGTATTCGAGATTGGACATAGTGCTCAAAACATGGTAGGCATCAATGTCTCGTGATTCGTCAGAGCGTGCGCGCAGTGGTCCAAGGAGTATCGCATTGCAGATAGTCTGGATCGTTGGCGGCGTGCCACGCGGCGGCGTCACACGAAGGATGAGACGCGGTGGGGGCTTTCATCTTGCTCTTGCCCTTCCCGCTCACGACGGCGGCTAGTGTTGCCGCGGCTCGGCTATGGCTGGCTCGGCTCCGGCTTGATCGGCTCCGGCTCGCGGCGGGTTGGAAGCCATCAAACCGTTGATGGCTTCGGCTGGCTTGCGGCTTAGCTGCGGCTTGAGCTCAATTTTGCACAACACTAACTCATGGGCCAGAGGGGTGTCTAAAAAGATAAATTTGTCTTTCATAGGCTTCATTAAAGTGCTTTAGCCCTCCAGAAGTTGTAATACACCGCCAGTGAACAAAAACAAGAAATGTCCTTTGTTTGGCTTTCTTTCCCCGACAATCCGAACAATTCGAACAAGCTCATTTTCAAGCCGAGCCTCTGCAAGTGGGTGAAGCGTAGTGCATAAATGACCTATAGCAATGCACTAGGACACTTTATACATGACCTGGTGGCCTGGTGTTACAATGAAGCGTGTTAAGCCATGGCTCAGCCGGCTTCAAGCCAAAGCCGTCAGACAGCTTTCCAAGCCCCGGCCGCAAAACTTGACCAAATCTCAAACCGATGATACCACCACCTTTTTAGCAGTGGTCTGCATCTTTTCCGAAAAAAATTGTGGCTCGGCTCGGCTGGCTAATTTTTGGCTTGGCTAGCCAAGCCAAGCCGAGCCGCGGCAACACTAACGGCGGCCATTGACAATTCACCTCTGTCACCATCCCCGAGACCTTCCAGACTCCCCGCAGGCGCGTCTTTTTCCGACTCGGCTGCGACACCGGATGATGACGCGATAGAGGCGGTGTCAACAAGCGAATGACTCCGTTTGCTGAGGATCGACCGTGGCGATGCAGGAGAAGCGACGGGGTTTCCTGATACGGAAGCGGCGGATTCATCAATAGTGTCCCATATCTCACTCAATACTTGGCCGATTGCCCAGTGCGGAAGACCAAAACGACCCAAAATGGGCCCCCCAATCGATTGCACCGGGCGAGGATAGCGCTGCCGCAGAACTGCGTGCGCCGTGCTCAAAAAACCAATTTTCACGATCCAATTGAATGCTCGGGCTCACTGCCACCCCGAGCGTGTCTGTTACTTAGTTTGTGACCTAGTTTCGGTGATAGGGCCCCGAGCCCGTCCGTTACTTAGTTGGTGACCTAGTTTGTGACCGTATAAAAGTTTCTCACTGCCACCGGGCTGGGAACATTGTCTGGCCCGTATCTCACTCAATACTTGGCCGATTGCCAAGTGTGCCGGATTTGGCAGGGATAAGGGAACACTTGACGTATTCATGCTTTCTGCCAAAGCCTGGCCATCAATTTGAATGTGTGGCTGTCCACGCCCTTTTGAACCCCGTGCCTCGCAATTAAACAGCTCAATGCATCCATTTCGACGCATTTTTGCCGGATTTGGCAGGGATAAGGGAACACTTGACGTATTTAAGCTTTCTGCCGAACCCTGTGAGCTGGCCTGATGCCTTCGAATCCTTTGCTGGGGTTGATATTGCGCTGGTCAAGGTCCTCTAGCTGTCACTCAACAGTACTATGCTTTCCGAAGATAATTCCCGACCACTCTACATCATTGGTGCGAGGAACTTTTTTGGATTCAAAAACATTTGTTCACTGGGCCTAGGTGGCCAAGGGGGTCCTGGGGGTGAGGGGCTCTCACATGGTACTGGCGACTCTGCGGACCCGGGCTAGGTCCCACTGTGCAGATTACAGCTGAACATTTCACTGTGCAGCATCTCCATGCCACTCCAGTTCCACAGCAGGCATTTCAGCTTAGCAAAATCCAAGCATCTCAAATTGTCAATCATTGCCCGCCTCCATCCAGAATATTCCAGGGCAGGCAGAATATTCTGGATAAGATGCAAGACTTTTTCACAGATGGTGCAAGTGGACAACACATTTATCTGCTATATGGACGGGAAAGACACAGATTGGTCTGAAATTCATCAAAGAATCAGCATCTAGGTAAGTTTCTGGTGTAATAAATGAGAGGACCCAGATTATAATGGTTATCATCTTTGAAGGTTCTCCAACATCTTTCTGATTGATACAAGTGCCACTGACAAGATTGTTATGGGGCTCAAGAACATAGCTTCAATAAAGCAAGTTGGAGACGAAGAGAACGAGCACCAGACGTCGTGGAAAGATGAAGAGGTTGTCGAGATACAAGTGATTTCTCACAAGCATTGCAACGCCGAAAATAAGAAAACACGTGTTCGGCATCCCCCACCGATGGGAAAGCGGGCACAGCATCACATCAATCCATCAAACTGGCCCAAATTTTGTTTTCAGGGGCGTCTGTACATACCTTCCAAGATACAATCAATATCTTGGGTCAAGTCACTGTCATGCTATTGTAGGACCCAAGTGGCCAGCTACCTAGTGTGGCCAGGTAGGCAGTCGGAGATAATACTCGGTGCACTCGCGATCCTTCGGGGACGTCGATGGGAACATATAACGGGATTGGCGCCGAATGTACCGCTTTTGCTCGCAAGCACGGCACATTCTCGGCAAATGTGCCGGGCTTGAGCAAATGTGCCGCGTATACGGCGGAATGTACCGCCCTTGCAATGATCTGCAGTCCGAGTTTGGTTGATCCCGTCGTCCGTCTCGGCTGCACGACGCTCACACTTTAGCTGCTTCCGCTTCCGCGCCGTCGGTCGTCGTACTCCACCATCAGCCAAGCCCATCAAACCTGCCCCCTCCCCAGAATACTATCCCCGGTCCCACTCGAGGACAGCGAATTGGCTCGGCAGAAGACGTATCAAGATTCAATTATCATGGGTAGCGCGTTCAAGATCGATCTCTCGTAGACTCAAAACCCCAACAAGAGACGCCTCAAGGTCAAAATCAGTACAAGCAAGAGAGCTACACGACGGAGGGCAAAAGCAGGCTCGACGGGATGCGAACCAAAGATGGCAAGGTGGCTCAACATCAGTGGAAACCCGTCAAGCGGTAACACGTCAAGGGCCAAGATAGACCGCCTCAGACTTTGGAGGGAACACCATCAACATGCCAGCGATGGCCGGATGGGAAGCTGGTTTCGAGCTGTTCAAGCCTCCTCGTCAAGTGCTGAAGATTCAAGCCAGCGCACAAATCAGAACACATCACCATCCAAGACGTACTATATTTCTCGATTGCGTCTAATTTGTACGCCAATTCTCTTGTGCAATTATCATTGTCGACAGCTAACTTACCTGCTACTGATATAGTGCGATCGTGGTGCGTGTTTTTATTTCATTTGAGAAAACTAACATTGAAATGTAGGGCGGGGTCCACAGGTATGAGGCGGATTGGGATCGCAATATTAATGCGCTCGCAACGCAGACTATTAGCTACTCCATAAATTGTATTGGATCCTCGAATTCACTGTCATTTGCCAAATATCGATCCAATTGCCAGCAGGATAGACATGTCTTTTTTGCTGTGCACGTCCCAGGAAAGCTAGACACTGGCCAGATTTGAGCTTTCCTGGATCAGAGTTGACCCTGTAGACAGTCCTTCTGACATATGCATCTCCGCGAGCAGAACTGGCCACGTCCACCTTTAAGGCTCTTGAGGGTAGACATGTCTGTCTTTGCTGTGCATATCCCAGGAAAGCTACACACTGGTCAGATTTGAGCTTTCCTGGATCAGAGTCGACCCTGTAGACAGTCCTGCCGACATATGCATCTCTGCGAGCAGAACTGGCCACTTACAGCCTGATTTGATGTATGTCTACCAGTATGTCCACCCCGATTTTCCTGTCGAAAGTACGAAAGGCAGGAAACCTTAAGGCTCCTGAGGGACATGTCTGTCTTTGCTGTGCACATTCCAGGAAAGCGATATTACCTCAAGACACACTAATTTTAAAACTTTTAAGTACTTTTTTTTTTGTATCTTTAAACTAGAAGATCAAATATTTACTTATTCTCCTAGTTTATTAAGCGTTTATTTAATAAATATAAAGATTTCACCGATGGAAAAGGATAGGGAATAGTACTCCTCTTCTTTGCTTCAATAAAAAAAAATTAAGAAAAATTAAAAAAAGGTTTACAGCTCTTTGCGGTACAACAGGCGCGGTCCGTTTTTTTCTGTTTTGGCAAGTTTTCACGAGAACAGCTGCCCTGAGCTCAATTCTCAACCGTTCCCCCTAAAAATAGGCTCATTCTATTCGCATTGAAAATCCGCCGCGAATGGAATACCGGTATTTTTGATTCTATTATGTAATAGAATTTCTTCCCGAAAAACTTGGTTTTGAGTAGGACACCTGTAGCACTCGGAATACTGCCCCAATTGGCCTAATCTTTGATATGCTATATATCTGATGCGGCTCTAGACAACGGTGTGTTTATTTATATTACATGCTGAGTGATTGTGATCTAGCGCACACTTTAGCAGAGTAGATATCCAAACACTACCATAGGTAGAGCTGTCCATGGATGTTTGAGTACATCAAGCTCCGTAAACACCCACATTGGCTAGGGTCACGTCAGCTGTATAGCATATCCAAAGATTAGGCCAATCAGGGCAGTATTCCAAGTGCTACAGGTGTCCTACTCAAAACCAAGTTTTTCGGGAAGAAATTCTATTACATAATAGAATCAAAAATACCGGTATTCCATTCACGGCGGATTTTCAATGCGAATAGAATGAGCTTATTTTTAGGGGAAATGGTTGAGAATTGAGCTCAGGGCAGCTGTTCTCGTGAAAACTTGCCAAAGCAGAAAAAAACGGACCGCGCCTGTTGTACCGCAAAGAGCTGTAATAGTTTTATAATTAAATTATTATTCTATTTCGCTAGTTTCTTATTTTTGCGCTAGTTTATTTTATTTTTTCTTGAATCTATTGGTTTTAATATAATAAAACAAGCCCTGCCCTCCTCTACACACAGACGATTGGTGGATTTCGAGCGGATTTTCTGCGTCTTCCCTCTATTCCTTCATGTTTATGGCTGATACGTAAACCCCACCTTCAGCGCCGCACGCAGGGGTAAATATTCGGTATTATTTTGGTCCATACCAGCGCCACTCTGGCCCGTGCAACATTGTAGGTCACACAAGCCATGCGGCTCGAGGCTCACACTCATCCCATCGACTCATTTCCAACCATGGTATCTCTCGCGCGGGACGGAATGATACCTGGGAATGTGTTCATCATTTTCTTGCAGTTGACTATATTTGCCGTCTGCGCAGGACAGCCCAACAACTGGGATGGGTGATGTCTACACATACAATTCGAGTTCATCCCATTGATATTCGCTGAGCGAAGGTTCAGCCTAAGAATCCGACGTGCAGGGTGTTCAAAAAATGGCGGAGGATTAGTGATGTTCTGGTTTGGTTTGGTTTAAAACCATGGTTTTGGTTTGGTTTCATCTGGTTTTGGTTCCAGAATTCTCAAACCAAAACCAAAACCATGGAGGAAGGTTTGGTTTGGTTTGGTTTTGGTTTAAACCCTGGTTTCGTGTGAATCTGTGATATTGTGACCTATTTTCTGTTGAGATTCAGTGCTTTACTCAGTGAGGCTCTATTTTTGTCCAACTTGCAGAGCCAAGGAATATCACCAGAGGTCTCGGAAAATCCCGTTCCAACGAAGGGTACTTTCCCAGCACGTGACCCGGCCAAAGAAAATGGAGGTGATATCATTTTTTCTTATCATAAATGGTTTAGTCCAAATTTGCTGGATACCAGCTCTTACCGCCGAAATGTAATAGGAACTCGAAACCATGGTTTAAACCCTGGTTTTTGTCCCCGGCTTCAAACCAAAACCAAAACCAGCTCCAAACCATGACCTTGGTTTCTGAAAACCATGGTTTTGGTTTGCTGGTTTCTTGGTTTGAAACCAAACCAAGCACATCACTAGCAGGAGGAGGGAACTCAGTGGCTGGCATGGATGTGCAGAGCTTGAAGTCGCCTCGCCTGGGCTCGCAAGAAAGTACTTAATCGAACCAAGCCAAACCAAACAAGCTTACGGCATACCGGCCTCAACAAGTGTTGGCTGCAAGGCTTTTCGCCGTTGTTTTGCCGCATCCGCGCGCAAGCCTCGCTTGCGCCTCGCTGTGGGTTAAGGGTTCCCAACTCCCTTTTCATTCGCGATGCTCTGGTCCCGTCTCCGCTCCTTGTACCACGACATACGCCACGTCATGCGCATCGATTCGCTTCCTGCCCCGTCCACGTTGGCCCCTGGCATAGCGTAGGGTTCGGTGAGGAACCTCCCGAGGGTTCGTAACAAATGTTATTAACAGCGGCCCTCCCTGGCCGGTTACTCACACCTGTTAGTAACAAAATGGTTAATAACTGTTATTAACTTGTGAATAACAGTTGTTAACATTGTGAATTACTCCCAACAGTGTAAATAGGCGTGAAGGCGCCCGCAATGTGCCCTAAAGTACCAATCGACGCCCTCCATCTTGTATTTTGCAGTTGGAACGACCGGAAACCCCTTCGAGGGGTTAACAACACTCGGAGTGTTGGTCGGGAAAACGAGGTGGAGCAACCCAGGCGCATCAATTCATGCCGGTGTCAATTTCAGATGCGATATTGGGCGGTGGCGGCATCGGATCAGCGATTTCCTTGCAGAAAGTTTGAGCAGGTGAGCTCGGGGTTATGGGGGGTTACTCACAGTTATTCACACAATTTTTGAGGGTGTTCTGGGAGCCCTTGTTAATAACTGTTAATAACTGTAACTGTTAATAACTGTTATTAACACGATGTTAATCGCCTATGTTACTAACATGCCGGTTCCTCACCGAACCCTAGCATAGCGCCAGTCTTCTTCCCCATCACAAACGAAAACCGGAACGACAGGATGAGTGTCGAGGCTGCCCTCAGTGCCATCCTCTTCACTGTCCACACCTCCGTTGCCTTACAGCGACAGATGATCGACAACGGAGACTCCTGTTCGAATTTATGCATCACCAAAGTCGAATACTTTCAGCGCGACGTCGCCCCTCTGCACGAGTTTCTATGCTTTTCGTATGAAGACGTGGCCACGCCTGGTGTCTCGAATTTCATGGTTATAGAACGGTGGGGCACCGACTTCCAGCCCCCGGATAACTCCAAGGAGAAAGTGGAACAACACACGCTGACACTGAGTTCTGATAATGCTGTCCCAGAGTCCACCACGTACGCAAACATTGATATCCGGCTCAGTTAATGCTTACGATTCACGTAGGACATTCTCCGAGCAGGCCCTGTTCGTGTCTAAGGCGTCGGCCCGCCAGTCGTTGGAACTATCGGGAAAACGGACGACATCCATCGCCGACGACCGCGTCGTCATATCGCGCCGCCGAATCCATTACGATATCGAGAAAATCGAGCCAGGCAAGCGGACGTTGCTGGCGACGATGACCCCCCCGTCTGATAGCACGATTTCGGTGGCGGAGATATTGGCGCTTGCCTCATTTATTTCTAAACACAGCCCCGTCTACGACCTCCTCGAGTCCTCGTGCTTTTACTATGGCCGCGCCATCTTCGACGTCAGGGCATTTCTAGTTGGAGAATCGTCTGCCGCGGCAACGGACAGACGGAGAATCGAGACTCGTTCCGCGGTTCATCATTCTTGTTCAGGCTGTAGTGGTATCAAGAGGAATGGATCGCAAGTTCCCCATAATTAAAGACCAGGTGTATAGATGAAATGGAGGCTTGGGCTTACCTCTTTCAATACATAAATTGACTATTAAATTTTTCAAAGCTGAACACTGTATGTGGAATGTTGAATCAAATTATACGGGTATGTCTTTCTGGTCTGGACTGTTACTCCAAAGACCAGCAACACTTGATAATTCCCCTCTCTTGACTTGCACAATAAATTTCAGCAGGGAATATCTGTAAGGGGCTCACCAGCCAGTGATATTAGACGAACTACCATCGAGGTCTGAGTACGGAAATACGAATCAGATCACCCAATGGCCCGGAAATGGGAATGCACGGAACCGGTTGAACTTTCCCAATAGGTTGCGTCCTTGACCATTTTCACCGCTTGAGACTGCCTCCCAAATAACTAATAGTGAGTTTCGCACTGGCCTTATCCGAAACATTAAATGTGGGAATGCTGACGCGTCGACTGGAAAGCGGCACTGTATAGTAGCCGCGGCAAATTCTGACAGCTCAAAAATATCCTTCACTGTGGCGCCATACTATGGGAACCATTTCGTGAGTTCGCACCAGAGGAGAATACTGGTGCTCCCATGTTAATTGTAAAATTCAGTTTGGAATGCGGGGTGAAGATCCTTGGTTCCAAGGATCCCACTTTTGGGAAACAAATTTTCAAGTTGACATTCGGGCATTCGACCGAACATGCCAGGCCATCAGACTGCCATGGCAAATCGCTTATCCTATCGCCCCCACGTTGTTTATTTATTACTCATTTCACTTGTCTCACAATATAAGTTTGGGGTGACGTTGGTTCAACCTCGCATACAGCCCAAATTGGGGGTACGGTCTATCCGTCACTGCACATGGTTTCAGAAACGTTTTTGGGATCAAAAAGATGTTTTACCTCACTAGAATTTGCGGTGGGTAAGATTTGGCAACTTGGAACGATGGAAGGAAATAACCACAGCGCGGCACTTACCCTTGATCGCGCGGCAATGACAATTATGGCAGTCGCAGTAATACTAGTACTTTGATGCACCCAGCCCTTTGCTGTCCATTAAGCTGACGGTCGTGATATAGGAGTGTTGAAATTGGTACAAGTATCAGTCAACAAGGAATAAACTGACAGTTGGTCGTCCATGACGTTGGATTATGGTTTTTCTTGTGCCGCACAAAGGGTGCGACTTTTATCAATGGCTGACTTGTAATTCATTGCTTCAGGCTTCGACTGTTTGATTTCTCGACCGGAGATTGGGCAGATAACAGCTGTCTAATCGACTTTAGTCAAACGTTGGGATTGATTTTGAGCGCACCGATTGCACGGTATTAAGAAGGATTTTTGGGGTCCAAATGATGTATTTAGATAGTTAAATATCTGTTAGACCCAAATTCTTTCACAAAGAGGTGTGTGGAAAGAAATAAACGTTGCGCGGCACTGACACCTCGCGCCGCGGCAAAACACAACTACTGATACGATCATTGTCGACCTCTTTTTACTGTTTTCAACCTAGATTTCACTAAAGGCACACTGAACTTGGCTAGAAAATGATATGAAGACGATTTATAGAACACTGATGAAACTTTAGTGCCTGAATAAGGTGTGGATAGCCTCGGTCGTGCCAATTGCGACTGCGAGGTCACTGGGATCCAAGCCATGTGTTTAGAAGGCTGAACCTTTGCCGACATTACATTGTGCTCCAGAGATGTGTATGGAATTAAATAGAGGCGCCGTGGTCACTGGTCGCTATATGCATGTTCACGCGGCGCTCGTGTGTCCACGAACCTCGAATATGGTGTTTCAAGAATGGTTATCTTACCAAAATCGTCAGAGTTATGCCTTGATAGAGGTAAATGATGTATCCCAATATTTCTCTTAAAAATTCAAGCGCTCAGGGCATTGTTTGGTACATAACCAAGGTTCAGTCCAGCTTAATCCAACATTGGGATTCAGGTATTTGGATCAGCTTTGTTGGTTCTAAACTATATTCGTATTGTAGTACCATCACAAAAGTTAATTCAAGGTCAAAGAGTCCCTGTGCAAAGCAAGAAAGGCTGCGCGGCACTTACCCGCTCGCGCCGCCCCTAAACACAATAAATTTAGTCTAAGGCGCGGCTCAATCTTGCCAATTATGACCGGTACGCACCTACTGCTCTGTTCCCCCCATGTTCCTACATATCTGCATCCAATCTATCCTTCTTACTATGTGAATTTTCAACAATGAAGCTCAGATACAGAAGATTTGCTTTTCAACCGCATATGTTGAATATGAGTCGGATTTTGTGTGAGTTCAGTTAATATCGTGCCTCACGAGAGTATGTTCAGAAAGATTTCAATCCAGTCTACAGCTACCAATGAAGCGCCGGCCTGTAAATAAGGTGGCCCAGGGTACATTATCACCTTGAAGATGGAGTTAAACTTGGAGGCACTCGAGCATCCATGACCGTTGATTATAGTCCTCAAGTGAGTGTTATTATTTTCACAAATGGTATTTAATGAAAATAATGCCCTCGAGGCAAGAACAGACATTTTGGATACGAAATCGGTCGCATAGCAGGGTTTAATCTAGGTTTAATCAAACATTGGGATAGTTTTTAGCACACTCAACTCCGAGTGTTTTGGTGCTTTTACAACTGCCAAACGATGTATTGAGATTACCAAATCTTTGCGCAACTGAACTTAAGCGTCAGAAACGTCGGTGGAAGGAAGGAAAGGCAGCGCAGCACTTGCTCCTCACTGCGCGGCAATGACACAGCCACCGCCGCCTCACTGCCGCGGCAACGCGCGGCAATGCGCGTCACTGCGCGGCAGTCGCGGCACTTTTACCCTAGACTTGTAACCAGTCTGCCTTCGCCGTTCTAACAAGGCGAGCTTGTTGCCGTAGGCAGACTGGCACTTCTCGGATATATCAATTGGGCTGGGGCGGAGTTTGAAATTTAAGTGACTTTTTCACAATCTTATTCCGTTTACGCTCCGTTTTTAAGTTTATTTTTCGGTTGAAGCTGGGGTAATAAATAAAAGAATTATCCCTTCGATTTGGCCTCCTTATATTTCCTCTTTATGGTACAGAACACCGTAAAACCTGGGGATAGTTTTAGTGGAAATCAACTTCGGACCGTGATCTCCGGAATTGCCGCGGCTCATTGCGTCATCGGTCTCACTCCATGAACAACTTAATTTCAAACTCTGCGACAGACCAATTGACATATCCGAGAAGTACCAGTCTGCCTACGGCAACAAGCTCACCTTGTTAGAACGGCGTAGGCAGACTGGTTACGAGTCTACTTTTACCCAGCCCTCCCGTGACTATGCAGACGAGAAACACGTCTTCATCTTCGACAACGCTACTGCCCACACGAAGAGAGCCGGCGACGCTCTTTTTGCTACAAAGATGCCGAAGTTCACCTCCAAGGCCGACACCAACTTCCTTGTCAGCGTCAACAAAATTGGTACCGATGGGAGACCGATCTACGATACAAACGGCAACTATATCAAGGAGAAGGTGCGCATATGGGACGGCACTCTTCCCAACGGTTCTCCCCAGCCTCTGTACTTCCCAGCTGGTCACGAGCATGCCGGACAGTTCAAGGGGATGGCGGTGATTTTTTGGTGATTTTGAAGGAACGTGGCTTGCACAGAGGCCGCACTCAATGCCCAGTGCAAGGGTTTCAACTGCGCCGCTGGTGCCACTAACTGCTGGTGCTGTCGTGTCATGTACAACCAGCCCGACTTCAAGAACGAGAAATCCCTCCTCGAGCTAGCCTGCGAAGCACGCGGCTTTCGTGCGCTTTTTTTACCGAAGTTCCACTGTGAGCTAAGCTTTCTCAAACAACGCTGGGGGGCCTCAAAGTGCGTGTATCAGTTGAACCCGGATCTTGAAAGGAATGTGGTTACTGCACTTGATTCCGTTAGTTTCAAGGTCATGCATGCGGCGGTGAGTTCTGATTTTTCTCGTGTCCACCATTGGCCTGATTCACTGTTACCCAGATACGCGAATCGCTCCCTTCGCTTTCTCAATGCCTATCGTCGCGGGTTAAATGGCAAATGGGCAGCATATGTCGCAAAAGAATACCGCGGACACCGTGTCCTACCCCTCAATTTATTCGATGGACTGCGTGCGAAGGGTTATGCATGTTCCTTGGTTTCTTCCCACTCCCTCCTCCCTCATGTTGTCGTTATTCCCCGTTTCCACACCGCTTTCGACGCGATGCCTCCATCCTGTATCAAATAGCTTTCGAGTCACGCTGTATTAGATCATCGCATACCCTCTGTATAGTAGTTCTTTATTGTTTAGTTACATGTTAATGGTTGAATGTGATACCGAGGCCTCTGGTGCCTTCAAACGACTAAATTTTAGAGAAAATTACTGCTCCGAGCCTGATTTACAGTGCGGCTCGGCACGAAAAAACTATCTCTTCCTCCAATTTCGCCCCAATCACGCTGAAAATTTGGGATCCTATTGCCAGGCCAATTCGGAAGAGCTCACCGAGACAAATTTTTCGATTTTTGCTTCGTTGAGTTGTTATTGAGTTTTCGGTCCCAGAAGAACTTATTTGTCAGTGGCGGTGCATTGATTTGTCAGTTGGATGCATATAGATGCGGCCTATCTTAGTAATATTCGATGCTATCTAATGAGCGAAATATGCCTTAACACTGAGGGAAGCCGACTTGAAATGGAGATATTCATCTCGGAAGACATGCCATGTTTTTCCGAGTTTGGACCAAGCCTCTCTCCGAGATTGTCCGGCTCGCCGGACCGGAGACAGGCTTGCTCCGAACCTAAATAATGAATGGGATGTCGAACAGTGGCCATCAACACGTGGCCATCATTTGACAGTGCGCCTTGAGCCTCCCACATCCATCGCACCCCATTCTTGCCCGGCCATGGCGCGGGCGCCGCCGATTGGGCTCGATTCCATCGCAGCGCCGATTCCTTGGCGGCCAACAACAAAGATGAAGGCGTGCGACCTTGCCAAGGATGATGATTTTCTTACCCACATCCTCGTCGAAAAACTCAGCACTGGCGCCGTACCACTCCTTGTTCACAAAATGGACCCGGCTTGCAGCTTTCCCCACACGGACACCGATCAAATTCTCGCTATTGTTCGACGCGTACGTTTCTGGCTTCCGCTTGGTATTGAAGTCTTTTTGATACTTTTTCAGCTTGCCGTCCTCACTCCCACACAGGCCGTTGATGAGCTCCTCGCGTAGTGACATTCCACTCCCCTTCCATCAATCCACTCACTGTTTCAGCTCTCAGGCTACCTCCCGTCCGTCATTATGTCGAACAGTATAGCCCGGAACAAATCAATGCGTTCGCCACGTGAGTTCGTCCTTCTCAATGCGCCCCTTGCTTATCACTCCCGTAATCAGCCACGCGTCTCGATATTTTGGGTTGTACCACCCATCGAGCTGCATTGAGATTGCTCATACATCCCGATACTCACATCGCACTGGCAAGTCTGAGTTGTGTATTTTAGCCACACGCATTCTCTCTCCTGGAACGGTCATCACAGCGTTAAAAGGATCGATGGCTCCTCTAACGGACGACGACAATATGCGCTTTACCCACACTGACGTTCGAAATTCGGACACTCCCAAGGATTTCAGCATCATCCACTCTCCACAGATGAATAAGGATTACCTCTTCTTAGGGCCGGCCCGCTTCGTCAATGCGTGTGGATTTCTTCTCTATCATCCCTCCTATGTCTGACGAGTCATTCAGCACGATTGCGACAACAATTGCGAGCTATCTCGTGAAGGCAAACATATCACCTTCCGAGTTTTGAGATCAATCGCGATTGGCGAAGAAATCACAGTTCATTATGGCGATGGCTATTGTGCGTTATGTATCCCCGTCCACATCAGAATATTTGACAGATTATGATTACTAGTTGGCAGGGCAAATCGCCATTGTTTGTGCAGCAGCTGCGAGAAGGCAGGACGAGGTGGATACGCCCCCAATTATATTAAGGGCGACCCACCGATGAACTCTGAGTCTGACTTGGATTCGGACCCTTGCGAACCCAAGTCTGATAACGAACAGGAAACGCTCGTTTTGAACGAAAAGCGACCGCGGCGACGTGTGTATCCTTTGCCCTCGGCTCTGACCCCTTTGTCACCCGCTGGACCGCCTCGCCTCGCGAATTTACGAACTCATCAAAGACACACGAGGGGTTCCGCAGGGACGCGCAGCGCCTCCAGAGGGGCGTCGATTGATACAGGAGGCAGTCTTCTGTTACGAAGCTCTCATTCTCCTCCTTCGCCGGGCGGGCTCTTCAATACACGCCGCAACCAACCGCGCGACCTTGGCAGACGACGTATGGGATCTCTGTTCAGGACTTTCAGCATACTGATGTTATAATAGGTCTTCTTATCGACTGCGTGCTGATTGTTCGTCCTTCCAGACTTCCAGTAGATGCCCCTGTGAAACGGGGAGAGACTCCTGCTCCCGGCAATAACCACACCACCTCGAGGTACTTTCACGGGCTGTCCGCAACCAGCCACCGAGCCACAACGGACATTCCCTGGTCCGAGGGGGAGGTCGGTGAGTGTCTCATTTCTTGCTCGTTGACGTACATATCCTCAATCACTACCCAGAAACACTTCTCTCGAAACTCCCCCCGAATCACAGCAACGGCTTGCAACTGAGCGATATAAACAAAATATCAGTGTGTTTGCTAAATAAGGTCAGCAGCGCGTCTGGCCTGATCACTTTAGCTTAGTTAGGGCTTTGCAGACGAGAGATCAAATCCAGGATTGTTACAAAGTGCTCAAGGCAGATGGTCTCCTCGAGTTGGACCTTCATGTGAAGCGCTGCGCAGCAGCGCTAAAGAATTCATACACACTGAGGTCGAGGCCCATGGAACGTACAGTCAAAAAATAATGAATGCGGCAGATTTTTTATAGCTACTTAGTTATATATAGTTATGGTGCCGGTCACCTAGCTGCCGCACCCTTCCTTGTGTTTGAAATTTTGTGGTCTCAAATTTAATCCAATTTCTTATCCCTCTTGCAAATGTGCTCCGTTTGAAGATAGAAAAACAATTGGGAGAGGAATTTTCATTTACTTCAAAACTGAGGGAGCAAAAAAAAAGTTGTCCGCCAAATTGGCCACATGGGTGTAATATATTCAAAAATTGACCGTTAAAGCTGTAAGTAGGGGCAAAATGACAGTACAGAGTTTTTACTGGTCGAGCCTCTGTCCCATAGCCTCAGAAACACGACGATGAGATTTGTATCTAGTTGAGCTGAATGCCCGAACGAACTGCTGAGCCTCTTTTGGACCCAAGTCACTGCGGTAAGCGTCCATCCACCGAATCATGCGGTGTTCCCACTTGCGAGCCTGAGCTGTGTGAATGCGACGACGTTCCGCTTGAGGAGCCGCAAATTTGGTCCGTCTGACCAGTCTTTTCTTGACTTGTATTCGATTATGGCCTCGTACGCAGTTGCGATGGAGGCTGTTGCCCGCAAGTGCGAAGCTCCTCAATAAATCCTGGCCCACCAAATCTTCGTCAGATTCGCTGGACTCGTCGTCCGAAAGGAGAGGTCCATCTTCGCACTGCCATTCTGTGTCGCTTTTAGGATCGGGGACACTATGATGTATAAATGGCTGAAAGAATTGAGGGACCTTGTTGCCCTCTGTGCCGTCCCAATGACAGTTGTCGGATTCCGATGAATCTGGGTCCGAGGAGCTGACAAGCGTGGCCTTGCGGGCCGCACGAGCAAGGGCAGCCTGGGCTTTCAGGTAAGCAGGCACCATGAGGGTTCGGAGTGACGGATTCTTGGAGTTTGCGAGTATCGGTGACGCGTCTCTTGAAAAAAAAAATGGTATGTACGCAGCGCGTGATTTACGTTACGGATCAAAGTCTCAGTTTGGGCTGATTTTGCTCCTCGAAGCTTCAATACTTTACTTCGAGCGCACAAGGGAATAAAATAACCTAGAAATTCCTTCAGAGGAAGACTTGAATTATTATTTTTTGAATTTCCTCTTTCCGTAATTTTCGTTCAATTGACAAGGTCTTCAAGGATCAACAGTATAGGCGACAAGCAGACGATCTGTATGACTGATACGTAACAGCGGGAGCCTCGTTCAATACGGACCGCCTGGCATTCAATGCCCAGATGGCTCAACAACTCACCAACCAAGTTAATGGATTTCCTATCAGCGATGTTGAACACGCAGAC
Source organism: Mycena leptocephala (assembly GCA_029378395.1). Lineage (NCBI taxonomy): Eukaryota > Fungi > Basidiomycota > Agaricomycetes > Agaricales > Mycenaceae > Mycena > Mycena leptocephala. The sequence continues at coordinate 33,602 of JARJLF010000596.1, forward strand.
CATATACTCACCGCTTCTGGAGGTGCTGGACGGCTCCAGTGTCACCTCAAACGTTCTCAAGTCTGGTGCGACAACAATGGATGCATAAATTCGATTCCAAAGTGCTTGTATCAGATCTATGCCCGACAGCCCAAGATTGCGCAGGGATTTCATCTTGGCGGGAAGGCTCTCACCCTCGTCAAAAGGTCAGTCCGATGACATCCACAAGGGAGCCGAAGCCCGTCAAGCCCTCATATCTTCTGAAAAAACTCCATGCCGGGGAGCCCTGAGCTCCTTTTTAAAAGCACCAGAGCCGTCAAAATAAATCTGAAGCAACAGTTCGAACCCAAATTTCCCTCCACTGCGAACCGTGCGTCCAGATTATATATCAGATCCGCAGCTCACTATCAGAAGAGTAGCCGCTAGGTACGACAATAAATGAAATCAAGACATGCCCAGCGCCTGATAACGGTTCCAAATCTGGTTGAAATCTGAGATCTTTCCGAGAAGATCGTAGGAAAGCAGGAATGCAGCAGTGGTGGAAAATATTGAGACCGAGGTTTGGCGAGTACACCCAGATACAACCGCTCAGTTCGGCGTCCGGTGTTCGGTGTATGTGTACGTTTATGAGCGCTTGTTAAACTTTCTTTTCTGTCAAAACAGTCAAAGTGCCATATTTGAACCGACCGGCGACAGGGCGCCTGTGTTCCTTGCCGCCGCTGACCGACTGTAACCCGAGAACTGCGACGACTGCCGAATGCAACTACGATGGCTGTATTGTCCGACTCGAGCCCGAACGAACGAACGAACTGATTGCCGCCGAGGCACTGCGAACCGTGCGAACCGATTGCCGCCGAGGCACTGTACGGCCAGCTGGAGGTGATGAGATGTTTTGTGGATGATGGATCGAGTTTTGAGATGGAATGGGGATGGATTGGATGTTTTCCTTGAAGCTGTCGGCAAACTGCAAAGCACCCGGCCTCGATCACCCTTCACGGCTAAGAATGGACTATAAATCCTGTATCTGAGAGGTCCATAGAATAATATGGAGACAGTGGAGATGATGGGCGTAGCAAAGGAAGATAACGGGGGAGCGCCTGCCTTATGAGAGGGTCTTGAGCGGCTGATCGGCGATGTTGAAAATAAACTGTGCCCCACTTCTCAAAGCGCTAATCTGTCATAGACCGGGATCAGCCGGCGAACTCCAAAATAAAAGGAAATGGGAAGCCCAAAGAGCAGTCGATGAGAGAAATGTTGCAAATATGGAAGGATACAAACAGGTGCAATCTGATTCGTGGCATCTGCTTAAGATACGAGTAATAATAATCGGACTGCATTATGAAAAGCATGACCTCGAATGAAACAGTTTGGCCTGGGGTGTGCTCCATGGAAATGGATAGCCCTGATCAATGCGCAACTTTGGGGTGGCTCAGATTTTTTTGCATTTGGCCTGTGGCATTTGTACCAAGCCCAACAAGTATCAGGGCATTTTGAAAAGCATGACCTTGATCTAAACAATACACCGGACTGCATATTAAAAAACATGTCCTCGAGCTAAACAATACAATACACTGGACTGCATTTTGAAAGGCATGACCTCGAGCTCTAATAATATCAAGAGGCGGCCAAGAGGTGAGTAAGATCTGGATCTTGGATGCCATCAAAGCTAAGCGAGCTGTCTGATGTAATGCGGCACGTCTCGGCAGGCTGCGGCAGACCGCGGCGTCAGTTTTCCACCAATATGGAGGATGGCCGTCGTTCTGCATGACGGAGGTGGATTTTGAGGTCGAGATGGATGCCCATCCACAAATCTAGCCAGAAGATAGTTGTAATTATGAATTTTTGGCCGGACACGAATAGTTGATGCAGTGGGGTTGACCAAGATAATGCTGTACCCAGGGTTATAGCGAGACTTCGGACCATGGATGGTGAATGGATATGTATCAAAAATGTAGCCTGGCCATTCCAAGAGAACTCCGAGCCAAGACACGGATAAGATACAGCGGTGTAGCAAGACTGGGATGGAGTTGTATGGATAGGAAGGCGATAGATTGCTTGTAGATAGAGGATTATTTACATCTGCATAGTTAACTGCTGTGAGCGGTCTTATAAAACCACGAGATTGACACGCACTGATTGTGGTCGGCACTTGATACTTTTCTGGTGCGACACCATAGACGATGGCCCCCAATCGTAGGCATGATTGACATAGTTCAAGCATTTGGGGCATTGAACTTCCCTTGTCCCATTCCTAGCATCTCTCCTTTCAAAATCTGCTGGTTCCCCGAGTCATCGCGGACGCGTGTGGTGGATCCCAAGAAAGTGTAACCGCATTAGGGACAGTCAGAGTAGAAAATAAAAAGGTGTTTCTGGGTCGTTTCTGAAGGTCGTTTCTAAAGTGGTTTCTCGAAATTGTTCCCATCAAAAATGTCAGAAAAACGCGTTTTAGCTTTGACTGCCCCGTTTCTGAAAGCGTTTCTCAAGCCGTTTCTGCAGTAAGTTACATGCGAGAATATTTTATGTTATTTCTGGCTGTACCTCAAGGTTATCATGCCCTCCGCCACCCGACGCAGTCAGCGCGCAGAGCGCCTCTTGAAGTCCTACATCCGCAACAACAATCGTCCACTTCGTCGTCGTCCTCTTTGACTGCTGCAGGCGCAGTAACTGGGTTTTTCTTTGGTCGGCTGCGTGGTCTTTTCACTGGTACTTCAGATTGAAGCGATGGCAGCGGCCTTCTGGGCCTTTGCTGAGAGTATCAGCTCTCTTGGGTTTGCTGGCCATCGCGATCCTGAGGGGTCGTATGCCGCCAAGGTGCAGCTGCGGAAGGAAAAGACAGGGATATAAATATTATTAAATTTTATGCATATCTATGTAGTTAGACGAGCGTAGAAGATTTACAGCTCTTTGCGGTACAACAGGCGCAGTCTGTTTTTTTTTTTTTTTTTTTTTCTGTTTTTGCAAGTTTTCACAAGAACAGCTGCCCTGAGCTCAATTCTCAACCATTTCCCCTGAAAATAGGCTCATTCGATTCGCATTGAAAATCCACGCCAATGGAATACCGGTATTTTTGATGCTTTTACGTAATAGAATTTCTTCCGGAAAAACTTGGTTTTGAGTAGGACACCTGTAGCACTCGGAATACTGCCCCAATTGGCCTAATCTTTGGATATGTTATACATCTGATGTGGCCCTAGACAATGGTGTGTTTATTTATATTACATGCTGAGTGATTGTGATCTAGCGCACACTTTAGCGAAGTAGATATCCAGACACTACCATAAGTAGAGCTGTCCATGGAAGTTTGAGTACACTAAGCTCCGTAAACACTCGCATTGGCTAGAGTCACATCAGATGTATAGCATATCCAAAGATTAGGCCAATCGGGGCAGTATTCCGAGTGCTACAGGTGTCCTACTCAAAACCAAGTTTTTCCAGAAGAAATTCTATTACGTAAAAGCGTCAAAAATACCGGTATTCCATTGGCTGTGGATTTTCAATGCGAATCGAATGAGCCTATTTTCAGGGGAAACGGTTGAGAATTGAGCTCAGGGCAGTTGTTCTTGTGAAAACTTGCGAAAACAGAAGAAAAAAAAAAAAAACGGACCGCGCCTGTTGTACCGCAAAGAGCTGTAAGGTCCGATTAAGGCGCGATTACAGCTCTTTGCGGTACAACAGGCGCGGTCCGTTTTTTCTGTTTTGGCAAGTTTTCACGAGAACAGCTGCCCTGAGCTCAATTCTCAACCGTTTCCCCTCAAAATAGGCTCATTCGATTCGCATTGAAAATCCACAGCGAATGGAATACCGGTATTTTTTGATATTTTTACGTAATAGAATTTCTTCCGGAAAAAACTTGGTTTTGAGTAGGACACCTGTAACACTCGGAATACTGGCCCGATTGGCCTAGTTTTTGGATATGCTATACATCTGATGCGGCCCTAGACAACAGCGTGTTTATTTATATTACATGCTGAGTGATTGTGATCTAGTGCACACCTTAACGAAGTAGATATCCAGACACTACCATAAGTAGAGCTGTCCATGGAAGTTTGAGTACATTAGGCTCCGTAAACACCCACATTGGCTAGGGTCACATCAGATGTATAGCATATCCAAAAACTAGGCCAATCGGGCCAGTATTCCGAGTGTTACAGGTGTCCTACTCAAAACCAAGTTTTTCCGGAAGAAATTCTATTACATAAAAATATCAAAAATACCGGTATTCCATTGGCTGTGGATTTTCAATGCGAATCGAATGAGCCTATTTTGAGAGGAAACGGTTGAGAATTGAGCTCAGGGCAGCTGTTCTTGTGAAACCTTGCCAAAACAGAAAAAATGGACCGCGCCTGTTGTACCGCAAAGAGCTGCAATCGCGCCTTAAGAGGCAACGATTCAAACACAATTTGGAATTTTAAAATCACCATAATCGTGCATAATCGCCACTTAAATCACGGCAATTCTGACCGCCCGGATTATGATGTGATTCTGCAGTAAGTAAATGATCAAGCGCAATCCCAGAATCGTCGTAAATCGGCTCCAGAGGCGCTTCGACGATTCGCGATTCTGGCGATTATCCCACGCTTTTATTAATTCTTAATCGTTCCAGAATCGTTGTTCATAATCGCGGCTTAATCGTCTACTCTAACTGCCCCTAATACTATGGTCAGTGCCACTCGCAATAAGTGATTTATGTTCCCCTGATTGTCAGAGTCTACTTCAATGTCAGCCCCTGTCTGTTAACGGATCTAATGAGTTACATTTTACTCTCTCTCATTTATACCGCTGACATCACAGCCAAATTTTTTCTCAACAAAATAACTATGTCTACAGTCCTATTATCTTCCCTGCTGCATTATATCTGGGTCCCCAGACAAAGTTGTGGCAGGATCGCACGGTTTTGATCAGGCTGATGGTATGTTTCTGTTGTGATATGTGCTTCCTGAGCAACCGGTCCAAATTTTTTCCCTCCACATTTCACCAAATTATCTGAGTCTACCGTCTTATTATCTTCCCTGCTACACTATATCTGGGTCCCCAGAAAAAGTTGTAGCAGGTTCGCACGGGTTTTGATCGGGCTGATGGTATGTTTCTGTTGTGATATGCACTTCCTGCCTCAACAACTGGTCCAAATTTTTCCCCTCCACATTTCACCAAATTATCTGAGTCTATAGTCCTATTATCTTCCCTGCTGCATTATATCTGGGTCCCCAGAAAAAGTTGTGGCAGGATCGCACGAGTTTTGATCGGGCTGATGGTATGTTTCGGTTGTGATATGTGCTTCCTGCCTCAACACAAGCTAGTACTGGATGAAGCGAATTTGTTTTGTCTGTATTCAAGTCCTCTGTCTCAAAAATCCAGACCGTTTGAACATGCCCCGATCACTGTAGATCACATTCAACCCAAAAATGGTCTGAAATCACAGATCATGCAATATGAAATATTTTCATCACTTTCTTTCTATCACTAATTCTGTAATTAGCCTGGAAAAGCTAGCTAGGTTCCATATCACTCTGTTAGGAACTCATTGAGTTATGGGGAATTCTTCGGAAATGTCTCAAAACAAAATTTTTTCGCCACACCTTCGGTTCCGACAATGGCTGTAACTGAATGAATTATGTAATTCTGCAATACGCTTTTTATCTTGTCTTGCAAGTTGCTGGAGTGGCGAAGTGGGGGCACATATGTACGAAGTCTGCTGCGCGTGCCACGACGGCCCCCTCCCCCAAGTTACAAATTGATGGCGTACTTAACTTACCGCCCATTAGGCGTCATCATGCCAGGCTTCTGCTGAGCTGAAGAGTGCTTAGGTTAATTTTCTAGACCTAAAGTGGGCTATAGGGATTTAAAATAATTAAATTTAATGCAGTAGCACCCACAGAATGATTGAATATACTGGAAGGACGCCTCTCGACGATGTGCAGGCATGGCGTGAATTTGCTGGCCAAATTGGGGAGGATGCACGTGACCGGAAAGGACGGTCCGCCGCTAGGGGTGGGAGACTCCTTCCCTTTATGGAAGGAGAGGGGGGGTCAGCTTGAGGTCGAAAAAAACTTTTCGACCCTATATCCGAATTTCGAAAGCCGAATCCCTTCCAATCTATCACACACTTTAGAGTGCAGGATATCAAGTGGATTTCCCTATGATGCTCGCTGGGCTGGCGAGGACAGTACAGGAATGCGAGCAGATGCTCGAATGGTACATGAGGACATTCGGGGCGACAAAAACGTGTACAGCGCTGGTTCCAGACGGATTGTGCGCTGAAGACACGGGGACGAAGGCTGGTAGCACAAACTACCCACTTGGAAACAGTTCGGGTGCCAGGCCATCAGACTGCTTTCGCAATGCTTGCTATAGCAGCGGCAATTTCCGAAAAATCAGAATCGGCTGCTCGATGCCGGGCCATCGGACTGCACTCACAATGTTTGCTATAGCAGCCTCAATTGCCGAAAAATCCATATCGAAAGTAGGGTCGGTGTTCGTCAAAATGGTGTTGTTGAGATAGAGGAGTTCAAGCAATGCATTGATAACATACTCTTCTAATGCAGTCGACGGAGTTTATTTCACAGTACTATGTTCTTTGCAAAGTGCGTTTCTCCAATTGCTCTGTGTGTTTTAACTGTACTCATGACATGTGGCGGCACTTAGCATAGACTGAATCTTCTTTTCGAACTCGGTCTCATCTGCACCGGCTGCTGTGACTAATCGAAAGCAAGAATCCCCTGCTCTCAAAACACCGGGGCCATGAGAAAATGCCAGGACCCTCGAAAATTCGGTTAAATGCCTGTCCAAAAGTTGCAAGATTTTTGGCACTTTTATCTGGACCCCTAATCGGCTAATTTGTATCTGAATTTGGCCCAAGCCGAACGAGCTCTAAGTTCCCGGTCGTTTCCGTCTAGACGCTCGTGCTCCCACTGTACCTCGCCTGCGAGTGCGTGAATTCTCCAACGAGAGTCCTGCTCCCTGTTCGCGCATCTTAAGGTAGGGCTCATCCATCAGCAACCCACCCCACGTGAGCGAGCGTGACATTCCAAATCGGGACACATTTTGTCCAATCACCATCAATCGCGAATTGTGATCCAACGGCACAAAATCTGGATACAAAGAGTCCTTTATATGGTTATTTAGTGTCATAATCCAAACTTTTGGCCCGTAAGACTCGGTTCCGGATCGGCTGAAAGCGGATCTTTCATGCGGAGCAAATTCTCGTCACTTCCTGTCGTACATGTCCGCTTCTCGATGCCTGCCCTGTCTAAAAAAAAGGCCGCGGCACGTAAGAACTGGAACTCGGCCGTCAAGGCCATCAAGACGGGCACTAAACGTGCTCTCGACATCATAACACCACGGAAAAAGAGGAGGAAAATGGGTGAGGAGAAAGAGAATGTGCGGCTCTTATCTACAAGTTTTTTCTTGAATAACATTTTTTCAGGAGACAGAGGGCACCCCAAACGAGCCGCAGAGTAGGAATATCTCACCAACACAGCTATTCGAGGCGGCTTCTTGCCCCGATGATGAATTCTTTCTGTCACCGAGGCCAAGTCTCGCCCGCGGCTTTGCTGATCCCCACCCTCGGCGCGCTCACAATTCGGCAGTTTCTCCACCAATACTCGTGTATCCCCTTCGAAATCATCCTATCTGAGCCGATTCCGGCTCCCACAACTCCTTGACAGATTCTCACCATCTTGAACGGCCAACAATCCTCGGGTTTTTGACGACGACGAGTCTATTCTTGCTCAGAGATCCCCACGGCCTGCGAGAATGTTTGATGATGGTTCTAGTTCCGACTCGAGCCGCGCTAACAGCCTCGATTTCCACTTCACTCGTCGCAATTCAGTTGACTTTGCGTCGCTGAAACCGGCTGACTCCGTGTCGCCGAAACCAGTTGACGCGACGTCGCTGGACTCTAGTTCACTTGACTCTGCATCGGTGCATAGCAGCCGTGTCCCACCTACACTGCCAGTGACAGATGCCGACTTGGCTGCGCGTGCTAGGGAGCGTGAACTCGCTGCTGCTAATGCAGACGGACGGCTGCGTGAAGCTCCAACTCTACAGGCAACTCTTGACGCTCTGAAGGATATCGGCAAAGTTCTTCGTCCGCCCCGAAAGAAGGGGTACGGATACATTGATCCCAAGCTTGACCCCTTCACTCGATCCCGTATCGAGGGGATACAGAGTCTCCTCGCGCTCTACACCAATCCATCGTCCTCGTCCTACGGCAAGTGGAAGAAAGCTTCCATAAATGTTGCTATCACTATGCGCCGAGGCAACTATTGTGCTCGTGTCGTGCGGCGCCTTACCCGGCAGTACATCACTGATCGGAGTGTCTTGCTTGAAAACCCGTATGGGAATTAGAACGAGACGTTTCTGGTTAATGAGGATCTGTGTAACGAGCTCATTGAATATTTGCAACTTCTTGGATCAACAAAGGACGAGGATGGGCGGGAATCTGGGATTACTTCTGCCAAAGTCCAGGAATGGCTTGGGCGCCCGGACATCATGACAAATATGGCATCACCAAGCAGATTTCTCTTGCGACGGCGAAGCGGTATCTGCATGCGCTCGGGTTTCGCTTCATGTCAAGGACTCGATCCGGCGGTACGTCGATGAGTCCGTGGGACGCGAGACGGCGGATAACACAAAGCTATAACTGCCGGGAGGAGACCAGGTCGCGGAGGGATCGGTTAACCTGCGACCAGCTTCTCGTCAGACGAGATAAACGGAGAATTTGAACTTCAAGCACTCGGGGAACAGACAAGATTGTCCAGACATCCAGTTTCATGAAAATGGCCAGAAGGGTATCGACATTAAGGAACTCGAGTGGAATTTCGGTACTTGAAAAGGCGACGCGCTTTGCTATCGGCGTCGCAGCGGCATTCAAACAAAGGGCGTCGGGGGCCTCGTGATCTCTTACCACCACCATCTTTTGGTGATGGCAAATTTCGCGGGGCTCCCCTCGCTGCAGCACGCAGCGTAGGGAGCAACACGCCCCTACCCCATGCACCAAATGGGCCACCTGGAGGGTGAAGGCCTTGAGGGCCTTGTAGAGCTCGAACGATGCATACACCGCAGAAAACCGCGGAGTTCTCACACGGAGTAGACGATGTGTCAAGGCTGCCGTACGGCGCCAATCGAATAGCAATCTTCCTTCCCACTACACCCATGTCGTCTGGAGGCTGCGCAGAATGTCTGCCTCAACGCTCAGCAAACTCCAGCCCCCATACACCAAACCACCCACCTAATAAACCCATAAGGTAGGCAGCTGCATAGATGCACGTGCCCACCCCACGGCCTAAGCGAGAGACTCAAAAAAGCGGGAAAAGAATGGAAAACGACTTTGCAAGAGCCACAAAACAAAGTGCGAGAGTTGGGGTGCGTCCACACCACCATGCCCCTTCCTAATCACTGACCCGGCGCGGCAGCACGCTGGACGCCCCTCGCAAAACACTCAAACCCTCCGAGGGCACATTCCAGTTGCCCGACGAACCTAACACCCCGCCCGACGAGACCCCCGTAAACGACGCGAACCCACCTGTCATCGCCCGCTGTCAACGGGCTCGCCCTCGCCGGCCCGTCGTCCCTGGGCCTGAACCCTACCACCGGCGCCGACATCTTCAGCGGCGACGACTCCGACGAGACTGACGGAGAACGCGTGTACCGACCCCTACCCTACCGAGTCAACACCGCCAGCCGCGCACCGTCCTCAACCCCTGCATCCCCACCCCCTCACAGCGAAGCCGACGACGCCGACGTCGAGATGAGCGACGACGATATGAACGGGATAAATGGTGGAGGTACGCCCACATCCCTCGTTGGCCACTGACAACTCAAACCGCCGCCCAACCCTGCGCAGCTCAACCCCGCGCCGCTCAACCCAGCACCCGCAGATGGCCATGTCCCATCCGCCGGCGATGGAAACCAACCCCCACCCCCGCCGCCCGTCGTGCCGTTCGCCATGCCCGAAGAGGAAGAAATAGCGGCTGAGGTCCCCTCTGCGCAAGGCGAAAATCTCTACCTCAAGCAGCTCCCCCCGCAGCCCGGCCTGCCCATCGACGCGGACCTTGGCCGCGCCTCATTCCAACACAGTGCCGGACAGTTCCCCGCCCACATCATCACCAACACCGCGGCGTTGGCGGCTATCGCTCCGCAACAGCTCAAGGGCCATATGAAGAAGCCGGGCCACAAGTTCGTCGCGGTTGTCGCCAACGGCGGCAACTTCGTGCTCAACGACACCCCCCATGGAATCCCCCTCGAAGTGCGGGCGACGACCATGCTGTGAGCGCTGTGCCCCAACGGCAAGCTGGAGGTCACCAACACCATCCCTGACCCCGACCTCTTTCATGGCGGCAAGTACGGCGGGCCCAGATCCATGCTAGTGCTCGTAGAAGACGATGCCGGCGCTGCCACTATCAGTGGGCAAACAGCCTGCGGCGTACACGAAGCCTTCGGCTGCTGGCTACACGACATTGACGCCAACAAAAATGTCCGCAAGTGGCCCGTTGGCTTCTGGGGCTTGGCCACTATCCCCCGGAACACCCTCGCTGCCGACATCGAGGCATCCACGCGCGGCGCCTTCGTCTCGAAGGCATACAATGACGCTGCCGTCTATTGACAGATGGACCAGCTCACGCAGGCCGACGGTGGCGACCCGAGACGGCGCGTCTTTGATGCCCTGAACACTATTCACTTCCAGTACCTCCCGCACCACGAGAAGCCCGTCGTCGCCTACCTCAAACCCCCCACCGAAAAAGAGGAGGACCTTCCCGGCAAACCCAGGAAGAGCAGCCTAACGCAACTCCGGGCGCAGCACGCGTACCCGGGGGCACCGACAATATTGGTGTTAACGCGCAGCACGCACGTGGGGCTGGAAACCAACAGCACACAACCCCTAGAGGGGGATCGCCTAGAGGGCGAGATGCTAGAGGCGTCGATGCTTTGCACCCCGAGCATCAGACCAATTCCGAAGGCCAGTGGGGAGCACAACCCTCCATTGAGACAGCATGTCCCAACCATAGTCAGAATAGAAATCCGTTTCTACAACCCATGCCCAATATGGGTACACCCCTTGCACCAAGCGGGGACACCGGAGTACAGAACTCTTGTCCGCAACCACAACCCCTCCATGGCAGAAACCCCCACCAACTGTTGGAATATGAAGCCGCAGTTGATTGGTAACAATCCTCGGGCTAATTGTTCTAGTACATTCTACCTCCCCAAAGCTGACTTATAGCTTACTTTATACTTAGTAATACCTGGAACATTCTAGTAGTTATTGTAGGTATAAAAGCCCTGTACTTAGTCGGTAGCACTTCACTGGTTTGCAAAGGAATAAATCCTCTTGCAACACTCTTACCCTTCTGAGCTTATTTCAACACCAACACCACCAACAAGAGACCACCCATATATGCGAGTATACCCTAGCTCAGCACCGCAGTGCAGACGACACACGATGGGCAAAAAAACACAAAGGCATCGATCAAAATAGCAGTGCTCAACATGAAAGGGAGAGGGAAACCAGAAGATGACAAGTGGTTCCATATCTGGCAGATTTTGCGTGAACAGAAGGTCGGAGTGCTGATAGTAGAAGAGACGCACCTTGACGACAGCTATAAAAACGATATAGACACACTATTCAAGCGTGCAATGAGACTGGAGTTAGGGATGGGCACGGGTACGGGTACGGGTACAAATGAGCCGACCCGGACCCTAACCCGCAAAACCCGAACCCGAACCCGCGGGTTTACGGGTTGATCACGGGCCTCGGCAAAGGCATGCCGGGCGTGATCCGAGGGTGATCCGCTGCCCGGCATGGTATTTTCAGCCAAGATTTCAATGTTCTGGTGAGTTCCAGGCACATTCTGACTCAGTATGCTGCTCCAGATACTGCATTCTATCTACAACACCACTCAATGTGTGCTTTTACAGCCGACTCATACCGTACGACGGCTTTGATGCCATACCCGCCGAGTACCCGCGGGTTTCGGGTCTGAAAAAAGGTTGACCCGTGACCCGTACCCGCACGACCCGACCCGCAAACCCGCCGGGTTTACCCGTACCCGTGCCCCACCCTAACTGGAGTTCATGCCGGACGAAGAAGCACCCACCTCGAGAGCGGGATTAGCCTTCATACTGAACCGGAACACCATTGAAACCGATAATATTACAACAAGGGAAATTGTCCCCGGAAGAGCGATGATCCTTGAAATGAAGAATGTGGACGGCTCTGAGTCTCTGACCTATCAATTCTCGGAGTCTACGCACCAAATAGACCATACCAAAACGCAGCCTTCTGGAGGGAAATTAAGGCGTGGTATGTAGCACACCCAAGGGTGCAGAGACCCAACATACTGGGTAGCGACACTAACTTTGTCGAAGACGCGATAGACAGACTGCCATCACTTAGACTCGTAACCTAACCAGTCTGCCTACGCTGTTCTAACAAGGCGGGCTTGTTGCCGTAGGCAGACTGGTACTTCTCGGATATCCCAATTGGGCTGGGGCGGAGTTTGAAATTTAAGTGACTTTTTCACAATCTTATTCCGTTTACACTCAGTTTCCAAGTTTATTTTTCGGTTGAAGCTGGGGTAATAAATAAAAGAATTATCCCTTTGATTTGACCTCCTTATATTTCCTCTTTATGGTACAGAACACCGTAAAACCTGAGGATAGTTTTAGTGGAAATCAACTTCGGACCGTGATCTCCGGAATTGCCGCGGCTCATTGCGTCATCGGTCTCACTCAATGAACAACTTAATTTCAAACTCCGCGACAGCCCAATTGACATATCCGAGAAGTACCAGTCTGCCTACGGCAACAAGCCCGCCTTGTTAGAACGGCGTAGGCAGACTGGTTACGAGTCTAGCCATCACTAGCAAAGTGGCAGTAGATGCTTTTGACAAGCTCAAAACGTACCTCGGGCTAATAGACGGCTGGCGGGAAACATATCCCACAACCCGTGCATATAACTTCATGCAAGCCAGATCCCAGTCACGTATAGACAGAATATACATTAAGCGGGACCTTTTTGAAGACTCCTTTGAGCTGGAGATACTATTAACAACCAGGTAATCGGCCACCTTGAGAGTTTGGGCCCACACTCCGGACACAGAACCCAGATAGCAGGCTCCCTGCTCCGCAGAACAAAGGTATACATCCTGGGAATAGGTCGAGGACATTTGCTCGAATTTTGGGAATGTATTGATGTCTTGGTGAATTCTTTTAGATGACATGCCGAAGTACCTGGCAACGGTGCAAGGGATGCCAGCTGACGTTGAAGAAAGGCTGCAGACAAGGGGGAATCGGGATTCGAAAAAAGGATATAGGGTCGAAAAGTTTTTTTCGACCCTTCTTGGACCCCCCCTCCCCCCCCCTCCGTCCATAAAGGGAAGGAGCTTCCCACCCCTAGCGCCGGTCCGTTCTTTCCGGTCATGTGCGTCCTCACCGCCACCACCCCAATTTGGCCACAAATTCCAACAAAATTCACGATCTGTTTCCACATTGTCAAGGGCATCGTTCCAGTCTTGTTCAACCATTCTGTGGGTGCTATTGCATTAAATTTGACTTCATTTCAATCTTCATTTCAATCTCATATGGCCCACATTAGGTCTAGAAAATTAAACTGAGCACTCCTTAGGTCATCCCTAGCCTCTGTTCGAGCTCCCAACAGTGAAATTATGCCATTAGAACCTCCTAACAGCTCAGAAAGGTATTTTAGAGACTCTTTTGCTTCCCTGCTAACATATAGGTAGAAGTTTTTTTCGGCCCTCCCGGGACCCCCCCCCCCTACCCCCTGTCGGAAATTCGAATCCCGATTCCCCCTTGGCTGGAGAGATGAGTAAGAAGCTTCCTGCGGGCAGAAAAGTCACAAGTGAGAGTAAATAAAGAAACGGTTCACGTGCTCTCAAATGTAGGGGTAAGAACCTCTTGGATATTGTGGCTCGGAATGAAGCTATCGCCGTAACGTGGCTGAAAACATATCTGAGTTTTGGGCCTGATCGCCTGTTATGGTGTTTCGTGGCAGACGAGCTCCTAGCAAAAAAAGCGGTCGGAGCAGACATCAATGTAGAAGAAGCTATGAGGATTAATGCTTACCTGCAATCATGGGCCCCTTATCAATCTGCTCACGAACTGAAAAGCAAAGACCTTGCGGACATGATGAAAGTCGGCCGCAAGTACGGCGTCACAATGGCAGCAGTGGCCATGTCCCGTAAACTGCAGGACGATATGCCTCTTTGGTACCACCGCTTCTCAGGCGGTGATAGGAGGCTTTTCAATGCAAAGCTGCACATCGTGAAATGCCTAAAAGAGAACCATCGTATCAGATGGGTCAAAGACACCAGACTGCTCGCGCACAAAATGGGAACTCCCCGACATACCAATCGAGTCAGTGCCTGCAGTCAACAATGCCTTACACTCCAGGCCCCCTATGTATGATTAATCCCTAGAGTTTAGGGTCCCCCAAAATCCGCCGGATTCCCGGCCAAGTCCTGGGCTCCTCGGCAATAATAATATTTCCACAATATTATCTGACGTGGATGTTAGAGAGGAGCCAACCAGATTTTCAGAGGTATAATATTATGCCCACCACATCACTGGGTTCAACCAATGCAGCACCGGATGGGCTATAATATTACGATAATATCTCCTCCGGCATGCTTCCATGCCTTTTTCCTTCATCGGCATCGTCCTACATCTATTCCCAAACTTTGCCGGCTGAAGACATGACATTGTAATCATCGAGCATGTGAGCCCTTCACTGCCTCCAGCGAGCCAGTTTTCTCGCATTTCTGGTTGAATATAATTACATCTCAGCTCCCAGTGTCCCGCGAAATCAATTCAAAGTAAGTCAACTATATTCATTGATGCAACACTACGTTTCTTCCTTTTGTTCGAAAACCTCCCAAACACTTCCTGGATGAATTTGGACGGAAATCATCACCACTGCCCCCACTCCCACACCACACCAATACAATCATAATAATTCAGGCCAGTACGAGCATTCTACTCTACCCCGCAATCTGAATCTACGCTTTGAACGAAGGCGCCGAGTCGGATGGGATATCTTTTTTTGCTCCCCACTGCCCGATTATCGACACTACCGGTTTCCCGCACGAGTGCGCCGAGTGGTCGGCCTCGAGGCGGGCTGTTTGTTCGCGCTCTTGCTCGCACCTTCCTGGGCTTTTCTCTGGTGAGTTCTGGCGCGTTTTGCCGGTTTTTTGTCGTCAATGTCGTCGTCTCCCTTGCGTTTCGAAGCGGTGATCCCCCGCCTTTCCGCTCCTCCTTTGGGTCAAGTTTCACCCGTTTGACCGGCCTCTCGGCCCCGATTTCTTCGCTCTCCTTGCGCTCCAACGCGCCATTCACCACGACGGGTATGGGATCCGTTGGAGGGAAATGGGAAGGCCGGTCGCGCCGAAAGATTGGGGGTCCCAATTCTTCCTCAAAAATGGTGTGGTCGCTCTTGAAGGCCAACATTTGCTGTACCAAAACGCCCGAGCGCGTGCTTGTCGATGGAATGGCGCTGAACATTGCGTTGAGCGCCTCCTCCCCATCTGGTAGGCATGCAACAACACTCTCGTCCTTGAGGTCCTCGATCAGGTCACCGTTGAGAGTAAACGGCTCCCCGAGCTTGTGCTGAACAGAAAGCAACTGTAGGAGAACTGAACCGACACCCAGTACTCTTGTTTGGCATTCCTGCTCCGTGAGGTTGAGGAGCGCGGGATGGTCCGTTAAACTGATCAATGGATCGTTCAGCACGGCCTCAAGCTCAGGCGTTGAAACCAAGCCGAGTGAGTCCATCCAATTAGGTGCTTCTTGACTCGCAGATGCTGTTTCTTCCGTGTAAGGTATTCGTTGAAGGAATTTTCTAGCGAAAACAAACCGTGGGAGTCACGGAGTCGGAATGTTAACTTGCCAAGAACATTGGCCGCAGTCAACTGCGTGCTGTTCAGGCACGCGGCGGAATGGCTTGTGTTTAGGTCCACCACAAGCCACTTTGCTTATGCCCATGCCATTTGGCAGGGCACAAGCCCGTTTGCGCAAGTCACGCCCAAGCCGCACGCCGCACAAACCAGAGTCACACCTGCAATTTCAACGCTGGCAACCCCATGCTTCAAGTCAATTACCGGGCAGAACCCTGTGCATTCATCTATGTACACAATTCATGCATCAGCAAAACGGTTTACCAAGAATTAGTAGTCATCAGCAACATAATTCTTCCTCACTAAGGTTTCTACACCCACGCCCCGCCCGTTTGATGGCATCAGACACCATCACCAGATGGAAGGGTAAGCACGCCAGCAACAAGAGACCGAGGTGCCGGAATTCCGGAAGTTAATATCCAGTCCAGAGAGACCAGAGAACACTTGGAGAGAGGGTCAACAGAGGTTGAGAGTGGGAGTTTGCAGAATGTCGCAGAGAAATCCATAGGCAGCGGTACGGGGTGGTGGGGGGGAGCAAAATCGCGATGAATGCATAAATAAGTACGACATTTATCAGGTACGACCAAGGTACGACATCCAGTTGACATCCAGGTACAACCAGGAACATTTCCACGTCACCTGTAAACCGGAAGTGTCAGGAACTGGCTTACAGAGAAAATTACTGACAGCGGGCGGC
Source organism: Mycena leptocephala (assembly GCA_029378395.1). Taxonomy (NCBI): domain Eukaryota; kingdom Fungi; phylum Basidiomycota; class Agaricomycetes; order Agaricales; family Mycenaceae; genus Mycena; species Mycena leptocephala. Next base: position 50,186 of record JARJLF010000596.1, read on the forward strand.
ACATTTTGGCGGGGAGAAAAGGTGATTACGCGAAACATGCTGACGAAAATGTGATGCACGGCCAAAATCGAAAAATCAGGCTCTCTAAGACCCGTACCTTACGGTAGCGGGAATAATTTTTGCCTCCTCCGTCACCTTCGCTCTGACTTCTCGTCCTTACTCAGGCCATACACTGAATGGCACTTTCAGATCCCACTAACGAACACTTGATTCTCCATTGTGGGCGTTGCGAGTACCCGACTCGTTCAGAAATTCATCTATGGGTAAGCTGAGTAGGGATCACAGAGCATTTCAAACATATTTTCGGGCCGCCAAGGCTGCCAAAAGTGAGTCAAATACCCGCGAGTCAGGTAAACATTCCAAAATCCAAACCTGGATCCTCGACTACCCGTGGGCACGGGTACCCGAACCCGCGAGTATTATAGGTAAACTCGCGGGTTTTCACACAGATCAACTCGCCATGACCCACGGGTAACCCGCACTCGTGACATGCCTTAATCTGGAAATGTTCGCAATGATTAGGGTTATCCATTGATGAGCATCACCTGTCGCTGATCACGGAATATCCCGATCCGTTGACATCTGAACGGATTTATTTTGTTTCCGCGAGCACAGCCCACAAATCATATTTGTTGTCTCGGAATCAATATTGTTCCGACGCCTCCCCCTAATTCGTATAGCCTCAAGGGCTTCCCCTTTACTCCTTTATTGTCTTACCTCCAGTATATATTCTACCTGTATCATATTTTTACAACAATGAATTAGTATCCCATTTCGCCTCCGATCACGTATGCTGCCTTGAGTCCTCGTCGTTGCTCATGCTCGCCTCTGTCCACATCTTTGTATTGTTCCTCGTCGTCCACTTCGTATTCCTCGCGCTATGTTTTATCATCCCCATCTCCCCTCGCCGTCTCACTGCGAACATATCGCGTTCCCCTCTCCATCCCTTTCCCTCCATCTCCTACCAGTCAAGCTCTGAGCTTGGATTGGCCCACTCGCACATATTTAGTCTTACGGTCCTCGGAGTTTTGAGCCTGGTATTTTATTTATCAGCTCGCGCTCGAGAGAGTGAAAAGACTTACCTTAATATCAGATTTTGAGTCCCACATTCCCGGTGATGGATGTACCGCCGCTGATGCTCAAGTCAATGCTATTGTTGAGAAAACGGGGAGACTTACCAATACATATTATTCATGGTGAAGTTCTCAACTGCGTTGATATCATAGTTCATGGTGGGACCCTCCCCAGCACCCCCCACACCACCCTGTATACCGCCTCCACCATTGCCTCCTATACCTCCTGGGCCAAAAAAGCAATGATACTGATGTCCCAACCAACTTTCTCGCACCATACTTAGATGTGGTTATTCACTGTTTGGGATTCGCCAGCACGGCGAGGCATGGCTAGTGGGGATCGTCAGGTAACTTTTGCTTGAGTTCAGAGGTGGTGATCTTTCTTTTCGACGATTGCAAGGTGTGTATTTTTTGGGAACAATGGGTGGCGATTCTTTCGGCCCAATGCACCGGGGGTGTGAACATTTGAGTCAATTGGGTCAGGATATTAAATAACCTTGTTGAAATGTTCGAGGGGGGGGGGTTATATTACACTCATCAGGTCCACAATATGAACGATGAGGTAACGGAAAGTATACATGTAGTACTGAATGGGTGGTTATCCGTACAGAAACCCACAAGATACCAACCGAACACCAACCGATTCCAGGGGTTAGATCATGCAAGACACTGGCTGTGTGTGAGCTGGCCAGCCGATTGTATGGCAGGACCTCTGGTTAGAACCTCGTGGGACCTGACCACTAGCAATAGTATGCCTGTGTATGGGAGGAGTTCCCTCCTCCCAGGTAAAAATCCCCAGTGTCCACCAGTTCTCACACAGTTGTCGCATGTCGTCCCTTTGCACGGCAAATGTAATTTTACGTGCAAGGCACGGGTACAGCCATACAGAGTACGGGAGTTCCAACGAAATTGTCATGTGCGAACACATAACTTCCCGTGCACGTCTTGAACCAGTTGCGGAGAAAGGCGTGATCTCTCCCCCTGGATCAGCATGTTGAATTCCCTAAGGAGGTCCACTACTGATAAATCAGCGTGTTCAACTCCCTAGGAATGTCTCCAGCCGTAATAGAAACCAAGCCGACAAGGACACCGAAACCGTCAAGCCAAAGCTCGGAAGAGAGAACCGTTATTCGTCGTTCCTGCACACCAAAACCATCAAGCCGGAGCTCGGAAGAGAGAACCGTTCTTCGTCGTTCCTGCACACCGAAACCGTTGAGCCAGAGCTTGGAAGAGAGAACTGTTTTTTCGTCGTTCCTGCACACCGAAACCGCAAGCAAACGAGGACACCGCATTGAGTCGGAAGGAACCATCGCCAAGGTACGCCAAGTCAAAGATGGAATCACTGATCCCGGAGATTGATCAAATGGTCTGTGCGCATCAGGAGCAAAACACCCGCAGATCAAAGGGTCGGCTAATGCCCACATCGAGCACAGCGAGGTAGTGCCCCAGTATGGACCCAGGAAGACTTCGAGGTACAGAGCAAAGGTCACAAAGAGACAAGAGAGCCAGAAGATGACAGATCCCGGGAAACCAGCGGTTCTGGTCCAGAAAGAGACCAGATATGAAAACCCGACATAGTGGTAAGAGTGAGAAACGAGGTGGTGTGAAAACAAGGGAAAGCTGTGCACCAAATAATGATGCATCAGTATTACAGCCATATTACCAACATCCGCGAAGTATATAAAGTATACCGCAATCTACAGCATAATGTGGCTAGTGCAATCTTTTTGGTTGGGTTTGTCCGAGCTGGAGTAGTACACATGGGCGCGACGATAAGACCAGGGAACCCGCCACGTAGGGATTAGATCCATCCGTCTTTGGCTACCCCAATCACATCAAAGTTTTTGCCATTGCGCGTTCGTCTTCCAGGTAGGACCGGGGCAAGACTGATCAACTTCTCTGACGGTGTAGGGGAGCCTTCCACCCAACCTTTCCACCCCTTCCTGGCAACGGTGCGCGGCTTCCTCGGTAGAGGTGGAGGACGCGGATGGTCGTTGTGAGCCAAATCCTCGTAATCTTCGAGGCGGGGCCGCTTGAAGGATGTCCGCGACGTGTTGAAGGAGTTGGATGGTCCCGGCGTCGATGCGGGAGTAGATGGTAGAAGCAGTGGTGGAGTCACGGACGCTGCTCTCTGCATGGTGGCAATGTGGATGGATGGCCGCGCAAGCCAGAAGGATGTCATGGCGGCCGAAGGTGCTTTTATGGCAAATAGACTGGCACTTGGCGCCGGCGCATCGTCTACTGCCTCGATCCGCTTCACAGGAAGCTTGGCCCGCTTTCTCTCGCCCTCGTTCCTCTTCTCGTGCTCTATCTCGTCGTTATCTGTCCGCAGCATCGGGACGTGGGGAGGGCATACATCAAAGTCCCCTGCAAGGACGGTGGTGGCTGTCCGGCGAGCCTGCCTAAAGGTTCTCATCCAGGTGGACAAAGGCGATGGGAGTGGGCTGAGAGAAGGACGTCGCAGAAGCAGCACACTTTATATGCGTTCCTATAAGTTATTATCATTCCACCTTACGGCCACCGGAAACTGTTTTTAGGTTGCAATCTCCAAGAAATCTCCTCGGCATGTTGTCCCATTGGTCCCCCACTCCTGGTCCTGCCGTTAACACTCTACCCCTTATCGATCGCGTTGATATACGGGTAACGTATGTGCGGTCTGATGGAATTTATACAGTGGGAGGAGTACGCGGTTGGACCCACAATGTACGTAGGTAGCTGTTGAGAAAAGCACAATCGACATCGATAAGATGGAATTCCCAGTCCAGCTTCGCAGTTCGTCGCAGCGCTCTTCTTGAAGCCAGCATCGCAAATCGACCGAAGCCATTCCAGATTTCTTCTGGAATACATTGCCGAGTTGTTTTCAAATTTCTGCGGCTGTCGTTTTGATTCGAATCTTCATGAACAGTGAGTCTGGAATCGTCCCAGCGATTTGTTGCTTGACAATAGACTAGATATTTTATCCTTCGTGTGAATGCTACTATCCCCCCCCACCGCTCCGGACAAACCTAGTACTCGGACAAACAAACATTTCTCGACCAATATTGGACCGTTTCCTGAGATTTCTGGCTCCACATGAACATCAGTAGGTGCTCTAGAGATATAGCATCGAAAACCTTTATAACAGTCCATCCTTCGAATATATATCATCGTGGAAAGCTGACAGCTTAGGCCATTTTCATTGATTTTGGGTATTTTATGGTTTTGGGCCCTCCACTTGAAGTCATATTACTTCATGAACACACCTAAAAGATACCTTGACATCATAAGAGTACCCATATAAAGTTTCAGAGGCATAGCTGTCTTGTAGCCCTCACAATAAACCGAACAATCATGGCATGCCTGCCAAATTGATTTCTCAACTGCCAAAAATGATGGCAAGAAATTTCATGCTGCCTGTCGACTACCGTGGGTTTTCCTTGACCACTGCTACATGCGTGCTATAGTTCCTGTTGAGGTTCCCCACCCTATGAAGTTTGGAGGCGCTACGACCGCAAGGTGGTTAGCTATGAGGCCGGCGATCAGAATTTGACCCGTTACCTAGAACTCGGACACTTGACTACCGCCGAAAAAACGACGCCGTTTGCCCAATTCTTATCCGTTTCTCATGAAATAAAATTTGAAACCAGGGTAAAAGACAAATTGCTGACGATCTATCCACTTAGAATGCATCTATGACCACTGGATAAAATGATATCTACCGATCTTTCTTTGGTGTCCGAGTTCTAGGGGGGGATAGTACCTTCAGTCCCCGAGGTGCGCCCTGTTCCAATTCCGTCGTGGTACCAAACAACTCCATTTGCGTTGGTTACTCTGCAGGTGAATGTTCCACGCCGCTATAAATAACACTTCGCAAGGCGTACCGAAGTCGGGTTCCGTTGACTGTCAAATTGATTGCACTGTTCAGCAGTAATTTTTGGCCACCAAGCGAGACATAGAACATGGGCGGGGTCTCATCCACTGTGGTGAATATGGTAAGACCTCCTCCGCACGTGTCACAATGGCCATTGCCTTTCCGGATTTTCATTATAATTATGCATACCACGGTTTTTATCGTCAATATTGATATTATTATTTCGCGAATTTCTTCAAACTCTGGAGCAAGAAAATGTTTCGAACTACGGTTAGGGGTATCTGGCGGTACTTTTTGGCATTTAGGTATGTTCTAATACTTCCCATGGAGTCATCTGTACATTAATTTTGGGTTTCTCGATGCTCTGTGCTTGAAAGGGAAAGCCATTCTGTGTGGAGCGCAATTTCATCCATCCCCGCTCGCTATAGTTACAGCCACGTACATCTCAGATTTGCAGATTGAGTGTACCAAATAGTGTAACTATATCTGTTTAATGATTTGGAATGTAATGTGGTGCATAGTACAGGTGCGGGCAGAGGATTTGGCGGGGTGGCCGACTAGGCCGTTTATTCCCATTTCGGGAAACCGCCAGAAATAAATTCGGTACGCCATGAAATGCCCATGTAAATTTGTGAAAAATGTCTCGGGTCGCTCATAGGATAAATACCTTTGTTTCCGAGCCCATATGCATGTATCAACTGGTCTCCCTGTGCGGGCTGGAGGGCAAAAATGCTAAGGTGGCTGAGTACCCAGTCTCAGATAATATGTTCATTTGGAGTTTGGAGCAATCACAGTATTTGTGGACACATTTGTTGATCTGTGGACCGAAGCGGATGCAAGAATGAGTTTTAACTCCAATTTTGGAATTCTTTCCATCCTGCCGTAGAACTTCGCATGGGGTCCCAAATTCCTGGAGGGCAGCGACATTGGGTTTCTTGCCCCAAAAGGCTTCGTCCGGCGTAATTTTATCGCCGAGAGCACGTGTGGGAACCGATTTTTAAGGTATGTCACATATGCAATAGCCTCGGGCCAGAGAAATTGGGGTACATTGTGAGCAGTAAGCATGGCACGTGCATGCTCAACAAGAGTGCGATTGAGGCGTTCAGCAACACCATTTTGCTGAGGGGAATATGGTGCTGTGAGCTCGAGGCGAATGCCACGTGAGCCAAGATAGTCGCGGACATCTTTGGAAATATATTCCTTGGCATTGTCGCATTGTCGCAATGAAAAGCTTTGACGCGGTTTCCGGTTTGGGTAAAGATGTACACGTCGTAGTCCTTCATTCTTCCTAGAACCTCCGTGCGCTTTTTCATCAGGTAAATTATGGTGCGCCGTTTGCACCATCAGTGAAGCTGATGTGTGCATTGTCTTCCTGACTGAGTTGCACACCGGTGTCAACCTCATTTACAACCCATGTCGCCGTTTCTGATTCTGACCTACATTGTTGGGCGGACATCGCGCAAACTACGGCAGTCGGACACCTCGCACATTGTTGCTGGCCCTTTCTCTGACCTCGCTGCTAGCATGAAGAGCTAAAGGCCGGGAGCTGCGCTTCACGGCTCCCCTGCACGTCGATGCCGTTCACATGTCGAGACAAAGGCCGGGAGAGGTGCTTCGTGCCCTCCTGCGCCTCGACGCCGCCCACGACGAGACAAAGGCCGGGAGCTGCGTATTGTGCTCTCCTGCGCCTTGCTTCGTGCTCCTCCGCCTCAATGATGCACGATGATGCATGATCCCGCAGATGTATCTAGCCGACGCCGCCGCTGATCGATATCTCGACTCGCGCAGACCGTCAATGTCACGCGTGCCCGCTGGCTTCGAAGCAATGGGGCTCGACAACCTCCGACGCAAGCCTGCACTCGCAAGAACTCCGTTTTGACCTATCTTTAACTACGCTGAGCATCCCCCTCGTCTTCGACACCAATACACACTCATTATTGGTTTTGCTAAAAATTCTGATCACGCCCTCCCGTGCCGCCCCCCCCCCCCCCCCCCTTTGTTATGCGCTTTCGAACTGTGTTGCGCACCCACACTGACCTCATTTCTGTCCCATGCCGCTGTCTGCCGCCGTCCCCATTCCGAGCTTGCTGCACGCCCGCGCCGTCCTTGTTTTCTGTCCCTAAGTCACGCATCGCCGCTGGCCTGGTTTCTGGCCCCCTCACGTTTCTGGCCCCCTCACGTCATCGTACTGATTGTGCACTGGCCAATTTCTTTTCGGACATCGCCGCTCCTAGCCAAGTCGCGCATCCGTGCCGGCTTTATTTGATTCGTGTCACCACGTTTCAGTCTAACCCCGACGCTGTCTACTTTTTACGACTCACAATGTTTGTGCCCTGACCCTCGTCGCACGCTGGCGCCACTTGTGATGTCTCTGGCCCTCGTGACGTTTCCGCCCAATGCACACTTTGATTCCTGTCTGCCCTGTGCTCTGCCCTCTAAGTGCATCCACACCGATTTGGACGCTGTTCCGCACTACGCTCTTCACGACTGCCCCCCGTGTTTCCGCGCTGATTTTCTCGATGTTCGGCAATGTGCTGCGACCCCCCTTATTAAGTGACCCATCCGAGCCGTCTTTTTCTCCGTCTACATTCCAGTCCCGATGTTTATGAGAATCTGATCAAGTCGCCCAGTCAACTTTGTCTGCGTTCCCGTCCCGATGTCTCCGACCAAATTGTCCCGACCTCGTATGTGCCCTACGTCGCGCCATGCCTGACCAAGTCAGGCCACGTTGTTAAAAGATGAGCTGTTGATGAAATACGATACTACCGAAGTAGGCAAAATCACGAACGCATGGCCTGCTCAGCCAGACCACACAGACGGTTTCTGCAGAACACAGACGCCTGATCCAGACGTCGCGTGCTCACACGATTATATGCCCCGTTTGTCACCGCTCGCGTCTAGTTGATGTACCGACCCAGATCATCCAAGCACCCGCTGGTGCGTAAACTTAGAAACAACGAAGTACACACACCTGCCAGCACCTGCTGGCGCATGAATTTGGCTGCCCTTTCCAGCAGTGATGCCGGGTCAAACTCCAACGCCGTCGTTGACATGAAGCACCCTGCCCAACCCCTAGCAGTGAGGACTGGCAACGTAAAGGGTTTTGATGGCGTGGTGCCTTTGGTCCGGGCTACCGCCTCAACCGTTCACATTATGGCCAGATTATGAGTGGAAGATCTGTAGCTTTTTGCATTTTGTAGGGAATGTCCCGAGCAGAATTTTTATTTTGTCCTTCGTTTCTCCTCATTATTATTTTTCGACGTTTCACAGCCAAATTAGGCCAATTTTACGTGTTTATATTGCCTTTCCTGGGCAGAAATTGAAAATTCTGCTCGAGAATTCCCTGGGTATTCATTTCAGAAGGCCTCCCATTTTTGTGGAGGCCATACAATGCGTGTGGAAGGCTGCAGGCAGGACCGACGCCGAACAAACAAGGAACAAACAGACATTTGTTTGGCAAGGATTGCCAGTCCCCACTAGCAGTACGAAGATGACCTTGCGCATCTTACGCTGCACTCGTACCTGACCGAGTCCGAACACGCCGCCATCATACCCATACGATCGCGCCGAGGCGCTCGAACTTATCAGGCCGACAAAGATAATGTGGCCCGAGAAAGGACCAGGATATTACACCCCTTTCCACGAACACTGGCCGCAAGGAACATTACTTATAACGAAGTGTCTCTCGCTCCTAAAGGATCCGAGTCAAACCCTCCGTCTTCTTCCTGACTTACGCCGCGCCATTTTGACTGAGCCGCACATCTGTTTTATCGGCGCTGCTGCAGGGTAAATCCACAGACCACTCAATTGGGTTTACCTTGGCTACGGCGAATTTGGCGCGCATTATCTCTGTACGCTGTCGATTCCGCCGCACCGCGACCTGTACGATGGTCAAAGAGACATATACTCCCGTTCGGAGCGCCGAGCCCATACTGTGTATGCTCGGTCCGAGGTCAATTCGAGTTCCATTGGTTTCACGCCCTTTGAAGCTCCTGCACCATTTAAATTTTACTTCCTGAGAAGCGGCGATACCTTCGGTGGTTCTGATCGTGCTCTGGCACTTGCATAATTACATGATGAACACACCTCGACGTAATCCCGACCTGCAACTTGAACGGGCCTGATCCCGTCCGCAACGGGCTGTATTTCGGAGGTCCTGAGCCATGCAGACACTTTCACATACCGTCGGTACAGCTTCCGTTCAGAGGAGTGCGAAGGCGAAGATCTTCATGATAGTTTGATGAGTGCGAAGATCTGCTCGGACGTTGCCGGTCCATACAAATCCCCCACCGAATTTCCTCGCACACAATGTTGTACCCATCGTACGTCCCCAATGAGCGTCCATCCCCGCAGCCATCGACCGTACACGAGTAATAACACGCAGCCAACGGAGAGATCTAAGTTTGCTTTCCTGCTCTTTATCCTTCGATGATGAGAAGCCATTCAACCCGTTTCCCGTCCCCGAACCCGATGACCTCCGCGTTATACCTTCCGAGTCGCTACAAAGTCACTGAAAGCGCAAGGATAATGACGTTCTATCTTCGGAGATATTCTGATACTCGATGGCCCCCTGTTCGCTCCACGAGTCTGGCCCTCATATTTCAATGGAATTTTGTTCCGGTTCTGCCCCTGCCAGTATTGTGATGCAGGCAAATGGTAATCTTGTCAGCACTCGCCGGTGTAGTCTGTTGTTAACCGCGCCACCGTGTTTGGTGGCCGCGTTATTATATAATCGTCGGAGTTTGAATTTTTGCCATGCCTATTTAGCACCTCCAGCAACCCCATCTTCAAACTTTGAGAGAGAAAGGATATTTAAATCTATGTCTGACCCCAAATGTGTCTTCAAAATTCTATTTTTCAACTTCCGTTCTCGTGGAATAGAAAGAGCAGATTATGTCAGGATTTGTCATCTGTTGAGCCATCAAAGTTCAAACTCCTGGTTCTTCGACTCTGCCGCCACGAGTTGGGTGATAAAGTTGCTCAATTTATGCTAATAAATACCATTTGACTTTATATTTGTGAAAAAGTTGTTCTGGAATGCATACCAGCATCCGAATTGCTTTTGTGATTTGTAATAACGCGGCCAGCGATCAACGCATCAACCTTTTCGACAGACTACAACATGCGAGGTACGAGCACCATATTGTTGTAGCGTCTGTTTATAAGACTATCGCCGGTGTCCATCTGCTCGTATTCACTTGCCGTCTTTGCTGGATAAGCCTCAGCATAAAATTGCTGGCGCTCGGCCTTCAATTCCCGGAGTCGTCGGAGGTCGTCGGCTGTCCTGCACACATTCTCTTTGCTCCCGTCACGTCTCGACGTCCATATACGCCGTCTCACTTGGCTTTCGGGCTCATCGTCCTCTGTCGATTCGCTCCCCAGTACTAGCTAGTGCTCGTTCCTGCTCGTTCGAATCTCTACATTGATCTGTTGAATTTTATTTTCTTCTCATTCCTCCCGCTCCCTCGCTCGACGCCGCTCACTCGCTCCTTCCACGAGCCCATCGCTCTTCCTCTCTGTGTGGGGTGGCGCTTTGTGCGAAGCACAATGCACTTCGCCCAATGCACTACGCACAAACCACCAGTTGTGAGTTATCACTCTGGGTTGGTGTGAGTGGTTTGCGCTTCGTCGCACCACCCCAGCTCTCTCCGATCCAGAGCTGGTCCACGCGCTCAGAGCCCGACTGCGACTCGGAGCCTCGGACACAGCGAAGCCGGCCCGCCACGTCTGGTCGCTTCCCGCTGCGTCCCGAGCCTGTGCGCCCCGAGTAGCCCAGTCGCAGCCCTTCGGGCTCTTCCCCCACACCCCGTATCTCTATATTAGCGTGTCTGCTAAATATAGAGATCCGGGTGACATCTGTTCTGTATTCACACGGAACAGATCGATGCCTTAGCCTATCCTACGATATCCTCAAGCCGTTCGTACCTCACGTCGAGGGTATCTCGGATTGTCCTACGGTTCAGTTCAGCAAGAAAATTAATTGTTTGTCATGAACCAGTGTCCGAAATCATATCCAACAAAAGGCTTCAAACAGGCGTAATTTTATAGTAAATCACTTCCATTAGAATTTTGCTATGTAGTTTTCATGAATTTCTTCGATAATTTTGGCCGGTTTACTTGCCCCATTGCCTCGCAAAAAAGAAAGATAAAAAACAGGTTTCTCTGAAAACTCGACGACACGATATAGCAAAATTTAAAACCTATTTTCATTACGACCATGTTGGCGTATCTGCAAAACACAACATTGCACTGCACATTGTGGCCCAAACCTCATCGATACCACTGTACATCTCCGTTGCATACCAAATTATGTCTCTCCGTTCATCCGACTGATCTTATTATTTCTTTCCTTATACAAACAGACGGTTTTTATGAATTTCTGCGATCAATAAAGGGAGAGGGCGGTCCCCCGAGCGCTTGTGCAGTTACATATTGATGCTGTTCCGTTGTTGAGAAGTTGAGTCCCATTTTCGATGGGACTCACTCGCACATCGGTGAACGAGTCCCATGCTCTTTGTCAGCAAAATGGGACTCGTACCCCCATTGATGGGAGTGGGGGAGTCCCACTCCCATGCTTCTCGTCGATACTCCCGGCACGTTCTGTGGTGGCTTTGGCGCCAGACGGGGTTCCATGAAAATTGGACGTGCGCAAGTGCTCCATATTTTAAGCCAGAATTTTTAGAATAGGCACGCAAAGCTGTGGTACAAGAGTATTGCGGCAACATTGCGGCAAGAAGGGCGCGTTTGCAGGGACCTATATATAGGTTTTACTTAGCCCTCCCCCTCATCACGTGCGTTTAGGGTACTTGGCTCGCAATAACATTAAAGCATGTCTGAAGCCTTTTCGAACCTCGGTCTTTCTGTAACCAAGTGGGGACGGACGGGCCGTCGGGCCGTCGAGCGCGTGTTGGAAACCCTATCTTGAGCACTGATGAGGCTACATGCAAAGTGGTACTTTGCGTTTTACAGGTACAGAAACAATTTACACCAAGCCGGCTTAGGCTCGTGACCAGCCTGCCTACACAGCGGCAATACCTTGTGCTAGCACCTTGCCGGTAGGCAGGCTGGTGCTTCTCGGGACGCGCAACATGCTCTCGCTCCACGCGGAGTCAACCCTCCGGATCGGCGACTCCGGCTGTCTCCGCGACTGACTCGAACTCGGTGTCTATGTCAGCCATGGATTCGCCGAACAGCATTGAATCTTTTGGCTGCCTTATCCGAGCTGGGATTGACGACCCCTTCGGATACGGTGACCCGGTTCCGGGCTCCGATGATGACGAATCCTCCTTCGATGATTACTTCGATGATTCCGAAGTGGACGATACATTCTCCTTCTTGCACCCAAGTGGCCGAGCTTCCCCCTCTTCTCTGGAAACCCCTTTGCGATCACCGACCGATTCCCCCGGATCCATCATCGTCATGCGCCCGGCTGTTGGGGAGAAGATGTTTGGTACAGTACTGTACTGATGTACTAGAGAGCGAACGAGAGGCGGGGACCCACTACGTTTCATCGTAAAGACTCATTAGGTGGCTCTGTTCCCAAATATACCATGCGGCTTGCTCACATGGTTGTTGCGAGCGAAGCGAGCAATTATTCGCTAAAAGGGCAAAAAATGGCCATAAACAAGAACAAATTCTACTTCGTACTTTTGATGGCACAGAAAGAATGGCTTCAAACTCACTCAAAATCAGTGATATGGACCCAAGATTTGAGAATCCGCATAAGATACCATATAGCTACATACAAGAATCCCAAAGATGGGCTTGAATGGACCTGTATTGAGTGTTTTCAGAGCCACTGGCTCATGCCACCTGGTTTGGCAGGGTCACGTGGATTATTATTATTATTATTATTATTTGAATCTGCATTTTTATACCGCAACAAGTACACTAACTACTAAGACGCGGTGCCCGAAGGCAATAAATAATGTGGGGTATGCTCCAGAAGATTTGGCGGGTTTTGTATAGTGTAGTTGTGTAAGAGAAATTATCTGTGTCGGCCGTATGGCTGTGTAACGTATTGGTTGGCAGAGCATGGAAGCATAGAACATCGGAAAAAGGGGGGAAAAGAAAAGGAAAAGAAATGGGTATATGGGTCCGGGGATGTGGACGTAGAGTTGCACCCTACGGAGATTCCCCTGGACTGCTGGCACATGTTAATCTAGGCATACTTAGAACAGGACATGAGCCATTCTCAGATCAGTCAGATTCATATCCTGTGTGAATGGCACCGCTTCTGTCAGGTGCAAGAGGTTATGGAGGAAAACGTGCAGTGCAGGTTACTGGGCATGGTTCCCACTGCAGGTTCCTGGACTTCCGGGGTTCCATGGTGGAAGCCAGATGCCCTGAGCACCTATGCAAGCACCACGTGTTATGGAAAACAGGGTCATCACCCTTAACATGAGGTGCTGAATGGCAGCATTCTTATGCACCTCATGTCAATAATGACACCTTGTGTGGTTAGCCCACCGTCAATGAAATTAAGCTGCCCTAGATTCAATATATCGACATCCTAGGGATCCGGCATGCCGAGGCCGATAACCACACAAGATGACATTATTGACATGAGGTGCGTAAGAATGCTGCCGTTAAGCACCTCGTGTTAAGGGTGACCCTTGTTTTCCATAACACGTGGTGCATGCATGGGTGCTCAGGGCATCTGGCTTCCATTGTTAGGTGTAAATCAATGCAGGATGTGCGTGGCACAACAGTATGCCTAAAAATGTGAAAGGAAATGGCAGTGGCATAGTAGCAGGTTAAGTCATTATTGTGCATAGGGTAGGATGGTGGAGCATTTTCGCTCGATAATCGTTTCCCAGGCGTCGAAGAAGCGCCCATTGACGAGGTCGGATCGTAGGAGCTAATATCACCGCAGTGAGTCGGCACGGTGGCAGAATGCGGAGCTCGGTATTTGGAATGACATTACGGCACTCCAGTGCAGGAAGCGGAATGCGGTCGGAAGCGGGGATAGGATCCGCGAAACGCCACAGCACAACAGCACGGGCTAACCGATCGGAGATGCGCATATATAAACTGACACGCTGGTCTGGTGCACTTGGTTGTTTGTGACACAGAATTGGGAGAACGATGCAGCCACGCCCTGCCGGTGTTAGGCTCCGCCAGCCTAGAACCCCGATTAGGAAATGATTTGTAATCATTCAATATCTATCGTGTTAATTGCACGTATATTTACTTGTTAGAATTGGACGGCTTATAGCCGTATAAAAGTAACGTCTACAAATACTAGTAGACAACTTTGACCCTACACTTAAACCACTACAACTCGTAACCTCACTCTCAATAAACTTGATTTGTGCAGGTTCACGAGGTTCTCCTTTAAGTGTACCCGAAGTCTTACACTTTTTTGAACCCCACTTCATTAGTGGAGAGAAAGCCATCGTCGAGCACGACGATACCTATTGTTGTAGTGACAATAAAACCACAAAAACTTTTTGTATCCGCCTTGGCCCAATGGGAAAAGGCAGTAAAAACAAACGCGAGACTGCGGCTAAAAAGAAGATGGCGGCTCAGGCCCCTGCAATAGATACGGCTACCAGTAGCCAGCAGGCGAATCTGGACATGTTGTCCACGCTAAATGAGCCACCCGACTCAATACAGGAACTGTCGCAGCGTCGCGAGAATGGGAATCAATCCCACGATGAGCATCGTGTGAGAGAAGGTGTCCGGGTGTCGTCGCCCTTACCTCCGATTACACCATCCCGTAGTGAGAGAGCCGTGACAGCCATGCTGTCGACTACCATCGAAATAAGCCCTGGCCCGCTACCAACCGCAAGTAACCGGACTACATCTGTCAAGTCAATACAATCTACAGGCCAGCAAGAACATCGCGAGTTAGACGCGGTTAGCATCCATAATAAATCTCGTGAAAATATACTCGATCAGGAATCACCTCAGAGTGACAAGGCAAAAAGCGTTGCGAGTCAATCTCAACACGCTGACGCCCGGTCCACAGGATCCCCAAGATCAGTAGCCCAGGTACGTTTGACAACAGAGAAACTTAACTCCGATACCGGTAGCAAAGCCACGGACGTGGAGCAACAGGGACCGTCCTCGGGAGAGGAAGAGATGGAGATCAATGCTCTGGCAGAGCGGAAAGCTGGAAAGAAACCGCGCACGCGCGCGTCTTCGATAGAATCCGCAGAAATGCACGAAGCAGCTCGTAGAAGCCTCGCAGATAGGTTCACGATGGGATCTCAAGAAGATGCAGCATCATCGATATGGAATGACGCTAATCTTCGCGCGGCATATGAGGCGCTGGCGCGTGAGCGTCGGACATCAGAGAACTCAGATGAGTTCAATCGTCGCCAAGCTGCGCTGAAGCGCAATGCTAGAGAATTGCGCGACATCAGAGTCGCGGATGATTTTGATTTTGCCAATGAGGTGCAAGCGCAGATTGCGCAGATGGAAGCTGACCGAGAGTTAGCCGAGGAAATGAACGCCAAGGAACAAGCAGCGCTTGAGAAAAGACGTACGCGACTGGAGCACGCGCAACGCGCGCTCAATAAGGAAGAAGCCGCCATAGAAGCAATGGAGCAACGGACTGCTCACTCACAAGTATCGCACTCCGCAGTGGAGAGGTCGAGTATAGTATCAAAGAAGAAACATAAAAATCGACCTGTGACAATTGAAGTGGTGAGTGATAGTGAAGACGAGGCAAGGCCACCTGCTCAGCCTCGGGTTACTCACACACTCTCTAATCGTATCATACTGCAACGTTACCGCCATGCGGATTTGGAAGCTACCGGAAAGTCCGGTATAGTTGATCAAGGCATTGCGTGGGACGCCCACGGTGTTCCATTTGAGATGGCGTCTGCCAAGAGTCGTGGGAGCTCCGTAGGAACAACGGGGAAGACAGGCGGCGAGAAGCCCAGACAAAATACCAGTAAATCTGTGAGCACAGGCGGCGAGAAGCCAAGACAAAATAGCAATAAATCTGTGAGCACAAACGTACCTCGACTATTCCTGAGATCGCCTGCTTCCATCGGAGAAAAGCCAACGGCTGAATCATCAAGATGGCCGGCTGATATGCATGCGAATGCGTTCGCAAAAAAGGACGTCAAACGCTCGGCCAGCGTGAAAGAGGAGCGAAAGTCGGAGCCAAAGTCGTTCCCTGAAAGCAAGAAACCATATGCGTCGCCAAAATTGGAGCTCGAATTTCCGAAGGGAGACAGCAGCGATGCTATGGAGGGGCCGACGGCCCGATATTCAGATGTGTCGCAGGTGGGTGCATTTACCTACGAGTCGGATAGCGCATGGGACCAAGACCCGGGAGACGTGATTTCGGAAGTCACAGCGAAGCGCGAAAGCGGGAGCCAGATGGGAGTTAATGCAGGAGGAGTACCTCCCTCAGATTCCTCCTCGTCCAACGAAGATAGCAGCTACGTCCCATATGGACCAAAGGGTTCGCCGCGACCGGCGCGTAAGAACCCCAATGAGTCCGAGCGCAATCGAAAGCACCGGTTTGGCGCGGAATAGCCGACGCAACCATCATGAAAGTGCTAGCGAGCGCGCGCGCCTTCATCTAGTTGAAGCAGGGGACCCATATTTAGCTGGAATTCCGGTTAAGCAGCAGAAACGATGGAAGGATACGCTTCACGCGCCCTTCATCACATATTATAACTCCATGCTGGCTAAGCCCAGCCCTCCAAGCAATCTGTTTGATGTAAATCGGAACCTGAAGGTTCCGGCGCCGGATAAATATAACGGCAATAAAGACCTTAAAGTCTTTGAGAATCACATTTCATGTATGTTACAGTGGATGCAGATTATGGGCCTTGGAGGTCCCGAGCATGAAGAACGTAGGAAGGGGCTGCACAGTTTATATCTGTCAGGAATTGCCAAGGAATGGTATGACACAAGAGTAAATGGGATTCAGCGCCCGCAAAAGAACTGGACGCACCTACAGATGATCCTGGGATTATTTGATCAATTCATTGACACTACGTGTGTGCAGAATGCAACCGAACAGTTTTGGCGTACAAAGTACTCGCCAGAGATTGGCGTGACAGGATTCTACAACGAGTTAGTGATGTGCGCAAATCGCATGGTCAGACGACCAGACTCGTATACATTCAAGAACCAACTCATGGGTCGGCTACCGGCTGATATGGTCAAGTTCTTGATTCGCAGGAATGTCACGGCCGAGTATTGCTCGATTAAAGAAATACTGCGGTGTGCAGTGAACTATGAATGGCAAAACAGCGTGGAGAAGCGGTATGCAGCTGCCCGAGAAAGGGACCGGGGAGCTAGCACGCGCAGCGGAGTCACAAATACGAAGCCACGGGTAGACCCTGTGGAATCTAGGGAACAATCACGGGGAGTACGCCGTGAGGAAGTAACACGGAAAGTGTTGCGATATGTGAAGAGGGACACGGAAAGAAGCCCCAGAGTGGCTACGCATGCGAAACCGCAGACTGCGGGTTACGATGGGGGAGGAAAGCGAAATAATGCACCAAATGTGCCCGTAGCAGTGGGGAGTGGCCCTAAGAAGACAATATCCTGCTATAAATGTGGAGGACCACATTATAAGAATGAATGCCCGCAACTGGCGGGACCAAAGCTGTTTGCACAGCGGGATATAGTTGATGATACCTCGGATAACGAGGCAGAAAAGCGAAGAGGAGCGCAGTCAGCCCCATCTGAGCAGATGAGAGAAGCGCATGAAGAAGACGACGATAATGCATCGGCGTACACTTCCGAGGGAGGTTACACGCTACAGGCATATAGCGAGTATTCTCTCAGCGAAAATGATGAACGTTGCGGACATATACGTGCACAAGATCCGATGCCGGAGCTATTTACCGACGATTCAGAGTCGGAGTCTGAAGACGAGAGAGAGGAGCAGGTGGAAGTGCCGCCTCGGAAGAAGAATAACAGACACTACGGGCTATTTGGAACGTGCGACGAATGGCCGGCGGAAGAGTGGGTCGACAGCAAGGATATGGACAAACTTGCGAAAGAGATGGCGCGACATATCCTATGGCAGAAGAATACCACAGAGGTGGAGGATTTCCTATTCGCAGTGGGCGATCGTAGCGCGTTGTCTACACGCGAGTCGAAACACAAGCAGCGGAATGTATTTCTGCGACGCTCGAACACAGCGAGACCCAGGCCCAAAAAGACCAAAGAAGAAAACTTTTGCCTCACCGCATATGTGGAGATAAATGGAAAGCAAGCATTTACGCTATTCGACTCGGGATGCACCACGGACACCTGTAGTCCAGACTTTGCACGAATTTCAGAAATGAAAGTATTCCCAATAGAGTCAGCAATTACGTTGCAACTGGGTACGGCTGGAAGTCGGTCGAAGATTAACTACGGAGTGCAAGCGCCGGTGAAATATGGATCGCTGCGATCCGAGGAATATTTTGATGTCGTGAACCTGGATCGGTTTGATGCGATTATTGGCACGAAATATATGCGCAAGCATGGCATATCCCTGGATTTTGAATACAATGTTATTAAAATCAAGAATAAGGTCGCCCCCACCTTATCTGCAATGCAGGAGACTGCAGAAGTAGAACGCCGCAATGCGGCGCGTCAAGTTGATAAGGCGGAGTGACTTGAGGATGCGGACGCGGACGATCACGTGTCCGCGTCAATTAACTCAACAAGAGTTGAGCCACCGCGAAGTGTCCGAAAGACGCGGTTAGGATCGGTAACAGTGGAAGATGAAGTCGATGAAGACGAGGATATTTGCGCTGCAGAAGAGACTGGAGATAAGGATGGAAAATTTCCAGTGATACTGGAAGATATCGGAGAAATTACCGCACAAGATGGAGAAATATATGCGGAAGTTCTGCAGGAGTTTTCACGACTCAGGTTTCCTGATCATTATGCTCAGAGAGCAAAGAACAGACCCATTGACACAACGACAGCTAAGGCTGTCGCAGAGGAGTTACCAATACAACCACCGTCACTGGTGGTCACTGAAGAGATGAAAGCCCGTATTACCGAGCTATTCAATGTAGCCACTGAGCGACAGCTCATAGAAATGAAACAAGGTAAAACCAAATACACTGAAAAGGACCTGCCGAAGCTTCGAGACCGATGGATGGAATTGAGCATCGATATTATGTCTGGTGTCCCAGAGAGATGCCGCCACTACGTGCGGTGAACCACCGGATCCCGTTAATTGACGACAAGAAGATGTACAATTATCATCTCCCTCGGTGTCCGGACGCCATGAAGGAGCAATTGATTGATAAAATCAATCGCTATGTCCGCGCAGGATGGTGGACCGCTGTCCAGACTGATCAAGCAGCACCGATGTTGTGTATACCAAAAAAGACCGGATTATTGCGTACAGCAATAGATTGCCGAAAGCGTAATGAAAATACGCTGAAGGATGTAACGCCATTCCCGGACCAAGACCAGATAAGACTGGACTGTGCGAGAGCGAAATTCCGCTCGAAAATTGATATGTCCGATGCTTATGAACAAATTCGCATTATTGGCGAAGATGTGTGGAAGACAGCGTTTGCCACAGTTTATGGTACGTTCACAAGCCATACGATGCAGATTGGGGACTGTAATGCCACTGCAACGTTTCAACGTATCATGACAATGGTATTTCAAGAATTTATTGGAAGATTCGTGCATGTCTATTTAGACGATATATTCATATATTCGAACTCCATCGAAGAACACGAGATGCATTTGGGCAAAGTGTTTGATACACTCAGAAAGAATGACTTCTACCTTAAGAAGGAAAAATGCGATCTCTATTCCAAGCGCATGGATTGCTTGGGGCATGTAATAGATGACCGAGGACTGCACGCCGATGCGGACAAGATGCAACGCATTCGTGAATGGCGGCAGCCCCGGAGTTATTTGGACATTCAGCGGTTCCTTGGACTAGTCCAATACATGTCGCAGTTTCCCCGGACTTAACAGCATACACGGGACCGCTCGCGGCCATGACGCGCAACGGCGCATTATTCGCATGGAGACCTCTCCATCAGTCATGTTTCGAAAACATTAAAAATATCTGCTGTCGAACAGCTATACTGCGCCCTATTGATAATGCAGTAGACGAGCCAATTTGGGTAATCTGCGATGCATCCGTATCGGGAGTGAGAGCCATGTACGGACAAGGACCTACATGGCAGACCTGTCGCCCAGCCGGGTTTATGTCGAAGAAATTTACATCGGCCCAACATCATTATCGCGTATTTGAGCAAGAGACACTTGCGATACTAGAAGCCCTGCTAAAGTGGAAGATAAGTTGATGGGATATCGAGTGCATGTGGTAACAGACCACAAAGCGCTCGAGTTCTTCAAGACGCAGCGACGACTTAATAGTCGGCAGACGCGATGGATGGAATACTTATCCCGATTTGATTTTGATATTCGATATATCAAAGGAGAGCTCAACAAGGGAGCCGACTGCTTATCTCGTTACTATGAGAATGATGAATGGGATGAAGTGCATGAGTCGCACCACTATGTGAACGCCGACGTGCGATTAGACCCCAATTTGGAGGATATATCTTTTGATCGCCGTGACGAGGTGATGGAAGAGATGGCTCGTGCGGACGAGAGACTAGCAGCCATTAGGCGAAGTGCCCGTCTTAGGAATGCCGTTGAGCCCAGAGACATCGAGGTAGCGGTGATGGACGCCGCGGCTGAGCCAAGAATAACACCAGAATGGGAGACAGTTCTTCCCGAAGACCCAGATATTTTTCATTCGAGACCCAGAGACGAGCTGGGAGCAGAACCATTAGCACTGGATGACCACTTACGAGCGGCGATTAAAGCTGGCTATGCCAACGATTCATTTTTCAGCAAAATTCTGAATGATCCAGCAGCATTCTCTATGTTCACTGTGAACGACGATCTGTTATACACACGGAATCGCGGAGGAGAGGAAGTGCTGTGTGTCCCCAGTGCGAATTTGGGGGAGTATTCCATACGTGGAAGGCTAATAGAACAGGCACACGAAAGTCTGGGACATTTTGGGCCGCAACGAAGCGGTGATTATTTGCGCAGATGGTACTGGTGGCCAGGAATCTCTAAGGAGGTGCATAAGTTTTGCGATAGTTGCGCAATTTGTAAAGTGAGCAAAACCAGTAATCAACCACCAGCAGGGAAATTGCATTCGCTTCCCATCCCAACGCGTCCTTGGGAATCGATATCAATGGATTTCTTGGGGCCATTTCCCAAGTCGAAGGGATACGACTATGTGTGGGTCGTGATGTGCAGGTTAACCAGCGAGGTACATTTAATACCTGTCAACACCATCACGAAAGCCACGGAGCTTTCGAGTATATATGTCCGAGAGATTGTTCGGCTGCATGGATTGCCGCGCAGCATCGTTTCCGATCGAGATTCCAAGTTTACCTCGGCTTGGTGGCGCGAGGTCCACCGATTGCTTGGAGCAAAACTATTGATGTCGACATCATTTCACCCACAGACAGATGGGGCAACGGAGCGTATTAACAGATCAGTGGGGCAGATTTTACGGGCTGTTGTGCGGCCTGATCAGAAAGACTGGATAGACAAGCTATCGCTTGTGGAATTCGCGATTAATTCAAGTATTAATGTGTCGACGGGATTCGCCCCATTTGAAGTCGCCCGAGGCTATGTGCCATCAATGATCCGTGAGTTAACCACGGAGCGGAAATTGCCACGCGGGATCCGCGCGTTCGCGGACCAAGCACTATTGAATCTGGCCGAGGCACACGATGCCATTATTGCGGCACGAGTCTTCTCGACGATACAATCGAATAAACATCGCAGTGCGGAGCCTGTAATTACGGAAGGTATGCTAGTATACCTGTCAACAAAGAATTTATCACTGCCTAAAGGCAGAGCCACAAAATTACTACCTAAGTTTGTAGGACCATATAGAGTGCAGAAAGCACTTCCACATTGTTCGGACTACGAACTTGAGTTACCTGAAGTGCTCGCGTCGAGACGAGTGCACAATCGGTTCCACGTTAGCCTATTACGGCCGCATATTGCAAGTTGTGATAACTTGTTCCCAAATAGAACCCAGCCTGGCCCTTATGATTTCGGCGCACCAGCTGAGGATGAATGGCAGGTAGATGCAATTGTAGCACATAGATGGGATGGAACCACGATCGAATTCCACGTGAAATGGAACCTTGGGGATATGACTTGGGAGCCATTTAGCTCCGTTAAATTACTCAGTGCGCTCGATGATTACTATGCGTTACACGGAGTAAAGCGATGGCAGCAGCTGTCGAAGAAAGTCAGAAATGGCTGAACACGTTGATCCGCGGAATCAATTAACAAAGCTACGATGAGCGGACACGTGACCGCGTCGCGGACTGAACCAAGATGACATAAAAATTCAGCGCGAGGCTGTGAGATTAAGGAAGCCTACGGCTTAGCTCAGCTTTTTCACCTCGTCTTAAGGCGACAGCGACGTGGCACTGGATTTGTGCCTCTTTCCCCCCTTCTCTTTACTGCCACCATGGCAAGTGCCGACACCTTGGGAGATGCTCTAGCTGAGCCGACAGATACCAACTTGACGAACATGGAGCTGGATGGATCCGCTGATGTGGATATGCCGGACGGCGCGAATCAATTGGATGGGGACGACATCCTCGACTACTCGGATCCAGCTGATCCCGGACCTATACTCCCGCTTACTCCGTTGAATATCAACGAGGAACCTCGTACTCCACTCAATCTAGACGAGGAGCCCGAAAAATTAGACCTCGATTTCACTACGGAGGTCGCTAGTGGCGGCGATGGAGAACCCGGCGAGCTCACAGGTGAGCAAATTGAGGACATCGCGAACAGCGAAGCTGTCCGTGGGGGAGAGATTATGAGCCAAGAGCAGCGTGAGCTGCAGGATTTGAGTCAAGAACTTCGAGCATTGAGAGTTGACCGCGACGTCGCGGTGAAAATGGAGACGCGCATGGGCGCGGAGCTACGTGCATTACGAGAGGACCACGAAGAACTAATCGCGGCGGTGTCGCGTGCTCACAGCGAAGCGGATTGGGAACGCGGCCGCTCAAAGGGGCTGGAACGAACCATCGACGAGCTAAAGCAACGCCTCCATCGAATGGACGACGAGCTGGCATACTATACGGATAGTAGAAATAGGAAGCGCTCGCGTAGCGAAGTATACGAGCAAAGCGACCGTGGATCACATAGATCGCACCAGGCAACTCCGCCGTCGTCCAATAGCGTGTCTACACGCTCCAATACCCCGGCACTGCCGAGTAGTCCGGCCGCGTACAGAGGTGCGCAAGGCAATCACAGTACGCCCGAAGGCGTTAATCAAGTACTGATAACCACCACAGGCCAAGATATATTCATGGCGCCGGTAGTACCGGAGATAGCGGCTGCGAAAACCGGGCTGGATAGTCCGATCTACGAAGTGTATGCGCAGGCAACGCACGAGGCGTTAATTGAAGAAGCAAAGCGCCGAGTACCGCCGACAAACGGGAAACGCACGACATTCACCACGATGGAGCCACCACGAGACTTGGACTATAACAAAGATAAACGAGGATTTCCGGTGGACGTAGAAGGATGGGATATGATATTCCAGCTCCAGAAAACGAAGCCGTTCTACGTATTCGGAATACGTTGTTTTTATCTATGGGTATATGCCAGTGATCTGGCGGAAGAAGACAGAACCCCGGTGCAACAGCGTGCCGTAGAGGAATACGAGATCCCAGACTGGATGGCGAACATACTCGGAGTCATAGGCACGCACGGCGACGACAATCTGGATGCAAAGCGAAGGTTCCCTCACCTGAAGCGGGACGCAATTGGGTATGACCCGATGCTACTAGCACAGATGATTCAATACCGAGAATTGCCGGCGCGCGGATGCAGCTTCATCGACGACGCATGGTCACTGGACGCGCGATGCGTCCGTGGATATAACCTTCAGTTAGCACTGAACATCGAATATAAACGCCTACGCAGAGACTGCGCGCCCACAGCGGAAGAACGCGCCATCCGACTGCAACTGGAAAAGTCATTCATGGAAATCGCCATTACACCGGGACTGTACGCCAGTCGCATTCAGGCGCATGGACTTCACATCTCCTTGGTAGGAGTCCCTCAAAATTGGCCCGATCACGAGGACGTGAATATAGGACCCGACGAACTAATTACTTGGATGACCAAGTGCGGCGTATCGATTGCAATGATCGAGGATGCATATTTCTACGCATATGCGTGGGTTACCTCTGCCGAGCCGCCGCCTGCGGGATGAACGCCCGAAGAAGTCGCGATATTGGTGCCCACACATGGCAGTTACGTTCCTCCGGCTGGCAACGCCAGCGAACCCACCGTGATCACTAGATCACCCTTCACACCCTGGCAGTACACGCCGGATAACTTGATTCAATATGAATTCTCATACTGGTGTATGGACGAAATCCCCGGACTCCGGCGCCCCAAGGACTCGCCTATTGCGAAGGTAATTCGCGAACGCCCGCCCAGGGTGATCCCGGGAACGGGGATCGTACGCCGAGTTAACCCGTTCCGCAACAAAGAGCCTGAGCTTCCCGGCGTATCCGTCGACGACATGGCGATGCTACTCGCCCACAATAATGTAATCAGTTCGCGGCGCGGATCTCGCGGGGGCCGAGGAAACTACCGCGGTGGTGCATCGACGCGCCACGGATATACCGCCGACTCTCACGCGCACACGCGCTATTCACCCCATGGAGATCGATCCATGTCTACTTCTATGCACGCTCCGTCGTGGGCTCACTCCAACGGTCACCATGACGCCCAGACATCCGAGACCCGATACCATTCATCGCCTGATGCGATTCGCCGAGCCACTGGAGCAGCGCCGCTGCGCGCGCCGAGAGCGAGTACGTCTAATGCAAATACCATCAGAGCCGCTGACTGCGACTGCACAGAATATCAACTTGGAAGAGGTCGTGTCGAAAATTGGCGCTGATATATGCGAGATAGATCGTGCGTACCTTACCCCAAAACTGGCGTCGTCGCCCGAGAAAATGTAAACTTGCGAACTTGTTGCGATGTATAATTTTGCTGTACCGATGACAGATGCGCGTGTCCTGTGCTTGCCAGGATGATTCTGATCACATTACTTCTTGTGTACAAGAACAGTGTTACAATGCCAATTATTGTTGATCTTGAATTTTGAAGACTAGTACTTAGTCTTAACGGGGAGAGTGTTAGGCTCCGCCAGCCTAGAACCCCGATTAGGAAATGATTTGTAATCATTCAATATCTATCGTGTTAATTGCACGTATATTTACTTGTTAGAATTGGACGGCTTATAGCCGTATAAAAGTAACGTCTACAAATACTAGGTCTAAGATGATAATTTGTAGATAGGGAGTACAAAAATGATTTGGCCTACTCAGAATATGGAAAGCATCCCATATTGACCCAGGACACCGACCGAAACATGGCGTTCTTCACGATTATGATGAAGTGAAATGTCCTTTGCCTAACCATATTCTGGCTGTAAATAAAAAATCTGAGTAGGCAGTTATATTCCATTTTCATGTTAGATGCTGGAACCACTTTTTTGTATAGGCATCGGTGGTACAACACGGCCTGTAGGTTAAAAGGTAGAATCTGATGTTGGGCTTAGTCAGCAAAGGCCGAGAATATGTTAGAGGTTTTCTACCTTTTGGAACTGAGCATTCACTATGACCGAATACCATCTCAACATGTTTTTCCCTCAACTGGATGCATTTTAGTTCCCTCATATGAGGAGGTTAGCCTCTGCTTGAAGTTCCTGTCACAACTGTCACACGACGTGACCCCCATCCTAAATGAACAAAATTAATTTTCCTACATGAGCAAAGCAGTTCTGCGCATAAAAATTGCTGGAAGGCACACTTTAAATTGTGTTTCAGATCCATCGAGCCCATGAAACTAGTATAGTTCTCAAATAATGAGAGTGGTCGGGCATAAATTTGGATATGCATCATGTCGCTGAAAGATCGAGTGTTGTGCAAGGACACCAGAATATCTTGCAAGACAGAGCAGATAGATATCGGTAAAAGCATCCAATGAACATATTATCAACTGAAATCATAGTAATCGGAGTTGAAATGGCTGAGATGAAGGGTTTTGAACACATAGTCCTTTTTTGGCAGTTTGTACCAAGCCTCTCTCTGAGAATCACCGGCTCACCGGTGCTGAGACAGGCTTGCTCCGAACCTAGCCCTTGGAATGCTTTCTGCAGACTACCCTTGAAAGACAGGTGACCGTGAAAACGTCCGAAGCATTCGTGAAACTGCAAGCGCGCCTGGATACACGCCACTTGAGAAAGACGGGTGACTGTCATAACATCGGAAGCAGTCTTGAACCTGCAAGCACGCACCATTTTGGATACACTTGGGGGATCTATATTATCATATAATCCTTCCTTATCATACATACAATACAACTGCACCTTTACATATTGTGCAGGAGTACAGGAAAAATCTGAACAGTTGCTAAATAAGCACAGGTCGCCTGTTTCCAGATGTATGACAATATAGTTGACCAGGGTTCTAGATTATAGGCCCTTTGTCTCTGATCTGGCAAGAGATGCATTCACTCCCGCTGGGACCCAAACTACCTACCTACACCTCACCGAAAATATAGATGTAGATTTTAACAGGTTTCTGCTCAAGTGAATTTGGGGTGCTCACTGCATCCAACCGGGTTACGGAATACCAGTTTCTCTAAAACAGCTATAGCTTGGATACAAGTTTCAAGAATAGAGAAAACCTGTTCATGGGCCATGCATTTCACCTTGAAAGTGCAACAAATTCATTGTTTGACGACTGTTGGTGTAGTCCAAGTTTCGTTTCATAGATAGAGTCACAATTGTTTGACCAGAAGAAGAAGGGAGTGCAGATTAACATTTGAGGCAAGATATTTGCTTCCGCTGCATCCTGTTTCTCGCATGTGCGCCGTCGCTCTAAGCTTTGGACCCGGGCCGTACGTCTCACCCCCGTGAATCAAATAGAAATCTATTGGCCTCCTTCGAATCGCAGACCCAATCGCTCATGGCGGGCATTTTGAAAAGCATGAACAGACGCAATAGAGATGCATTCAATTTCAAATGGCTGCCATTTTGAAAAACGTGACCCAGCACAGTAGAAGTGCATTCAAAGGGCTGGCATTTTGAAAAGCATGACATGACACAATAGAGGTGCATTCAAATGGCTGGTATTTTGAAAAGCATGACCCAACACAATAGAGGTGCATTCAATTTCAAATGGCTGCCATTTTGAAAAGCATGACCTAGTGCAATGGAGGTGCATTCAAATGGCAGGCATTTTGAAAAGCATATATATGACCAGACACAATAGACGTGCATTCAAATGGCTGCCATTTTGAAAAGCATAACCTGATGCAATAAAGCTGCATTCAAATGACTGCCATTTTGAAAAGCATGACCTAGTGCAATGGCGGTGCATTCAAATCGCAGGCATTTTGGAAAGCATGACCTGATGCAATAGAGATGCATTCAATTTCAAATTGCTGCCATTTTGAAAAGCATGACCTGGTGCAATAGAGGTGCATTCAAATGGCTGCCATTTTGAAAAGCATGACCTGATGCAATAGAGCTGCATTCAAATGGCTGCCATTTTGAAAAGCATGAGCTAGCACAATGGAGGTGCATTCAAATGGCGGGCATTTTAAAAAGCATGACCAGACGAAATAAGGTGCATTCAAATGGTTGCCATTTTGAAAAGCATGACCTAACACAATGGAGGTGCATTCAAATGGCAGGCATTTTGAAAAGCATGACCTGACACAATAGAGCTGCATTCAAATGGCTGGCATTTTGAAAAGCGGTGCAATAGACCTTCATTCGAATGGCTGCCATTTTGAAAAGCATGACCTGGCACAATGGATGTATATTTGAGAAGTTTGGTGAAGATTGGAAGAGTTTTAGTGAGTCCTTGAGCAACGGTTTGGGTATTGACCCCTGGGTCAAACTGCCTTGACTCCTCCTTGACCTGGGCCAATGCCAACACTGGAACGAGCTAATGTTGGGTCGTCTCTATTGACAGTCCCCTGTACTGGGACCCTTCATCTGAAGCGAACGGACGTTTGGGCGGGTGGCCAACTACCACGTTTTTGCCCCTTTTACGTGGACATTGTCTCTGAATCCAGTGACGATTCTGCGAAATCATTGATCACGGACATGCTTAAAAACCTGGGCGCGAGGGTGTGTGCTCCCGATCATCGTCATATTTCCTGATTTTCGACGGAT
Source organism: Mycena leptocephala (assembly GCA_029378395.1). NCBI lineage: Eukaryota > Fungi > Basidiomycota > Agaricomycetes > Agaricales > Mycenaceae > Mycena > Mycena leptocephala. The sequence continues at coordinate 78,327 of JARJLF010000596.1, forward strand.
AACGCAGGTCCTTGGCAGTGTTGGACAAACCCTGACTCATATCGTTTATAAGAATGGAACGCCGAGGACGTTCAATCGGTACCGGTGAGTTCTGTTGAATTGTAGAAGACATCGCTCGAGCGCGCCTCAGAGTACTGCCCGAACCCAAACCACTCGTCGTTGGGATGGAATGGGTTGTCCGATCTGCAGAGAACCGCATCCATGAGGAGGAGACCCCTTACCTCATTCACACGGACGACATGAACACCACCACTATCAAGGTACTCGTGTTTTGCTCGATCTCGGCCCGCTGCGTCGTTGACCGGCCGACACTTCAGCGAGGTAGACGTATGCTGGGAGCTGAGTTTGAGGATGGCGATGGCGGTTATACTTCTGATGGCTCGGCTTTTTGTGCGTATTCTTGCACACTACACTTCCCACTTGCTTACTTACGCAGTCAGGACCGTAGATGATGTCCCTCCACTCACAATGGCGCGGCTGCGCAGGGTAGGAATCTGAGTAACCAAGCTCCGCATGTTCGTCTACCTTATGAAATTGGCCTTCGGGCTGTACCTCATTACCATACTGTGGCTTCCAACAAAAACATGGAGGGGGATGTGCATCCTGGGTCTGGTATAATTAAAAACATTGTTTTTCACCCTGAAGAGTCCATTCCACTCATAACTGGTACTCTTGCTCAATACCTATGTTCTTATTCAGGCCTTTGCTGAAGTGTGTTGCGATTTTAGCGCTGATGTTGCAGAACAATTTGCCGCGGTGTTCCATGACATGGTCCATGATCTGGACCCTCTACAATTTGCAGAAGATGGAATAGAATCTATCCCGCGGTTAATTGGCCGTCGAAGCGGTCTCTGGAATCTTTTGTGTAGCTGCTTCCCAGCATTACTTCCAGAGTTCGACGTTGGTCTGTCCCTCCGCATAGCCTGAACTCGGCGTCTTCTCTGGCAAATTTTCCTCAGTCCTCCGATTCCACCGAACTCTAGGCCACTGGGTGCGGAAAAAATGTGCTTTTTGTAATGGTTTGTTGTGTTATAGTCTCTCGTAGGCAGACACATCAACCTAGAAAACTCGTACCTCGTTTGTTGAGTTGTGTTATGGATTTGATGTATACTCGCATGTGTATCAAGAACTATAATACATCTGTATAGTAGGTCAAAGCAAGTCAATTTCAAGTATCATGTCTTTCCTTCGAGACGATGATGAATTTAGAGTATTTCTACCCATCAATGTCACCCGCCAACGCCGGAGCGAGGCGAAGGCACATCTTGTAAAGCAATATGCAGGTGATTCGAGGTCGATAATTATAATACTGTACTATTAAAATCAATTCGTCAGTCACGCGTCACGGGGGTGCTTGACGTGACGAATTTTGCAACCTTGTCACGCGTCACGGAGGCTCTTGACGAATATACTTTTCGTCACGGTAGGTTGAAAATTTCAGCTCAGGGGGCTTGGAGCAATTTTCCTCAACTGTGGGCACTTCCCACTTAATTCATTGCCCATTTTCAAGGTTTTTGGCTTCAAATCGTGGTTCAGAGCAAGTTTAACTTGAGTTTAACAGCAGAAATTGCATTTTTCCACATCACTCAAACTTATGTTGAAATAAATTACTCAGGTCATTCCTAAATTATTCCATTGAGTCACTGTGCATTCACCACAACTCCTGGAATATTTTTACGGGTTGACGAAATTTTGGGGGATGTCACGCAGCTCGAGCTGCCTTGACGAATTGACGAATTAGGACTTTGGGTCACGCGTCACACCCCTTGACGAATTGATTTTAATAGTACAGTACACCGGACAAAAAAATTGTTTGCAGGTTTGATGGCAAGGGAGCAGATGTTCTCGGACGTCGTGTGACTGAGGACAGTCACAATTTCAGTGGGAGGAGATGATGAGCAGCGCCCAGCACTGACCGCGTAATCCGCTTTATCCAATTATCCGATGATCCGCTTGATCGGCCGACGTTTGGCTGTGTTACTTGCGCGCCGTTTCCTTTCTTGACCACCACCGCCGCCTCCTTACCAAGCTATTTCCCACCCACATGCTTGCCCTTGGACTTTACCTTTTTCTTATATTTCTCCGGACCCACCTCGACGCCCTCAATTTAATTCTTGCATTTTTTACTCAGCTACCGCATGCTCTCGGTCTTTCCTCGCCGTTCTCTTATCAGCCGAGTGGTTCAAATCTATTTTCTTAGTGTTTTTCCTTTACTCATACCTAGGTTTCGTTCTACTATAACACAACTGTGTACTACAACTTGCAAAACAACAGATGTTTTTCCCCCGAGCCTTCCATGCAGATTAGAGTCTTATTTTGATCTCCGTTCGCTCCTGCTCTCACCATTGCTCCCGACTTAGCTCGCTTTCGCTCTCGTCTCGTATTTGCTCTTCGTGTCCCTTGTCGTCCCTCCCATCCGTCCCGAGCAGTCCTCGTCGTTGCTGCACCCATTCCGATCACTGTTTGCTGTCCCGTCCGAGGCGAGTACCTGAACCTTCGCTGGACACCCTCGCATTCACACCCTTCCCACGGCCCTTCGAGCGGTTCACTTCCCCGCATTTTCCGCCCCGCCGAATGTAGTTGTGTGTTTTTTTGTTATAGCTCCGCTCGCAGCCGCGCCGTTGGCATATCAACGCAAGGTCTGAATGTGAACCTGGACTCGAATCGGAGGTGCGTAAAAGTCCGGATCCGACGGAATAGAGGGTGCGTACTGGGTGAATCAGAAACGCCGGCGCACAGGATACCTGAATGTAAACAGAGTGGAGCCGGGACGCGTGAGTTTGAATGGCGGGGACGAGATGAGGCTCGAAAACGAGACGCAATGAATAAATAGGGACGGAGGGATGATATCAGCGAGGACGAACTGCGGGAGATAGCTGGACGACCGCGCGAAGAAGATTAAGGTGGAATACGTAGAGTGGAGTCAGTGCGCGCCCGGCGTGCGGACTGCGGTTTGCGGTGTGGGAGCAAGTAGAATATTGCGCGTGGGAGAGGTGCAGCAGGTGTACAGTGCGGAAAGGGAAGATGCATGATTGGCTTGGAGTCGCAGCACACTGCGGGCTCGGCCCGGGTGCGCAGGAGCAGAGGTGAAGCGCGGAGGAGTGAATTGTGGAGCGAGATCCGGTGCTTAACGTGTAACATTTGGGCGGAACCGAACGCATTGAAAGCCTCAGAAAGGAAAGCGGCTCAAATACGCGAGCAATTGGATGGGAATGGCCAGCAGAAAGAGGTCGTCAGGAGGTCGTGGCTCCTGTGGTAATCGGCACCGGCACAAATGAGACACAGATTGACAGCGCGGAACAGGTCGAGGATACGGGGGATGTAAGCGTACTGAGTACTATCGTTGATCCACCTTTGCAAAGGGTTTTGATGGAAGTCCTGTTTGAGCAATTGAACTCGGATTTCTCTAAAATTTGAACTGAAGCAAACCATACATATAAATCACTCGCTCAAATATTTGCAGATTTTTATGTGCTCTGTGCAGGGAGCTTTGAACGTGCCGGTGAGAGGTCCATTTTTGATGTCATTTTCAGGTGTTTTGACATACCTTTGCAAAAAAGGGTCACGGTTGTCACACAGCAGAATTCAATGTCCGACAGGCCAAGTACTCGCTCATTTTTGCATTACACAGCGTAGATTGCTACAACGACGACTCGGAACGCTGAATGTAAACTAAGTATGAGAATAGAGAAGATTATAAAGAATACTGTAGTATTTCAATCAAACCGACACCGGGCGTGACGCGTGACCAAATTTACCTATTCGACAATTCGACACGAAAATTTGGCGTGAGAACCCCCAAAATTTCGACATCCGGAGCGAAAATTTGTCTTTTTTGTGTCGCTCAGACCGTTTTAGGCCTAATGTCACGCTGGGCAAATTCGACAGACCCTCGCGTGACGCGTGACTGTCGATTTGATTGAAATACTACAGTATATAGCTCAGAGGGATGTATCGTATCGAGGGAGTCGTGGCAGGAATCGCGTGAAAGAGCGTTTGAGAGCGTAAGCGCGTGTAAACCTAGCACTGAAATAGCGACGGATCGTATTGTGGAACAGGGTAAAACTGAGGCTGAAATGGGGGCGGGTTTCCATAGAATTGAGGGGTGAAGGGAGGCGGGTGGTCGATGGGGTGGTCGCAGTGAATTAGAGGCTGTGGAGGTGTCCACGAGTCCGGGAATCGGTATGGTGCGTTTGGCAGGGGCGGGGGTGGAGCCATATCAACATCGGAGGAAGAGGATCCGGACCCGCTGGCGACGTTTTGGACATCCACGAGCGCGTCCTCGGGCTGCTGTTGTTCCGTCTCCGCAGATCCAGCTGCACGTCGACGTCGACGAGTCCACAAATCGACATACCGCTTGTCTTCTTTGAGGGCCTCGTTCGCAGCGAAGTGCTTGAGAATCCGGTTGATTAGCACGTCGCGATTGGCGTTCTCATCCAGCTCCAACGACCATGCAAGGTCCTTGGCCTGCGGCGCCTTCAGGGACTTGATGGTTCCGCTAAAGATCATCCCTTCACGGCCCAGCTCCGCACGCCGCTTGATGACCTCGGCGTCGGCCAGCAGCCGCTGAGCACGGTTCTCGTCCTCCTTTGCCTTCTTCTCGAGCTGTGCCGTCCGTTTTTCTGCAGCAAGCCGCCTGCCCTCGGCCGACGTGAGCATGCGAGCGGTTGTTGACAGCGTGCGCTCGTTCTTATACTGGAGCGATTGGATATGAAGGCCCGCCATGATAGCATGGGCGTCGGCGGTTTCGCGCTGCACACGGGCCTCGCTGGGCTGGGCTTTGAGCTTGGCGGCCTTGGCTTGGTAGTCCGCTTTGCGACCACGCAATGTACTGGGCATCGTGTAAAAGAATGTGTTGTTTGAAAGGGAGGGGGTATCGTCGAAGAGGGTATGGGTATGTGGGTGCCTGCACCCTCGCGCCCTCGTTGGGTGGACGGACGGGACGCGAGCGTGCGGACGGTGAGCGCGAACGGAGCGAAGAACCGAAGTGTCGTGCCGAGCGGAGTTTCAATTTCACAGCTGATTTGTCACGCTCTGAAGATGGAAGCCAGAAACGAAATACAGAGGCATTATCGCTCACATAAAAATATGGGCGCGTAAAGAACACTTGTGAGAGCACCTCAAATTTTTCTCGAGTCTCAATATGCACGGTGGCTATGCTATGCCATCAATTCTCGATTAAATTCGAGCATTCAGAACACGCCGTATACAAACTCACCGAAAATTCTGAAGAGACAGATTTCAAGAATATTGTGATGAGACTCTGCTGTCTCTTTGCAATTTTTACAACCGAGTTAAAATAGGCTCAGAACGAGAGAAAAGGAAAATTTTCAAACTCCGCGCTCAGCTCAATTGGATCAAACGAGAAGTACCAGTCTGCCTGCGGCAACGTGCTCGCCACATTTGTTGCTCATCGCAGGCAGACTGGTTACGAGTCTACGTCACTCCATGCCTAAGCAAAGTCGCGCACAAGAGCAGCCCTGAGCCAGAACCTTTAGCCTCTGTGCACGGCCGGAGGGGTTGGACTTTGGGTCATCCCGGCCCTTTTTTGTTCCCTACACATGCGAGAATTTGCTTGACCGAGAGGTGGCCTGGCTCACAAAGATGCAGCGCGGCTATTCAGCGATTGCTCATTTGCACGCGGATAGAAATAAGCTGCCACAAATGTCCAATGTCAGTCAAATCCGTAGTAAAGGACTCTGCAACGCACCTAGGAAGCAGAGATTTGAGCCCGAGTTCCCTGAGAAAAAGGCTTCACAGCTCGTCGCGTGCGTGGAAGTTGGTCGTGGAGAGCAAGAAATAGGAAGCAAAACGCGCATGGTTAGTGAGAGGGACCGGACGCCGTCAGAACGCTCCTACTTGAGCCGAATCCACCAAGAATTGCGCGATAAACGACGAGAAAAAGATTGGGGCTTTGACGGGCTGGAGCCGAGTAAGGTCAGAAAAAAGTGGTGCAATTAGAGGGCAAGAGTCCCTGGAGTGGAAAGCCGCTCCAATTCGCTCTCGAACGCACCTACACACAAGGGATTTGGACAAGATTTGAGGTCACAATGAGTGCAAGAAGAGAGGCAGTCTCAAGTTGTTCTTTATTTACAAAATGATCGGAGGTGTCATTACTTTTGCAAACTGCTGTAAATACTCGTAATCGATATTAATGATACATCAACTCTCAAGTTCCAGGTAAAAACTGCAGGTGAGAAAATCGCGGCCGAGGAACTGCGTATACTCCCTAGTAATGCATAACCCCGCAACGCATAATGCTCAAATGCAGGTGATTGCAAGTATGCGCATACAAATTCAGGGCATCTCGATAATATACGAGTAATAATACATAGTTGAGATAGTTGAAGCATGGATCCAGACTGTAAGTTAAACAGATCCAAAAGTGGTGCCGAATCCTCAAGCACCTAGGACTGTGTTGATCCTGTTCAATGCGACTGGCTTCGTCATTTGCCATATGTCTTCGTTGCTGTCTTTGTCTCTCCAGAAAAAGAGAGGGACATGTGGACCCTGCTTGCCTTCTTCTTCCACTCCATTGCTTCCTCTCTTGGGTTTCCCTTTGGATGGGAGGTTTTCGAAAACAACGTCGAGCTCGTTGTTTAGACTTCTATCATAGAATTGTCAAACAAGGAAATGGATGTGAAGGATTAAGGAATAGATTACTTAAAAAGGAAACCTTGGTCAAGAGGTAGATAGAGATCGATACCGTGTGTAGTACTGTACATCTTCAGATGGAAGCCGGGGATTCGATAGGCCTGTAGGACCTGACGCTGTACCGGAAGGGTATGGACTTCAAAGCTGGACGGCCCGTTGTCTGTGCGCCGTCCCCAAAGCCAAACCGAGTGAGCTGGATGTGAACCCGTTGCAACAATAGCCTCGTGAGTATCAGCGACCTCTTCAGGCACCAAACACGTTGGAACGGCGATGAGATGTTCGACTTCGTTAGTACGGTCATCTAACATAGCAAGGAGCAAGAGATCGTGTGTTTTGTTCGGAGGCTGCGGATCACCCAAAGCGGCCAGGGCATAGCAGACAAGATGGTGATATAGGTATACGTTACCCATGATGCTCCGTGCCATTCGGCGGATGGGGTGGGTGTTTCCCGCCGGGCGGCACTGCTCTCTGTGAGAATTCCTTTTTACCTGTGTATTAGGTCGAAAGGAGCGACAAATACACTAATCTCATACCAGTCCACTTTTTGACACTTGTGACCGCAGTAGAGCGGCAGGCAGCACTGTGCATAGTCAGTCCAGTCTCATCGTTTGAGAATTGTTGCGACTCACCGCACTGCATGTGTGAAGCTGTTTCTTATTCTTGGATATCTTGCAAACGGAGCATACGCCTATGAGATCCCGACTGACATCTTCGCGAGACTCTTTTTCCCCACCAATATGGTGAGAGCCATCTCGTGATCCATTTGCAGATTGCTCCTGGGTACATTGGATGAGGAACGCTCAAAGGCATGCGGCCACGACAGCCAGACAAGATCTTCCGCACTGAACCTCCTTTCTTCGGCCTCTCTATGGATTATCAACAACCTTGCAAGTTCTGTGCGGATGAGGGGATTGTGAGGATTAGTCGCAAGAGCCGTCGCAACATCCACCAGTGCCCCGGGTATGTCATTCAGATGCTTGCGGGCCAGTGCACGTCTCCACCTGGCGTCTCCATTTTCTGGCTGACAAACCAATGCTTGCGTTGCCGCAGCTTCTGCAGCCTCATATCTGAGACCTCGGTCTAAGTGATCTCTAGTATTGGGCCCTAATGACTTACCTTTTCCGGGTCAGGTAGCTTTGTGTGAGTTGCGAATGCAGCCCGGGCGGGAAACCCACAGCCCTAATCCACGCAGAGTAGCACTCTGTGGCACCACTGTGATCACCACATATCTTGAGGCGGCGGACCTATGGCATTGACGTAGGAGCGGGCTTCAATAAGATCTGGGTCCTCACCTGAGCTGGTAGCGTCGCCAACTGGCGCCTCACATTATTCGCCGTTGCGTCATTGGTCAGTGACATCGTGAGTAAGTGGCACCAGCACCAAAGTCGTTGGTGAAGGTGGTGGTTAATCGTTAACTTAGTGAAGGTGGGAGTCACCTAAAAAGCTGCACGTATTGACATTTGTTTACTGCTCTAGTCATCATTCAATAATATTTGGTTCTAGTTTGTTCTCATCCATTCCAATCAATCACAGTGCTCCATAAAGCAAGCCCGTCACCGACGCCGAGGAAGGAAAGACTTATCGGGATCAGAGAACTCCGGTCGGATCTGTCATAATGCATTGGGTTGTAGTGCATGATGCTCCGGTCCACCGACTTGGTAGGCGGGGATTTCCGTGATAATGAACTTCATTATGCACTTTCGGCATGCGGAAAGGTCCACGAAAGCCTCCTGGGCCGGCAATATTCCTTGTCTTTCAAGTCAAGATGGAATTGACCACATCCAAAACGCAACAAAAACGCGAGCACGTTCTTACGAGCCGTGCGAACACATCGTTCGCGATTACAGCAGTTTGCAAAAGTAATGACACTGCGAAGGAAACCCGTGCACACTACCTGCTCCACTGCCCGGCCTGGGAATACCTCCGATCGCAGCTCCAGCTCGCATCGTACAGCGCTGGAATCCTTGGTGTGGCTTATGTCCCCTCCCTTCTTGCCAACCCCAAACTCTTGAAGGCTGTTGCGAAATTTGTCGTTCAAACTGGGCGGTTCAACTGAGTTTCTGTTTTTATTTTATTTTATCTCTCTTTCCATTACTCTACACATCACATACCCAATAATACTCGGTATCCCCAAAAGTAACCGGAATTTCGGTTTTGAGGGCATCTAGCTCGAATTTTTCCCATTATTGTTGTCAGATTCTCGATCTATGACAAATTTAGCATGGATTATGACACTTGAACCTGAGGTGCAACATCTCATACTGAGTGAATTTTTAAATTTCGGAATTGATCGAGAATTGATGATATTTCCCTCCTTGTGATGGTTTTGATGGTATTTCTGGATATCTTATAATTAGCGGTAGATCTGTTGGGACACGCACACAAAATCTCCGGGGCAGCAGGACTTCCTAAATACCTCCATGAATAAATTAAAAAAGGGCAGAAAAGACCGCCTCGATCAAAAGGTGATTTAGACTCAGATTTTGACAGCAAGGGAGGTGTTGTAGAAGGTGTTTTTTTTTTCCATGTGTTAAGGTATGTCCATTTATGAGTTCTGGACAAAAAATCTGCTCGGAGTCGCCCTATCCTCCCGAGGTACACATATTCCGGTTATTTCTGGGGATACCGAGTATACACACTCTCTCGGCCTGCATACCCACATCCGCTCCAAATATTCGCATGTTACTTGTCCTTCCCTCTCAGTTTCCCGCTCCCTCTCGATAGAAAGATTTCCCAGTCTGTTCTCTACTTTTATTCTCTCTCTCGTGTTATCTGATAAAATGTACCCCTGATAACCATACATATGTTACTTATTCTCATACCCATACCAGTGCTAACTACATTTCCTGCTCGAAAATTTTCCCAAAGCCATCCAGCGCAAATCCGAATTGGCAGAAGCCATCGTACGCGCTGCACACCGTCCGGCTCAAAAATGGAATTTCAACCCAGCGCGTCGTCTGTTTGGTTCCGAGTGTCTCCTCCGGGCGCGGCCTCCGAGACCGTGATGGTATTGACATGGGGCGCGCTTTCAGCGCACAGCCCTGTTGGCCTAGACCGGTAACCGATCTCTCTACGGAGTGGGAAAACGTTCATAGAGAGACCGGTCAATCTGAGTTTGAATTTACATAAGGCGCGAGTAGACCACGTGCTGGTCACATGTTGGGTACAATTTTTCAATGTATGAGGCCGCCGTGGACGCTAAATCCCTGGAAAATTTTGGGGAGATGTAAAACCAAAACCTGGAATGATATAAAGCCCTTTGAGATGTTGGAGCACTGAGCCGCCCTCTACTTCCGGCATTTTACATCAAAAGCATGTAATGTGTCATTTCTGGAGGATAAATGACTCCAGAAGCCCTTTTCCGTGGTCGAAAATATGTATCCAGTAGTCTGATATACTGTACAGTTTCGTTCAAATCGTATGTCACGCGTCACAGGGCCCAAAATTTAAGAAAAATTTCGAACCTGTGACGGGTCACCGAGGGGATTTTCGAATGTGCCAAAATCGGTAAAAAAAAAAATGGCCCCAAAAATCCAATTTTCGCGCGCACAGCGCGTTTTGCTTCGGGACGCAGAATTGAGGCTTTTGAGCTGATCGGGGCTAAATTGGTCAAGCACACTTTTGCTTCTGCCACCCACCGCCGCTTCCGCTCGTTTCCTCCGTATCTATGGCTCGTAATCTAATTGATCTACACCGCTTTGGGTGGTGTTTTCTTGGCATAGCAATCTGCGCCGTGATTCTCTACTTATTCTACAGTTAAAGCTACTTTTCTGGAGACATTTCCCACGGGATTTACGAACTTTTTTTTGGTGTCACGCCCGGCCCAATGGATTTACGAAAACCCAAGTTCGAGGTCACAGGTCACAGCCGGGGAGAATTGAGCGAAACTGTACAGTAGTTTAAGATCCAGCAGACATTTTTTATTTAGCCGTCCTTCTCTAGACTCTGAACTGAACTGAACTGAAGTTCTATTTATGCCGTACCTGGCCATGATGGCTACGCGGCGGTACTTACTAGTCTAACTAGTACTGGGTGTAAGTAAATGCTAATCTATGGGTTCCATGGGGAGAGCTTTTATGTAAGAGAAAGAAGAAAAGTTGATAGCGAGAGGGGAAATTTTTGGCGAAGAGTAGGGCTGTTTGAGTGGGTTGGACGACAAAGTGGCGGTGGGCTGCGGTACGTATCGGTGGTGAGATATGGAGGGAATTATAGACTATCTAGTGTAAGCTACGGTAATAAATAGGAAGGAAAGAGACGAGAGGAAGCGAAAACATATGACTCAGCTGAAGCGCTGCGTTTGACTGATGAAGAGGACGACAGGTTTGAGCAGCTTCGGGTGGTTGAGGAGTGTGCGCACGTCGACGGCTCCTAAAATCCCGGCGGCATACGATGCGAGCTGAAGCGGAGGGCGTAAGTGTTCCCATGCTGGGCAGTGGAGGAGAAAATGAGCCCGAGTTTCGTTAGGAGCACCACAAGCTTCGCAGGCGGGCGAGGAAATGAGACGACACCGGAAGCGATGGGCGTTGAGCGGGGAGAAGTCCGTACGGAGCTGCGACAAGACTGAGATATCGGCGCGGGCCATAGAGGAGGCATAGGGAGAGCGGAGGATTAGGGATGGGGGTGAGTCGTCGATATCGCGGAGACCACGGCCTGTTGTGGCGACCTTCCAGGCGGCAGCCCATCTTTCGAGTATCATGACGTTGATCCTACGCTTGCATGTAGTGAGCGATACGGGGTTCAAGGGGGACGGGGGTAACCGGGTGGCTGCCTTCGCGGCCTCATCGGCGAGCTCATTGCCAGTGGTGCCAATATGCGCCGGAGTCCAGAGGTTGACGATGTGGAGCCCTGGGTGCGTGTCCATAGCCGTGCGGATTAGATGGTCGTACTGGATGGCGCGGAATTGCCCCGCACGCGGAGACGTCGACAGAACTGGGGATGCTCGAGCATTCCCCTATACCTTGAAACGCGTGACCTTATTCCTTTTGCAATGGTCCACATTTTGAAGTTGACATCCTTCAAACCATTTCAATTCCAGGCCTGACGTCCGGTAAGCCGTTTCAATCCCAATGAAGTCCCAGGGCCACTTTCTGAGCGCGAACATTTACAGCCATTCAGAACCCGCTCGGAGGCATTATTGCGCTTTCCAGAGTGCAATTACTGGTTGGCATTTTGAAATGGGTGACCCTATTGCCTTGTCAATGGTTCACATTTTGAAGTGCGTGACTTGACATCCTTCAACCATTTCAATTCTAATGAAAGCCCAGGGCCATTTTCCGAGCCGCGCGGCTCAGGAATGGATACCACTGATCACGGCGATCATTTCCAGCTAGCGTGACCTTATTGCCTTTTCAATGGTCCACATTTTGAGCTGCGTGACTTGACATCCTGCAGACCATTTCAATTCCAATGAGGGCCCATGGCCATTTTCCGAGCCATGCGTCTTACAAATAGAGAGCCCTGATCACTGCGAACATTTACAGCTAGTCAGATCGCGTGGGTCCGGTAAAACTGACGTGGATTACCGCGGCAGTGAAGTGACCTGGCGTGACGGGGAAATTGACGCGGCACCGGTGCGCGCCTCCGTTCCTCGGTCAATGCTTCCATGACCCTGATTCCAGTTAGAATATCGTTTTAAATCCCTAATACATCATTTGGATCCAAAAAACTCACATCCAATATTTGAAGTTGTAACATCAAGTTAAACTCGACGAAGCAGGGTATATATCAGTCGGCCCATCCTTATTTCATTGACACCAACGCGAGTCTGGCCGAAAATGGTGGACTCGAGTGTGTCGAGCAATTGTTTGAGGGTTAAACAACTAATGGAGGTTTCCCCACGGTCCAGGCGTGGGGAGCAACCGATACTCACTACAATCAATACGAGCGCAAGCCGGACGTGCTGACCATTTCCGACTTCGCGGCCTCTGCTGCTGCAAATAGTGGGGAAGTTTTTCCCAGTGTAACCTGCCGCATAGGACAATATGTTTCCTCAGCTATACATGTTGTCCATCCTAAAATATTAGGCCGCTGGAGCATGTTCTCGGTATGCTAGACGGCTTTCGGTGCAGCCTGAAACGAGAAAATACCTAATAAATAATATTTTCACAAATTCCTTTCTATCACTAATTGCGCGTGAATTAGCTGAGTAGATCTATCTAGTTTCCATGTGAATCGGTGAAGAACTGACTGAGATATCCGGAATTATTTGAAAATATCCCAAAACAGAAAATTTTGGTTCGCGCCTTCGGTACTGCAATTAGCTGAGCCGATGTCAGTACCGAGGGCGTGGATCGAAAATTTTCTGTTTTGGGATGTTTCCAAAGAATTCCTGATATCTCAGCCAGTTCTTCACCGATTCACATAAAAACTAAATAGATCTACTCAGCTAATTCATGTGCAATTAGTGATAGAGAGGAATTTGTGAAAATATTATGTATTAGTTAATTTCTGTTTTGAGGCTGTTTTTGCACTGAATACCGTCTAGCATGGCCAGAACATGTCCCAGTGACCTAGAATTTTGGGAGAGACAACATGTATACCTGATAAAACATGTGATAGAGCCAGAAGTGAGGATAATTTAGTTACAGTCCTTCTAGCTCCCGTGAAAACATTTGGTCGTTTTTGCATTCAGAGATATTGCCAACATCACATTCATCTGGACATTTCATATAGTTCTGGCTCTATCACATGTTTCATAACATATACATGTTGTCCTTCCCAAAATTCTAGGTCATTGGGACATGTTCTCACCATGCTAGACGGTATTCAGTGCAAAACAGCCCCAAAACAGAAATTAACTAATACATAATATTTTCACAAATTCCTCGCAAATCAGAAAATTGCCGTTTTGGGCATTTTCTGATCCCCGCCACCGATCTGCCCATATCTCGGTGAGTTCTGCACAGATTGACTTGAAATGTAGCTAGATAATTCGGAATAATTCAGCCGCTATTAGTGATAGAGAGACATAAAGGAAAATATTTTATCGGGCACTATATCTCACACCGGGTTTTGCAGGCGATAGATATTGGCTACATAGCTGGAATCCTGTCCAAATGATCTAGATTTTTGGGAGGGTATTAATCTATGTATTGAATAAAGTGATAGAGCTAAAAGTATGAGAAATTTATTTCCTGCCCTTTCTGTCTCTTTCGGGGGTGTGTTTTGGGTAGCAAACAGAGAATGGCTCTAGGTATGTAATTTATTCATACTTTGGCTCTATCACCTTACTCAGTACACATATGAATTCCTCCTCTCAAAAATTCAGCTCATTCGGGCCAGATTTGGGCTCTGCAGTCAGGATCCATTGCTGGAGAAGCCTGATATGACAGATGGTAAACAACAAAAGACTTTTTCAGATATCTCTCTATCACTAATAGCGACTGAATTATCCCGAATTATCTAGCTACACTTCAAGTCAATCTGTGCAGAACTCACTGAGATATGGGCAAATCGGTGGCGGGGATCAGAAAATGCCCAAAACAGCTATTTTCTGATTCGCGCCTTCGGTACTGACAACGGCTGTAAAGCAAAGCCTTTGTATTTTAATAATTTTGTGGGGTTTGATGCTCGATTAACAGGACGGTGAGGCCCAAATCCCGTTGCCCTCCCCCGCAATGATGCCACGTGATACTTTCCCATCACGTGTAGGTGCGACGCGCCGATTAAACGAGTGTTTAAAGATGTTTTCATCGTATTTGCTGCCAGGGGGAACGGTTTTCCCCTAGACTCCCCTCCTTTGGCCTGACGGCACACTCAGATGTATTAATGCAGATTTATTTCAATGTTTTCCAGCATTTACTGTGTTTCTAAGCAAATCTTAAGGTTTTCAGCGTGGGGGTCCCCCCCTTGATGCTCGCTGCTGGGCCCATTGCGTGGGGCATCCGCTCGCCGCGGGGGCCCACTGCATGGAGCTTGAAATTTTTTTTTTTGCCTGTATTTCAATATTCCGAGTTTTTGCAACTGTTGACTGTGGAGCGCAGAAGAGACCCCCCGGACGCTCGCGGCTAGGCCTACTCCGTGGAGCTTCCGCTCGCCGCAGGGCCCACTGCGTGGTGCTGGGTAAAAGAAAAAGAAAAAGTTTGTTAAAATAACATCAGCAGGTTCGAACCCACATCACCGGCAGCAGATATAACAGCGATAACCACTACGCCAGCTAGACGATAGAGGCCGAGCGCAGACACGCATATTAGATAGCCATAGAGCCGTTCCCGAGAACACACGTGGTTCGATAAGATGAGATTATCCTTTTAAGGCAATGTCATTGCGGGGGAGCCGTGCGTCAATCGTGAGGCCCACGCATGCATAGGTGATATTCTACAACACACCACCGGAGTGAGGTTTGCCGACGTTGGTGTCGGGAGTAGTCTATCCGCACGGAGGTTTCGAGTGGGAAAGCTGCCTGAGGCTGCCCGCCGCACCTTGTCCTCGGGATGTGAGATAGGCGCCGATGAAAGCGCTGGGGAGCGGCGACACCAGGCATGTACGTGCATTGCCAATGTGCAGCATGCTCTCAACGTGGCAGATACCGATATGATGGCAGGGACTCAAAGGCAAAGAATTCGGAGTGATCCGGTATCGATGGTCCCATAGCTTTACAGTGCCTTGCAGCCACGTTGGTATGGCGTAGACGTCTGACATATATAAGATCGACTTCCTAGCCTTCATGCTTCGCAATCATGTCCGAGTTGAAAACAGTGTGAATATCCCAGACCTCCTGTCAAAACTGTTGATTCAATTCATGTCCTTTCATTAGCATTCAGCTTCACAGTAAGCACCTGCCTATGTTGATGCCGCCAAAGCATACTTAGTCCTTTCTCACAGGTATCCGTGTCACGTCCTTGACCAACCCCCATCATGATCTTCCGGGTGATATGAAAATATTTGCTCAGCTCATCATTGAGGAGAATATGTTTCTGCAAACCGTGCTGGTGGCGTCGGAGCATGATCAAATGAGTTGGAAACTTAGTATTGGGTGTAAAATGTGAGTTTGTAGCGACATTTGCATAAGAAATATCGGATTCACTGACCCTCACTTTTTCTCGCAGCCCACCCCATGCTCGCACTTTCTTAGTGACAGCCTTGCACCACAGTGAAACTGAGGGCATTCGACTTCTTGGTCATGCCGAAATCACACGAGAGGAGATTCTCAGATCCGCAGAATCGAATCTGTGTAAGTGCAGTTTCACCTCACTTTGATCCTGGTCCCTCATAAATTACATCGTAGCCTTTGAGCTTGAGCTCAATAAAGTGAACCCCGATGGTCCCTCCCTCAAATTGAGTGTTGGTTCCTCAGTCTCTGAGGTGCTGCACCAGGAGATACCAGGGTCAGATCTCACTGGCATGCCAGAGAATACGAGTGAGGTTGTCCATGAATCATGTCAGACATTCATCTGAGCCATCCACAGTGACCTCCCATGGGATCAAAAGTGAGCTGCAGAAGATGTATGAAGACTCCAGGAAGACCCAATTTTCTATGGATGCTCTGCAGCTTTGGGTGATGCATGAGAGGATTCTACTGTGCTGCGAAAGCAATGACAACAGGGCCCAGTGGCTGAATATACTTGGGGATATTTTTCTACAGTCTTACCAGGGAGTTGGGACTGTGAATTACCTGAACCAGGCAATCTGTGCATACAATGATGCAGTGCGGGATAACCCAGGGCCTGTCATCTGCTTCACAACATGTATCCGCTGCTTCGCGATCAATAAATCCATTTGCAGTTCAATAATGCTAATTCTTCCACTCCATGACGTCCAGCCGTCCACACTACTGTAGGGCAGGGGAGGCGGGGATGGTGTGCATGGGTTGGTTGCCTCATTGAGTGCGGTTTCTAGTATCCAGAGGCTTTCTCCAGCGATGGCCAGATCGAGCAGAAGCTCCTCGAGGCAGTCCTCTTCAGACTCGTAAGGTGGGGGAGGCGATTTTGGTCGCAGATGAGCGGGGTAAATAGATGGCCAGCCTTGCTCGTGAGCTCCGTCAACAAACCAAACATGCCGTTCAATTTCCGGGTTTTGAACCATAAGTAACGGATTCCTCCTCCAGAGCTGCAATATAAGATGAATTCACGGAACACCATATGCAATTGAATAAAATACAGTTGTCAGGAACCAGTCCCAGGGCCAGATCTTATCCATAGACTGTGCGACGCATTTCTTATAAAGTAGGGCGGCCTCCGCAATTCACGAGGATCACATGTCTCAGCGTATATCGATATTTGTCGCCGTCCAAGTTTCAAATTTCCAATGGCGCTCGTTAGGATGTCGGAAGAGACAAGATGGGTGGTGACCACAAGTGCCCCGTGTGCCAGGCGATGTTCACGCGCCCGCAGGATGTCGCGAGGCATATGCGTTCTCGTGAGTCTGTCGTTCTATTCGTTTTTGCGAACAATATTTCTGTTGCGGCCTGGAGGAGGAGTGGGATGGATGGGACAGATGGATACCGCGCGTGGAGGATCGCCGCCCCACGCTCCACTATTCCGTTATGTCGCTCGCTTACCCTTGCGGTGTTCTATTCTATCTATATTACAATCTAACAACCGTTTGTATCGATTCAAACCGGTCCGAGAGTCCGAATGGCGCGTTTCTCCACCGACTTTCTAATTATAATGTTCACTTGATGTGTCGGACTCCACAGGCACACAAAAAAGAGTCAAAGTGGAGCTGGGTGGAGTCTCCGGTGTCATCCGCTTGCCAGCTTGGCCCGATGTTGACCTTTTTTAAACCCAACTTGGACGGTTTGACCAGGGAACTGGAACTGGAACTGGAACTGGAACTGGAGTTCTATTTCTCGCCGTACCTGGCCATAATAGCTACGCGGCGGTACTACTAGTAAACTAGTATGTGGTATGAAAGCTACGGTAGTGGTTTATTTACGGTTCATTTTGTAGGTAGGAGTGAAAAAGAAAAGGTGAAAACAATGGGGAAAGATTTGGTAGCGAGATATCAGAGGAGGGAATGTAAGTGACTTGAGGTGGAGTGAGAGCGACAAGAGGTATTGGATATGGAGAGTATTATATGTAGGTTTTACTAATGTAAAGTGAGAGAGATGTGAGAGATAAAAGCGATAACAGTCAAGAACTCAACTAAAGCGACCAGTCTGGGTGATGAATGTGATGGCGGGTTTGAGGAGTTTGGGATGGTTCAGCACCGTGCGGACATCTACAGCACCCAAGATACCAGCACCATACGACGCCTGTTGGAGCGGGTGGCGCAGATGTTCCCATGCCGGACAATGCAGGAGGTAGTGCGTGCGGGTTTCCTTGGCAGCTCCGCAAGCGTCGCAAGCGGGTGATGGTGCGAGACGGCAGCGGTAGCGATGCGCATTGAGAGCTGAGAAGTCCATGCGGAGTTGGGCAAGTGTAGAGATAAGAGCCCGGGATGCGGACGAGTCGTAGGGGGAGCGCAGAATGAGGGAGGGTGGGGAGTCGTCTATTTCACGAAGTCCACGGCCCGGCTTCGAGACCTTCCACATAGCCCGCCAGCGCTCACAGATGAGGGAGTTGATGTTCCTTTTGCAAGTAGTGAGCGAGATTGGAAGGAAGGACGGAGCCGGGAGGAGAGTTGCGGCCTTGGCGGCATCATCAGCAAATTCGTTACCCACAGTGCCAATGTGCGCTGGAGTCCAGAGGTTGGTGATACGGAGCCCAGGAAGAGTCTCCATAGCGGCGCGTACGAGTTGATCATACAGAATGGCACGGAACTGTCCAGCACGGGGGGAGGTGGAGAGAACAGCCTGCAGCCCGGCTTGGGAGTCCGAGACAATCAAAATGTGATCTGCGCCATTGATCAAAGCCCGTTCGGTCGCACGTAGAAGTCCTTCGATTTCGCCTTCAGCAACCTGTCCCTCGCCAAGTGGGAGGAGGATCCGTTCTCGTACCGCGCCGTTAACCACCAGAACAGCCGCTCCACCAGCCGCTCCTGCTAACAGGGATCCATCAGTAAACCATATCGCTCCTTCGAGTGAACCGTCAGCCAGAAAGCTATCCAGTACAGCAACAGCATCTTCTTTTGACGGAATGACAGTGGTTACAGGGAGTGGTTTCAGCCAAGGAGGTGCGTAGACAGGCCGGATTAGCTCCATTCCCAAGGACAGCTCAGATTCACGAATCGCAGTAGTGACATCCTGTGAATGGAGAACTGCTGCATCAGATGTTACGGGGGGAGCAATCACGGTCACTTGCCTTCCGCCAAGAGGCGAGGCAGACCAAGAGCATAAAGCTCCGTGACTGCCCCCCCTCGCTTTCCACGGACGCCGCTACCAGCTTGGTCTGCGCGCGGGGCCGTCGTAACATCTGGGGAGGATTTGCTTCGACGCTCACCCACGCGTACACCCCGAGGAGGAACGCTAGATGGCCAGCGGACGGAGGGAAGGCGTTCGACAAAGTGGAGGGCAGAGCTACGGTGAGCATGCTTCGGGGCACGGGATATGGCATCTTGTATGAGCGGTACGATCCCATGAGTCTGTGGGAGGCAGAGATACCCAGCAAGTCGATGGAGCAGCGCCGATTCCAGTCGGAGAGGAGCAGGGAGAATAGCCGCTTCCTTCTCGAGAGCCGCCAGGGAAGCAGTACGGTATCCCCCAGTAATGCAGCGTGTAATTGATTTGTTGACACGTTCGAGTGGCTTCAGAGCTGCGGCTGGAAGAGGGAAGAAACAACTGACACCGTAGTCGGCTCTAGGAAAGACAACAGCCCGCGCAAGATCTCGGACCATGAGGCTTCAGGCCCCAGACTGCGTGGGTGAGTGCGAGCGAGGCATTAAGCGCTCTCGCCGCCGATGCCGCCCTAGTCTTGATGTGTCGGTCGCCTGTCAACTTCGAGTCGATCCAAACCCCCACCCATTTCACCACATCTGACGGCGCAATGGAGGCGCCGTCAAATGTCACGCAGTACTCCGAGAGGTCTGCGCGGCCTGGTGAATGATGAATCAGCTCAGTTTTGGAACTTTCAAACGTAGCCTCGTCGCGTTTTGCCCATTGGACGGCAATCTCCGCAGCTTTATTGAGGACGCGGACATTCTGCAATGGCGATTTGCTCGCGGTGCTGAAGTTGGTATCGTCGACAAATCCATAACGCCAGCTGATGAAGACACCGATGGCTTTGAGCAGGCGGAGGAGGCGATTGATGACGATGAGGAAAACAATAACCGAGAGCGCCGACCCTTGCGGGGCACCCTCTTGCGTGCATCGGAAGGTGACTGTTCGGACTCCGTCAATAACCACTGTTACGAGGTGAAAGTGGAGGAACGAGGCAACCCAGCGGATGAGCTGTCGTGAGTACCCCAGTGCGGCCATCTCCTGTACTACTACCCGGTGTGAGGTTCGATTGAAAGCACCTTTGAGGTCGTAGAAGAGGGTAGAAACCGTATTACCCTCGTCGAGCTGCTGCCGAACACGGTGGATGTAACCATCAACAGCCTGGACCGTGCTGTGACCAGGTCGTCCACCATATTGAGTATCTTCGAGGAAGCCCAGTGATTCGGCCTCGAATGATAGTCGATTTGCAATGAGGCGCTCCAGGGGTTTAGCAAGGATATGCTCGAAATTCTCGACGGGACGCCATGCTTTCGGAGATGTCCTGTCCTTCTTCCCAGCTTTGTGTACCGGCGTCGCGACGTTGGCTTTGAAAGAGGTGGGCTTGATGCCGAGGGACATGGAGGCTCGGAAGATAGGACGAATCCAGTCGCGTAAAACTGGGTAACCCCTTTGAACGAAGCCCATCTGGATACCGTACCGATCTGGTGCCTTCCAAGCCGAGGACGACATGATGACTGCGTCGATTTCAGTGTCGGTTGCAGGTACAAAGGGGCGTTCGGCGGGGATATTGATAGAATCGGCAAGGGATATTGGGTCTAGATGGCTCGTGGGCGCTTCAGATGTGTTACGGGAGGCAGGCAAAAAATCTTGCCTGTCCGCCGGGGACGGAAGTCTGCCAAGAGGCAGAGCCTCCGTGCAGACCCCCCTCGCTTTCCCCGGTCGCCGCTGCCAGTTTGGTCTACGCGCACCTCCGGAGTTACATCTGATGGGGACAAGGTGATTCGTCCTCGGGCTCTGTGGTAGTAAGGTCAATCGCTTTGGAGCCAAACCATGCGCGACCAAGGACACGACCACGCTCCAAGTTGAGAGGACTATATCACCCGATTCGGGATCGACGATGGATGGGAAGACTGCCGAGCGGCGCTCCTTGAGTCGCTTCAGAGCTTTGTAGACATCGATGCGCTCCAACTCCTTCACAAAGACAGTCCAGACCTCAAGTTTGGCCTGAGAGGTAGCCCTGTAGAAGGACCGTCGCGCCGAGAGCCACTCAGCTCGAGCATCAGGGACCAACGTATGCTGATAAGTGCGTCGCCTGTTCCTCATTATTTTACGTAGACGAGTGAGGAGTGGTGTCCACCAGCGCTTAGCCATAGAGCAAGGGCGATGGCGTGGGGTGGATCCCTCCAGTGCTGCCAAGAGTACTTCGTTCAAGAAGTCGACTGCTTGATCGAGCTCCTCCGGTGCGACAATGGTCGGAAGCGGGCGACTCCCTAGCATATCCCTAAGAATACCAAGGAAGGCGTCGAGATCCATCTTTTCCGCATTAAACTTGATGGACTTTGAGAGTGTTACCTCGAAGTTCAGCGAGTAGTGAATGGGAAGGTGATCACTGCCGACACAGAGCGAAGGGTCGACGGTGGCGTCAACGGCCATGTACAGCGAGGGAGAACAGAAACCCAGGTCGATGACGTTCCCAGAAGTGTGCGTTGGCACGTCCGGCGGCGTAACCAAGAGCAGACCAAAGGCTACCAGCAAGTCGTGTAGTTCGAAGTCTTCTTCGCATAACGGCGTCTTGGTTCTAAGGTCCCAATGGGGGTGATGAGAGTTAGAATCTAATACAAGGAGGATTTTGGAGTGAGGTTCAAGCCGCAAGAAGACGTAGCGTAGGAGTTTAATTCCTGCTCGAGTAACGCAGTCGTTATAAAGGTTGATAAGCGTAATTTTTGTGGAGCCAAGGATGAGGTCGATAACGACAATGTCGCCGGACTTGGAAAGGTCAGGGCGAGGACAGATGTTGGCGGCGGGAATTGATGACAGCTTGATATAGACAGAGGCGCGGTGGTCGTCGAACGCGTCGGGGTAAATGAGTGCATAGTTCGGGTGGTCGCGGGTATTGAGCACTTCATTGTGGTGGGGCTCCTGAATGCAAATTATGTCAAAGTCATCGTCACTCGCCAGAATATCCAGCGGATTCCGTGACTTCCACGAATTGATCTGCACTAGATTGAGCATCTAAACGGATTCGGGCAGCCGCGGCGCCGGAGAGTTGTGGAGCGGAACAGAGGATGAGTTATTCAGGAAAGTCGTTAGCTCCACTGCCCGGAGACGAAGGGATTCCGCTATGCGTTTCCTGGTGGGGCACGAGAGTACATCAGCACGGTGCTCACCTCCGCAATTAATGCATTTAGGTTTCAAAGAGCAGACCGTGCCATGCGATATCTCGCCACAGCCCCCACATGTTGTATCCTTCTTTGGACATTTTGCTTTGATATGTCCAAATTTGAGACAACCCCAGCATTGAGTAACGCGTAAGTGCGGGAACGCGCGAGCCACTGTAGGAGCAGAGCCAGCCATACGCAAACGACCCAGAGAGATGGCGATGTCGACCTTCTCGCGCGACACAAGACGGAAGACAACAGAGCCAGCAACACGCGGCTTACGACCCGCTGCAATCATTGCTGAGGCTTGCGCTTCGCTGGGAGGATTATTAACCCAGACTGGCGAGCCTACCACGGGACCGAGCTCCGGGTAGCGTTCATGAAGCTCCGTCTTCAAGTCATCAAGGTTATTCACAGCAGCATGGAAGATCCCGTCGACTTGGATGTGGGAATAGACCGCTGGTGGGATGATGCGTGCACCCGGAAGAATGCTAGGACCCCAGGTAGACCAAGCATCCACGAGAGTACGTACCGCCTCCTTGGACTCCGGGACCAGGAACAGTCCACCGTCTCTTGAACGGGTTGCACAGGTTATCGCCGGAAGATTGAGCGGCGCAAGCACACCGTTCAACTTGGGAACCAGTTCGTGGTATGGCAGGGAGAAAGCAGGTGGCGCCAGACCATCACAGCGTAGTAGGATGCGCTCATCGGGTGTGCTAGTTATCGGCACGGGCTTCGGTTTAGGAACGAGGAGAGGTGTAGGACCAGGAGTAGGAGCACCCGACTTGGAGAAAATGTGCGCCATTTTGGTCGAATCTACGGATTTGGTGAGCGACTGAATCGCCTGATGCTGCGCCTGGAGCTGAGCCGTCAGAATTTGGATCGGAGCGGTGACAGATTTCGTCAGTAGTGCACTGAATGAATCGGCAGTCTCATCTTCCCGAGGGAACTCGTGATGGGCATCTAAACGAGATTGGAACGCGTTCAGTGTGTCCAGGCAAGCCGTTGTGGGGGCACTCTTTCGATGATCGCGGATGAGGGTGACAAGGTCTCGGAAAGCCGCAGCAAGATCGTCGAGGGAGGTGGCAGCGAGAGCAGAGTCCTTGAGGGTAAGGAAAGCGGATTGCTTCTCTTTGCTGGCTGTCGCGATGGGCGAGCGAGCAGTCGGAGGTCTCTGGGGGAGAGAAGGAGCACCAGTATCGGTTACAGGGGGAACAGGACCGGGTACTTGCCTGTCACCACTGGGTGGAGACAGACCACGAGTAGACTCGGTGACTGTCCCCCCTCGCATTCCGCGGGCGCCGCTACCAACTTGGCCTGCGCGCGTAACCGCCGTAACCTTTTGGGGGAGCGCGTCATCTTCAGTTATGACTGGGTCTTCGGCGAGAACGGAGAACGCGTTAGCTGAGCGCCCTGAGCCGACTTTTGCCGTGACCGTGATCTGTGGGGAGGGCCAATGAGTGGTTTCTTTGCGCTTCGAACGCGTCTTCGCCTTGGGCGAGTTAGGCGGGTTGATGAGCGACGCGTCAGGCGGGAGAATGGGGGCTGGCGGGGAAGTCGGCTTAGTTTTACGCGAAGAACGGCGAAGACGAGCTTCTTCTGGCACCGCCGCTGACGGTTCCTGGGCAGCGTGGGACTCTAAGAAGGCTTCGAGGACGTCAAGACTGATATGCGAGCGCCTGGGCGAAACGCCCGGAGGAGGAGGGCCGCCGGCAAGCCCCGCTTGCTGGGACATGGTGATGGGACCAGGGAAAAGGCAGCAGTTGACTGATTTAAGGTTTGCAGGCATCTCAGCATCGAATTGAAGCCAGGACGCACAAAATGACCATGTATACATTGTCCGGGTGATTTAATAGCGAATTTTTGCGAATTTTTGCATCAGGTGGCTGTTCAGGGACTGTCCAGACCCTGTGGTTTGGCCCCACTTTCGAGTGTTTTGGACAGTTTGACCAGGGAAAAGGCAGCAGTTGACTGATTCGCTTTTGCCGTTGTTCCATAGTGATGCCGATAACCGTCGACCTTCGGTCGACTCCTCACGGCCTCATAAACAGTCTATATTATCGTGTGAGCGACTTGATATTCTGCAGAGTAAACTTGAATGATGATGATGTTATGAATGTTGAATTGCCAATGAATAATTCTTTTCCCAACGAACCTTCGCCCTCATTGTCTGTGTCCTCCCCTGATCGTGATTTTTTGTCTGTCTCAATGCGCAAGAAAAATCTGCTGTTGTACTTTTCCATATCTTTAACCAATGTGTGGCTCTTCCTATATTGAGAAAAATGACTGCCCGTCATCAGCATATGTGTAGAAGAGAGTCGGGTGAAACAATGAAAAGTGCCAATGCTCTACGCACGGAATTTCTCGTCCATCAAAGTACGGACGTGTGTCTTATCCTCAAGTCTGAAGCTGCGATGGCTGGGCTAAGTCCCAATCCTCTTTCACCCAGTGAACCTCGAGAGCGTGCATTAATTCTTGATCTTCGGTCTGAGTCCAAGTCCAAGAAAAGAAAAGCCCTTTCCCTGTTTGGCAATACTAACAAGGTTCCGCGTCTGTCCTTTGAGGCATCTGCACCGGATATTCATTTCCCCTTTGTGCTGTCTCAGAGCGAGAAAGATCAAATTGTGCGTGAATTTCGTGAAGCGACCAACAATGCTTCCTTGAAGCAATATGCATGCTCGCTCTGTGGTACCTTTGAAAATATGGACCGTATCAAAATGAAATCCGTTGACAAGCTTGATATCTCACATAAAAAGAGAGAAATGCCTCTTTTCCTGAAGGTTCATCTCCCGCCTCGCAGAGGCCCAATTCCATGTCATGTTGAGATGTTCAATTCTGCTCCGTCTCTTAGACGAGGTGACTATGGATCGAGCTGAAGTGATCTCCTGACGTCCCTCAATCATGTACTCAAGTGGAATATAAAGGCTCAACGGAATGCAGTTGGTGAGATGGTTTTTGTGGCTTCAAATATAGGCAAACCCAGATGCAGCAAACTTTCAGAAGGCTTCAATCACATCCGTGAATGCACCGTAGAAGAAGAAAAATACCTGTTCTTTCATTTGATCTGTTAATTGAACAGGGACTGAGAGGATGCTGAGGAAACAGAGTCGTAAGGTAGATGAAGTCCATCCTCGACAAGGGTACACAGCCACATCCCTTATTTGGCTGTTCAAGATAAATTCAATTATAGCTGGCTATATACAGATTTGTAGAGGATTTCCCTCGATGAAATTCAAGAATGACTATTCATGAATGGGTGTGCAAAGTCCCGAGGTGAAAGGAGACTCCTACGCCATGTTATTTCCGAAAGAAACAGGGCATCTCTCGATTGATGGGCCATGCTGATAGGCCATCACTCTTGACTGAATCCGAAATTACCGCCTCATTTTTGCTCTTTTCTTCAATCTTTCTCGACAAGTTACTAGATATGAAATATCTCTAAAATCTCATCCAGCCAGTAGATACAGATCCTTCTGCCGACTGAGTAATTAATGCTTTTCCTCAAAAGGAAAGTGGCTGTGTACTTTTGTTGAGGATGGACTTCATCTACCTTAGATGTGCAGGGTCCGAATAATAGACAGGTTGTGCAAAAGCCGCATGGGCCGCATGCGGCTTTTGGCCATTGTGCAGAGCTGTGCAGGAAAAAATGAATTCGGGGCCTGGAAAGTATACATTTCAATAGAAGGCATGCCATTCAGTGTATGGAACCCTCTGAATCATATTGGCCATGTGGAGTCCACAGAACCGGGCCAAAACGCAGCTGAATACGGCTCATCAATCCCTGGTGTCGTGTCAAAACATGGCTTTCCCGCGCTTTCCTGGTGGACAAAGTGAACTATACCGCAGATGCAGAAATGTTGGGCACCGAATATTAGTTTGGAGACATAATAATGGTATTTAATTCACATGGAACAACAATCCCGTGCTGTAGGAATTTTGGGTGTTCATCTTGCGTGGCTCCCTGAGGACACAGAAGCCAAGGCAAGGGTTGGTTACAAACGGATGAGGTAGGTACAAATTTACTGTAGCTTTTATACCCTACAACTCTGCTGATTCATCGTCGGGTGGCACATTAGCAATCCCAAGTGATTACTAACCCCGACTCCCACGGTTGACCGAGCTCCGATGCTCGCACAGCCTCCGGATCTTCCAACACATGCGGCTTTGCACAACCTGTCTAATGATATGGTTGAAAATGGTAACTGTTAATAGGCCGCGAGGAGTCAACCGAAGGTTGATGAGCGGTGCTTTCAATGGTAGGTAGCCTTAGGTTTAGTTCAAAGCTAATTGGAGTGCGTCGCGCTCGGATTACTCGTGTACGCTCCAATTCTGGCGACGGCATACGTGATATCTGGGCGACTATTTGTGGCTGGCCAGATCAGTGCAGATCAGTGAGCCCATGTATTCGGCAAAACTGTGGCCTCGCTCGTCGACATTCTTGCTTTGCTCGGGATTCTTCTCCAGGACAACAGTCGGGTCCATCGGTGTCTTGACAGGCGACATTTGGTCGTATCCAAGACGCTTCAAGACGCCATCGACATTGGCCTTTTAACAGTTTACTTGCCGGTACTTGTCGGCGCTTGTACACGTGTGTACAAGCGAGAAAAGCTGACAGTTCAACAGCGTAAGACTCTGTTCAAAACAGCGGCCATGCCAAAACCGAGGGCTATCACAATTTTCAATCGCAACTCGGCTTCAAGGCCCACAACCTCTTCATCAAGTACTTTAATGACTGTTCTTTCAGCGCCTCAAGCATCTCAAGCACCAAAACCCAGGACTTTAAAGTGCTTCGCGACTCATAGAGGCTCAACGCAAGCCATTATCTTCTGCCTTGATGACCTCAAGAGCCCCGAAATACCTCTCAAGACAGACAAGATGCGCAAGACTTCTCAAGATTCGGACGCAATGGATCCTGCTGTCACCTCAAGACATCTGTAACGGAGATATGCCCTTGTAAGACCCCAGGGGTATCATATTATTTTTCCGTGCTTACATTTAGTTGATTATGCTGATTTTATGCCCATGCTGTGCTGCCGCAGAAACCATATGCTCTCATCAAACCCATGCACAGCCTTTGATTCGTAGTATAAATACCTGAGCTGTTCGTAGATACATCGGTCTTGGTCAATCTACTACTTACGCCAGTTCTCTCTGAGTGACCATCCTTCTGAACGTGTGCCGGATCTTGACTCTCCTCACATCTGTCACAACATCGAGGCTCGATTTCTCAAGTCGCTCAAGATCTATGGCCTCGACGTTGGCATATTGATCGACTGCGACGGGCGCCGGGCAGCAGGTTACAATGTCCTCAGTGAGAGCTTCTCTTACGCCTCTCCCATTCTTTCCATCACGCTCTCATACTCACAAGCCGTACAGAACAAAAACCAGTCGTTGAAATACTGTGTTGACCATTTTTCGCGACCACTCCTCACGCCATGGAGCAGAGGATTACTTTCCCCACTTGATGCATCTTTCACTCGCCCGGCAAGCTCATTTCATTAATTTTATTAAGCACTGATCTTTACTTTCAGACTACCAAAGCAATCCAGGTCTGCGCTAGGAAGATCAGGAGCTCAATCAGCAATTTTCCAGTCCACAGCAAAGAAGACAACAGCCGTAATCACACTCGATTCGGTAAGTATCCTCGACCATTTACTTCTTTGCATTGACGAGGCTCAGGTTCCGAGCCAGACAACTCGCGCCTTGGGAAAGCCAAACTTAGTGAAGGCTCTGGACGCGGTACTGTGGAGACTGGGACGCGACGATCTTCATACAGACGTGGCGGGCGCGTACACGTTGCGTCGGCGGCTTTTGTAAATCGAGTCATACTTTTTTCACTGACCTTTTACGGTCTCGCGTCCACAGGTTTATTTGAACCACCTTTTATGGCCTCTCACCCACCTATCCATTGCCTCGCCTGGTCCTTTGCGGCATTTTCATTGGTCCAAACATTCCCATCCCGGCCCAACGTCCTCTGCGAAGTTTCGACCACAAGCGATTTTCTCCATCTGACAAGCGCTCAACCGAAAGATCTGCTGTGAAGTCGAACAAATGGTATTCGGTATTCCATCTCCCCGATGTACCTACCGTCCCATCATTTGTAGTTCTGCAATATCAGTCTGAAACCAATCAACGAGTAATAGAAATCATTTATTCTGCTAAAAGCGGCCGGGAAGAGCCGCGGTAGGGGTGGATAGTCAGCGCATACTTCGCACGTTTTTAGAATTATTCGCGACAACTGAGGGAGATCTACTTACTTCTGAATGCAAATTAACGACGTGTCAGAGGGTCATGTTATTGATGACCTGTTGGCACTTTCTCGCATTCCACCAGGTCAATTCTCAGTTACAAGGCTTCTTTCGAAAATCTCGATACCTGTCCACCTTTAATGGGCATGTCCACCCGCAAACCTCCTGAGGGTAGACATGACTGTGTGATTCCTGTCCACCTTTAATGGAATACCCTTAATATGTGGTAATTTATTTGGTCGGACATTTGTTTCAAGTATTTAATTTGACAACTTTTCCTGAGATCTAGACCCGTAGACTGAGCGAACATTGAGAATGGCTTTTCCGGTTTAGAGCTACCACAGTAGTCTGCAGTGGAAAAATTGTAAACCTTGAATTGGCCCAAACTTTAAACATCCACAGTCCCCGACCAAGCGATAATTTTTTGAGGAACTCCGAACCTCCAGCCACAGAAAATGATTAATCCTCTTGTTCTTTTTGTGACCCGCCGCTTGCCGGCCACTCGCTCTCATCGGGGTCAAACGCGCAGGCGTTGACCAGAAATGATGTAGTCTTCGCGCCCATGTGATCCAATTCTTTTTCCGCATTTGAAAGGCACGTTTTTCATAGCGAAACACCTAATATGTAATAGCTAATAATCTCGCATACGACCCCCTATGTAGCGAGTACGGGGGAAGTTCTCTCCCCCCAGGTAAAAATCCCCATCCCACACCGCGCTCGCCTGAACACTATTCCCGTTTTTCGGCGGTACCTCGACAGCCGCGACGCGCGGCTCCCTCTCAATCCTTTTCTCTGGGTCAGAGACACGGGTTCGGTTCCGTCTCGGTCCTGGTTCATGCGTCGCTTACGAGCCGTCGTCCTGGATCGCTCCTTTGCCGGCCAATCTCTCCGCGCGGGAGGAGCTACAGCCTTGGCAGAGGATGGCGTACCGTACCACCTGATCTAAGCGGCGGGTGGGTGGTCCTCGGAGACCTTCCAGATCTACATTCGCAAAAATCCCGTTTTTTTGCAGATCCTCTTGGGCCGCCAGCGCGCATCCTGAATGTGCCCATCTTCTTCCTCATCTCTCGCCCTTCGGCCTCGCCTCTCTATTTCTTTTTTCTTCTCATACCCTTTAGCCATCCAGAAACGGCACATAGACACTGGGCCGCTCTCCCCCGGGGAGCGGTTGATTTGGCTAAACCGCTCGCGTTCACTTCCAACAAGTCGCAGCTCTGCTCAAGACGATTGGTCGAGTTTAAACTGGAGTTTACACAAGGCTAATCGTCGAGTAAGCAAGATATAATCGATTCCTTCCACTCCTCCTCACGCTCTTCCCCCTGAGGTTGTAAAACCTCAACGGTTGTAAAAGAGTATGCTCCTCTCCATCCCTGCGGTCTAAACGAGAGTCGTAGCAGTGAGTAGCTCCCACTTTTCACTCCTCACGCTCTTCCCCTGCGGTTGTAAACCCTCAACGGTTGTAAAAGAGTACGCTCCTCTCCACCCCTGCTGTCTAAGCAAGAGTCATAGGGGAGAATATTTTTGTCCTCATAGTAACAAGGTATGCCACATCCAAGGAACCAGGCAACATAATATTAAAGACATAATATTTGGTCTGCAGCATTGCTCAATGAGGCCGATGGTTGATTTGGCACTGAGAAAATATTAATGCAGCTACCCACCTGTGTGCAGCCCACCATGGATTTGGCTGCACCAAAATATTTCTCCATGATGGTATTTCTCGGGGTTTTACATAAGACCTCATAAATAGTGATAGGCATGTTGGAACACACGCACCAGATTTCAGAGGTCAAAGGACTTCCTACGTGCCCCCATGAGTAAATTAAGAGGGGTCAAGATCAGACCCTTAATCAAAAAATTGTTTAAACCCGGATTTTTTCTGCAAGGAAAGCACATTTGTTCGAGCCGAATAATAATAATAATTATTATTATTTCGACGAGCTGAAGACATGCACAACCAGTGCAATAACCGCACGACATTGTGATATTAACGGACCGCTGTCAATGACACTTCTCATTCTCATTGCGGAAGTATGCTGTCCATCAGTGACATAGATGCCCGAGTTTCTGAAACTCACCACGTTTCCGACTCGGAGCACTAACCCAGATAGTTCTCGACATCGCGCGAGACAGTGCAAGGGGAGTGGCTACACCACATTACATAACGGCCGCCTGCATCCACCTGGTCTTGCAGCGACGTTGTAGAACACGAGGCGGTGTTTTGTGGCGCAAGAAAATGTCTAATTTCTTATGTCGGCCGGCATGAATGACCTCGATATGTCAGGAGATTCAGGGACATGGCCTCGGACCCTAGGCCCTGACCATTGGCTCGGGGGAGATAAGGAAGCACGCACTTGGCGCGCACATGACGGTGTGTAGCTCGTCCTTCTTTCAACCATTCGGAAGATCAAGGCCTAAGATTATACCACTGCCACGGAATGAGGGAAGGCCTTCATGAGAAGTTCATATTGTCATGAGCACGCACCGGCAAGTGGGAACGTCGATCCCTTGCAACTTCAAGTTGTCTGCGTAGATTCCTCTTTGGAAGCCAGCCATACAGTCTGCATTTCGGGCGCTGTATACCCGCGCTCTGCTAGGTTCTATCACCGGGACCAATACGTCCCTTTCGGCGTCCATCTGGACCGTCTTTCGGTCAACTAAAGAGATAAGATTGATCAGCACCTATGTTTTACGGGGAAATCACTGATTTCCGTGCAAGATAAAGTCACGCCGGCAACACCCGTCCAAGATACACACAGGTCGCCCGCCCTACTTTTGTTGTTGCCCGCAAAATTTTTTACTGATAACTCCGCACAATAAACATGGGTAAGTTTGTCCAATCAAAGGACCTATTAATTTGAGTGGGTAAGGAGCAACAGCGTGCAGATTGATGGTTTAAATTAACCACGAGTCCATAAACAAATGCTTTGAGGGGAAAATGACTATGGGAGTTGTAAGGTGGTGAAGTGGTCAAATACAATGAGTAGTTGTTGAGGTCAGTTCAGTTCACCCACTCAAAGCAGGGATAACAAGCAGATTGAGCATCTCGTTGAAACAACAGTCAAAGTGCCAAGACAGACCGTCTCATAGTGGCAGAGCTGGCAGTGAAGCTTGACCCGACAGTGCTTTGGCTTGAGATCAGACTCCAACCTGACGCTTCAAAGACATGAGAGATACTAATTTCAATTGATTTCATTTAGCATGTGCCAGGTTTGAAGCCAGCTGAAATTTTCCGAGATCGCCGAATGGAAAGGACTTCAGTGAATTTCGGCGTGTTGTTCCCAATGTCAAATGCATGAACCTGAAATGATATACAAAAGGTACCTGTGTCAATGCTACTCAATGTGAGTGTAACTTTCGCTATAATATCTCAAGTGACTCTGGCACACCACAGACGTCACTCAACTCCTCCATCTGCAACCCATCGTAGAGTAGTATCCAGCACCGGCTACGCCAACTGGTGGTGTATACGGAAAAAAAAAACTTGAAACCACTTCGAAGATGCGGCGAAGTCAGACACTCCATACCTGCCAAGCTCAAGGGTGGATGACAATGGACAGTCTGACGGGACCAAGATATAGGCACTTGGGAAAGCAGATTTCTTACCCAAAATGAGGATTGTTCGCGTCTTCGAAGCTCCAGTAATGGTAGATTTTGAAACCCCTGTGTCATAATTGTACCATTGGTTCAGATAGTGTTTTGCCCTCAGAGAACCCGGCCTTTTAATATCAGCATAAAGTTAATCAGGTCAATCGTGAGGTAGCATTGGATCAAGTGAAAGTTGGTCATCCCCGAGATGGCCGAGTACGGTTTCCTCGATTACGCAGCAAATACGCTCTTTGAATCTCTCCAGAATATAGTGTGAACTATGGATGCCCAGACGTTCGCGCGATGGGGCGATAGCTATGACGCCAGGGAGTAGCTGACATTTCCCAGGTGGGATCATGTCCATCACCTTGCTTAACCAACGGCATGGCCGGGAGTAGCGAATTTCATTCTGTTGCCCCTAGCAGTGCACACACTGGGCTCGATAGTCCTTTTGTGGAGTCAGTGTATAAAATCTGTTGGTTGTTTAATTGTGGTTTTCTTGAGTTGTACTTGGCCATCGGGCTAAATCAGGTTATGTGGCCAGAGACAAATTGCTTTTGATTCTTATATACACTAGCAGTGTGCCCGTGCTACGCCACGGATCAATATGCATCTGGCAGGACACGATGGTCAGATCTGGCAGCACAGTCCAGTTTCAAATTTCAACGGATGTTTGCCAAGGTGCCGCTCGTCACCAACCTTCGGGTGGTTCCTCACAGCCCATAATACATAAGCACCGCGCCGAGACTGTACGCGTCAAAGATCATGGCGACACTAATAAGAGATTTCAGGCACCAATAAATGGTATTGTGTCGACTACGAAACCTTGTCGAATTAAATGAAAAAATACAGTATACGGTGCAGTGTCGATCCCTGCTGCTTGAATCTTTGCATCAATGTGTCACGATTTGAACCTAAAATCGTTCCATCTGTTCTAGCGCCCGTAGATAAGCCCATAATCTTAGCGCTCATAGATAAGATGTCAAGAGAGATCAAGGATGATCAGATCGAGTGCGATGTAGATTAGATACTGAACAGGCTGGAGGAGGCATGGTGAAAGCATCGCGAAAGCATGGCATGGAACATTCTGGAGTATGCATGGTTTGCACACATGGTACGCATGCTTGTAACATTCACACGGTTCAAAGAACAGTATAAGTAGAGTAGGGTTTCGTCTGTAGTCCTTAACCTTTTATTCCATCATTTTACGAAGCCACTACCTCACCTTCCAATCCCTGATCATCTTACCGATCAGTGGACGAGAGGCTTTGTTTGTGACATAATAAAAGGCTGACCTTCGTACCCTCGTACCGTCACTATCCTCTACCGCTTACTCTTTCTTCCTTTTGAGGAAGTCCTTATTCGTACCAGCTTCGCCGACACTACAACAGCCCCTTCCCCTAAATCCCTTCCCACTACCGAATTCTAGTACGCGGCTCCGACGTAAGCTGTATCGGGCACCACGACAATCAAATCGATCCAATCAAACAGACAGACACTAAGCCACGGGAAACGTTGAGTACATCCCAAGCCACAAAGCAGTCATAGGAGCACTAGCTTGAACTTTGGGGAGGGCTATCTTGCAATGGTCGGGGGTGTCGTAGAAGACCCGGGATTGTTCTGTTAGCAAGAGATTCGGTTTGACTTCACCACGCGCTTCGTGCGCGTACCCGACACCAATTGCCACTACCTCGCGTTGGGCACCCCGCATCCCCACTCGATACACTGACTCTGACGAGTCGGATTCATACCATTCCCCATCTGAGACCCCATCACCCCGTACTCCCACACAACTGTCTACACCTCCATCCCTAAATTTTCATACCCACACACTCAACATGTCGTCCAAAGTTGTTCTTGCCACTCTACCACCCCTCTTCGATGGGAGCAAGTCCAAGTGGAATAATTTCCACGACTCCCTATCCACCTATATTGCCGCCTACGACACAGACCTTGACACTGACAAGAAGAAGGTCTTTTTCACAATCTCCTTTCTATGCAAGGAGGATGGTTCGGATTGCACGGCTACAGACTGGGTTCGGAATTGGAAGAAGAAGACATTTGTTAACTCTGCACTTTCCACAACCTACACCTTTGACCAGCTTGTTGTTGAGTTGGAGGCTGCGTTCAAGGATCAAAACCTTGCGCAACTGGCACATCTGAAATTGACAACCACACGTCAAGGAAAGATGTCGCTGGTACGAGTTCTTCCAGCATTTCGAACTCAATGCGGAACAGGCCGGGTATTCACCAAATTCTTCCACCACGGGTTACAATACATTTTTGGTGGAACTCCTCGAGGATCTCGTCAATCACGAGATTATATCGCAGATTTATATGGGAGGTGTTGCATTGCCCACCACCTATAAAGACTTCAAAACCTGTCTGATTCAAATCGACGGAAATCTGCAGAGAGAGAGGATTCGCCGAAGCCGTCGTGGCCCTCTCATTCCTCCCCGGGCACCAACCACTTCAGTCCCGGAAGTGAAGGTTGTGGGATCAGTCCCAAACCTTTCGAAATCACTCGCGGATGGGCCGGTGGCAATGGATGTGGACAAACAGGGTCAGAAAGGCAGGCCCTTCATATGCTACAACTGTGGCAAGCCAGGCCACATGAAATGGGAGTGTCCAGAACCTCCCAAACAGAGATTCAATCTGAGAGCGATGTGTGCCCAGATTGACCAGGAGGACACAGAGAGCGAAGTGCTGAAGGCCCTTGCGGCCAAACTTCGCGAGCGGGGTTTTTAAAGCGGCCCGTGCCTAGTCAACTACAGTTGACTGGCTCATAACGCATTAGGTCGTAATGCATAATGGTCATAATGCATCGGTTTTGGCCGTCCACCAACTTGGTAGGCGGGAGTTTATGCATTTTTGGCCATAACGCATAATGCATAGGATTTTGGGGTGCATTATGCATTGTGGGGAGTAAAATTCCTGTTTTCCTCCCGATATCCACCATTTCTGAGCCAAAAAATACCTCCTCTGTGTCCTTCCTGTCCAAAATTGCCCAATCCAGTCATTGGATGCATATTCTGACCAAGATCACCGCTTTTCAACCACAATTACCTGTTTGGGTCTTTATGTAATCGTCAGCGACTTTCTTCAAAGCCAACGCATAGCTTTAAATGACTGTCAGTACCACCCATTCTCATCCAACAGCCCATTTCTACCCAACGGCACTGCACATAGCTGAATTTTGGTTGAAGATGGACGAATTTGTGACGAATGTCACGGATGTCACGCCGTGGGAAGATTCTTGAAGTGCATATTGCTCATAATGCATCGGGTTTGGGGGTCCACGGACCTTATGCGTTATGAGCCAGTCAACTGTACGACCTTTATACATTTCTGGACACTCTGTTTCCCATCCAAAGACGTACTTATTTCTGGGTGTTGCATGTTCACACCCTTGGGAACCTTTTCCATTTGCCGCTGAAGCATACCAACATAAGGTTGGCGGTACATTAACCCCACACTACGACACTTTAGCGGCCTATCAAGTAAGGCAATTCAGCCCCTCACAAGTCAGACTTAACATAGGCTCATTCTGTCATGGCAGGAAGGGAAGGGAGGAAGTGGATTGTGGAAAACAAGCAATATCTGCGAGACGCAAGCCCCTAACTGTCACAAAAGCAAAGAAGTGTTGGCTCGGCTAACTAAATGGACCGGTAGTTTGGCGATCGAGGCTTCGAGACTTCGCCGATCACGTCGATCGGCATTTGCCGGCGTGACGCGGTAGGAAGCAGAAGGCACGATCAAACAGATTGGAACTGGAACTGGAACTGGAGTTCTATTTACGCCGTACCTGGCCATAGTGGTACGGATTGGCAAACTCTCAATCTCAGGATACGTCAAAACACACTGCACCAGGACTGAAAACCGCGCGCTGAACACTGCGACACACTATCGGCCTCTATCGGCAAATGGGCCCGAAACTGTGAATCACACGTTGGACAGCAATTTATATCCTGAGTCTTACCGGGTAACCGAGATCTCGGTGATCGGCCGATTTGGGAATTACTTGGCACCTGTTCCATCTCAAGACTCATTTGCCATGTCATCGCAAGAAAAGCAGGACCTTAGTCCACTTGTTTTGCCTGCGCCCATGGAAAACATGAATATGGATCTAAACGAGTCTCTTCTGACTCCTATACACGTCTCGCAATTGGCTGAATATAGCGCTGCCCATGAGTACGATGTTGGTGCACGAACTCTGGTCGGTCTAAAAGGTGCTGTTAAACTCTTCACCGGGTTTCCTTGTTTCTAATTCCTGACCGCGGGTCGAACAGGCTATGTGTTTGATGTCACGGCTATAAAGAAATCATTTGGACCAAACGGAAAATTCCAAACATATCCTTTCAAGGACATTTCGTATGCGTTAACGAAGTATAGCAATTTGGAAGAGGATGCTGCAGTGGTGGGATATGCCAGCCTCTCGCCAAAAGCATTAGAGATGTTGGACAATTGGGTCCAGCTTTTCTTGTGCGTGCAGTTTGTACTGCAAGCTGAACACATTTACTTATTGGTGGCATTAGGAAGCGCTTCGAAGTGGTGGGTAAATTAACAGGTACAAATGCTGCGTAGTTTACAAGATTTCGCCCTGTTGAATGCCGCGTGCAATTTCCAATGCCCTCACCCAAACCAGCCTGCGTACATTCATGCTCTGAGAGAATAAATCGACTGATGCGTTGAGGTGCTCGTCGAGAAGCTGTAGCTGCGCCGGTGTGAATGGACAGCCGGGAGGGTCGCAAAGAACCTCCGAGAGATTTGCCGGAGTGCTTGCCGAGGCAAAGGGATCGTTGGTGGCGTGTTGGTGAGGATTATGTTCAAAGAGGTGAGCGATAAGCTCAGGCTCGTTATTTACCTCCCAATCGATGCCATACTCATTAATGTCCTCGATCTCCTCCTCTGCCGGTGTCAAAAATGACGAGATGCCGCGCGGCCCCTTACGAAGCATACCAAAGAGAAACAGGTCTCGCGGGCTGCGTTCACGCTGGCGACGAACAGTGAGCTGATTCGAGTTCCATGCCTCTGCCCAGTCTTGTGCATCACGATTGACAGACGCGAGGAAAAGGTGGTGAAGGAGCCAGATATGGCCCGAGCGAGTGGGATTGAGACCATGGTTGGTCTCAAGATCGAGGAAAAATACTTTCCATTTTCTGCCAAATCCATGGGTGACGTCATACCAAAGACGTTCGATGCGAGTGTTATGAACACTTCTAAGGGTACGTGAGTTCCGACCATCGAATTGGAGAGAGAGAAAAACATTACCGCCCCCAGATAAACGACCCCCGGCCAGTCCCATTCGTCTCGGGAAGAGGGAGAAATGGGGGGGTGTAGGTGGTTTTCCAGCTTCCCTGGGCTGTAGTACGTGAGCAATGGGCGAAATATGGCACACCGGTCCGATCGCCGAAAAGGGCATGATATTCCGGCTCTTCCGGCCGACCACCTCTTGCTGTGGAGGATCCGCTGCTCTCGGGCTTGACGCTTCGCGGTAACCTGAAGATATCAGAGATATGTCAATATTGCCCGTGTCAAATGAGTCCATCCGAAAACCTTTTTTCTCCATTTCTCAGCCTTCTCAGGCTTACCGTTCTCAATGCGCCTTTTGAGAACCTCGATCTGCGTTGTTAATTTGGTAATTTCCTGTAAAAAAAAAATTAGCAGGGAAGACATGTCACCAGCACTTACTGTCGCCAAATCGATTTCCACACCCTTTTCGTCAAATGGGATCTAGGAAAGTTCCCATATCGAACATCATAGAACGCGACGGTTTCACATACTGTATTTCTTCGTTCAAATCGACACCGGGTGTGACGCGTGACCCGGTTGAACCAATTCGACATTTCGACACCAGCCAAAAATTTGCGTGACCGCCCGGAAAATTTCGGTATTCCAGAGGAAAATTTTCATTTTTGGCTCCTTTTGGGCCCATGTCACGGCCAGGAAATTGGACAAACGCCTCCGTGACCCGTGACCTATGCCAGATTTCGCTATCGACACCGGGGTCCGTGACGCGTGACTGTCGATTTGAACGAAAAAATACAGTACATCGGTGCCGGTGAGGACCAAAACAATTGTTTTCTCGCCAATTCTACCGTCCACAACAATTTGCGAGAGACTGTAGATATGTGAGATGACTGCATCATGGTGTGTGCGGAACGAACGACGCACTGCTTTTGTAGGTACTGGTGAGTATCCTTCGCAGATTAAAGTAAGAACTGAAGGACGTGGGAGGACTAGCGACCTTACTCGATCATCTATAGCGTGACATTGACTAACTTTTCGTCAGGCGTCGCCCGCAAGATACAGACGCGTTGCCCGCAAGATAAAGTCGCCCGCAAAACTTTTTTTCACACTTCGGCGGGACATGTTAGAGTACCTGTTTATAAATGTATGCCAACCACTAAATTACAAATAAAGCCCGTAGGCAAGAAGGAAAGGAGTGCGAGTGACCAAATCCACGCGTTGAAAGAATATAAATGCTGAA
This sequence comes from Mycena leptocephala, assembly GCA_029378395.1. NCBI lineage: Eukaryota > Fungi > Basidiomycota > Agaricomycetes > Agaricales > Mycenaceae > Mycena > Mycena leptocephala. The sequence continues at coordinate 116,721 of JARJLF010000596.1, forward strand.
ATGCGAGTTCAACCCTGTTGAGAAGACCCTAGATGGAGAGTAAATGACGCAAGTGACACATGCACATGAATACACCTCGGCTTTGCACTAAACTGAAGGTACGCGATGTCTTACCGGAAATACACTATTGGATAAATATATATGTTCATTCGCTTGAGGCTTAAATGTCTTTTGCTTCGTTGTTGGAACCGCCTGAAGCATGGTTCTTCTGATAAGTTGAGGCTACATATTCTGGTGAAGGCAAATTGGCGTAATGAGATGAATTAAAAGCAACAAGCTCCGAGTGCTACAACAACAGATCAACAGTCTTCCCTATTTGAAATAAATCTAGCCCGCCATGTGAGGTGTGAAATATCTTGCAAGTACAATCACAGGAAAGCATGCGGATTTTTGCCGCAACGGAGCACTGAAAGGCGCACATCAGCTGGTGCGTGAGTACCTGATCATTTCGAACCAAACAATGTCCATATATCTTTTGTTGAGATTTCTGTATCTCATATGCCCAGGCTTCGCAGTGGAAGTCTCTTCATAAATCTATGAAAATAAATCAATCCACTGTCGACTGTTGATCTGATATTCCAATCTCATTTATCAGGTAAAGGCACTGCAATTCGAGTGTTCGCTGTGTGCAGATGGTGGAGGACTTCACAGTTCAGGTAAAGGTGTGTGTATGTGTAGAGAGGTATGTAGAGTTGTCTCTGTCCACGAAAGTATGGGGTCCTGGATTTTTGCCGCAACGGAGCACTGAAAGGCGCACATCAGCTGGTGCGTGTTGTAAGGCAGACTGGTAATGAGTCTATACCGTAATGTGAGGTGAACTTCCATCCACGATCTTCACATCAACAAATAACCAAAGACGCCCAGGGTACCTGTTAGAGTCACCCAGGGGAAAGATTATCCCCGATGTCCCAAGTCTGCGGCCTTACGTGGATTGGCACTCTCCCTTGAGTCCACATCCGACTGCCCCCGGACAAGGCCTCAGGCCGCTTGATTCCCGACGCATTCGGCACGGCATCCGCGATGCAGCCATCATGACAGCGAAGACATCTCTTCCCGTCGGCTCGCATCTCCCCTCACCGCTGGCATCACAACGGCGAGTTCAGGGATCGAAGCTCGTAATCAGAGGCGCACCCTCTTGGCGGTCTCTCTGGACCAGACGCGCAAGGTAAAAGTCGGAAGTGTCGAATATGCGATGATGATCACCAGAATATCGTGATGAAGGGATGAAGGCATGAGAGTGGATGAGCAGATGATGAACAACGGCTGCGGATGCTCTCCCTGAAACTGGGAGCCAGCAAAGAGAAGAGAAGGCGGATGGAGGGAGTGCAAATGGCGTAACACAGTGGCCAGGTGCGAGGGAGTGTCGAGCTGGGGATGGATACCAAGTCAATGCTATGGGTTCGGCATGCTCAGATCCGGAGCAACAACCTTGAACAGGTGTCGAACACGCGAAAGACAGTGAAATGTCAACCGTGGGAACAACCAGCACGCCGGCGGCGGTCAATGCCAAATGTTGCTTCGCGTGAGGACGAGGAGTGTGGGTGAAACCAGGAAGCAGCCCACGACACAGCAGCAGTGCAGTAGACGTCTCGGAAGATGAACAGTAGTGCCGAGACGTCGGCAGACTGCGTGGGAGTGACCGGAGCGATGGCGCTCACTCGGCAGGAGTGGCCGATTGACAGGGACCGAGATGGCGACGACGTTGCCAGCAAGGTTCGCATGCGGGCCAAGCGCGATGCTAGCCGGGTTATCGGTGGCGTTACCGAGATCCGTTTGTGTTGAGAATCGCCGAGTGAAGATGGTCACACCAGTACGGTGATTCCAGTTTGTGATCGCACAATCCTGTGAAGGAGCTTGCGTTAGGGCAAACGGATGCCCTACGCCAAATCTACTTGAGGTTTATATACTATACAGAAAGTATCTAGCATATTCTACGAGAGTCCAATAGCTGAGTAAAGAATTATTGGGGGAGCTTGCTCCCCTCTTTGCTGGGTGAGGCTGTTTTCTGTGTGGCTGTGCACAGTACTTGACATTGATGCTCCCACGGCGAGACCATCAATTGCCTTTTATGGGTTGACACGCAAGTTCTGGCACTTTGGTTGCCCAGAAACTATGTAGGAATATCTGCGGAGGCTATATTTGCCTGAACAGATCCATTAGATAATTTAAATTCTCTTGTATGACTCCATTACAGTATGCTCTCGCAAACAGAACTTGAACCCAGTAATATGGTATTGATGGCTCTCGCGTGACTCGTGACAGGCATTTGACAGCTTGCTTGACAGATCTTTTTTCGTCTTCACTTTACGCTCACGATTGTTATACAATCGTGACCGTTTATACAATCGTGACCGTGTCCGCTTCTCACAGTTGTTCACGACTGTGAGAGTGCTTCGAGAATCTTGACCGTGTCCGGATCTGTTAAAAATAGCCTATATTTGTGTGAAGTCCACCCGCGCGGCCTTAGTTTGCTGCTGCCATCAAGGGTATTTTTACCTGGACCTCTTACACAAAACGGTTGTCCAGACTTAAGTTTTAACTACACCATAATTATTACTTCCACCTGCATTGCAGCAAAGGGGTTTTAAAGAGTGTCAATAAGTTTGGGAAGAAATTCCCTGGCAACTGTCTTGCGGCAGTAAATTTCTTTCAGTGAAATACTTGGTGGAGATTGGAGGAGCAATCTTATCTGGATCTCTATCTTGGCTCCTCAAAATCTCTAGGCTCTTGGTTCGCTTTCTGGGGGTCTTGCTCTGGCCTGGGATTTACTTCCATCGGGATCACCTATCTCTGACTCTGCTTCGTATGTTTTTTTGCTCATATACAATAAGCTTATTCAATAGGAAATATGTAGGGTGCTCACTATGAGTGGACTCAGCCCTGATCTCTATGGTGCAAGGGTGGCTCGTAGGAGGCTTGCACGTCAGAAAAAACGGCTTGAAGAGCAAAATACCTTTCATGGTCAGAATGCAATAGCTGGACCTTCTCGCATACCATCATCTTCAAATCTCCAAACACCAGCTCATTATTTTCCACAATTATCAGGAGGTGGTGGTAAGTTCTCGAAACATGATGTACACATATGTGTCCTAAAAGAAGAGTCATAGTTCCTGTTCCTCCACCACGCTGGGCTGTTGAGAGAACCGATGGATGCGAAAATGTTGACCATAATTCTATGCCCCCATATGCCGCAATTTTAAATAGCCCACGTGGACCCCGTACTCGTACTTCCGGACCACCTCCTCGCCCAGAAACGTTGCCACTTCTGAATTTGTCACCCCATTTACGTCGCAATCTTCCAAGTATAGTGGTTTTTTGACTAAGGTTGCCAAATGCTAAAAGAATCTACAGATCAACCAACTCGAGAATTCAATGAATTGACTCCTCAGAGTCCCAATTCCCGCGATCATCGTGGAAAGCGAATTCGGGTCCCAGTTCCTGAAAGTCCTCTCTCTCCTTTTCGATCGGGTGGATCTATGGACATTGACCCTGACTTTCAAATTCGTCCACTGCAGTTGTTTCGGAACATTTCCGGTGCTCAATTGAGTCGTCTTACAACAGATGTCTTTGGTTCTAGCCCCATACAGGTGGATGAACCCCCTCTTACTCCGACCTTACCTCCACCATCACCATCACCCTCATAGACCCCACCGATTCTTCCTCGTCGGCACGTACCTCCCACCACACCCAATTCACCTGGCAGGCATAATCAGGCAAGAGGACACAAGGGAAAACAACCTCATCCAACACATAAAGATCTACTGTGGTGTACCAAACAGGGACATTGGGTGCACAAAGACCTGTTCTTCATGGGCTTTTATGCGTGTGACCGATGCAGCACACTGCGTATAGAAAATGCCAGGGCTCGCAAAGAGCAGGCTGCTACTGCTGCTGCTGCTGCCGCAGCTCTCCAGGAACAGCTGGAGGCACAGATCGGTCAGGATCCAAATCTGGAACCACCTGGGATTCCTCCTGATGCACCTCCCGCTGGAGATGAGCCAATGCATATCCCAAACCCACTCGCCGAACCTGCAGTTTCTGCAGCTGATAAACCATTGATGAAACAAGTCAGAGACAAAATAATGGAAATAACACTGGAGGAGTGTCAGGGTTGTGATGAGCGATGGTTTGACTTGAATGTCAAAAATGGGAATTGCGATAAATGTCGGGCCAGGGGTGCAAAACGTGATAAATTCCAGGCTAGCAATGCAATGAACCCAGGACCTGATATTCTTCCTCCACTCACACAAATGGAGGAGATGATTATCTCACCGGTACATGCACTTGTGTCTCTCTACCAAATCCGTGGTGGACAATTCAAATATTCTGGGCACTGCTGTAATTTCATCCGCAACAATGCTGTTTTCCACAACAAACTTCCGTTGCTACCAGAGGAATGTGATGTTATTGTCATGCGAAGGACTGGATTGGATCCTCTCACAAATGAAGATGTCCATCAGGATTTTCGCATTCGCTGGGGTGTAGTGGAGAAATGGTTGGACTATCTTGAATTGAATCACCCAACTTTTCAATCACGACAGGTCACCATTGACCGGACACGGCTTGGTGATCTTCCAGAGGATGCTTCGGTTAGGGATCGACTGCGCACAGTTGAATCTCAGACAATACCAGAACCGAATCAAGATGCTGGACCACCAGAGCAAGGCGAAAATCCACAGGATCAGGAACCTCTTTTCACACGCGGCTTTGTGCCGAATGTCTCCACAGCACAGACAGAGATGGAACAACTGCATGCAGCTGCTTTCACAATGATGCCCCTGTGATTCTGACCATGCCTTTTGTGCATGGAACTCCAATCAATGAGCACAGTGGACAATCTATTGCAATCAATGCTTTCCCTTCTTTGTTCCCAAATGGCAAGGCAGATTTTGCGGCAGAGCGGGAAACAAAAGTCACAATGACAGAGTGGGCTGCTCACATGCTGCGCTTCAAGGACGGCAGATTTGCACGCCATCCACGGTTTCGGTATTGGGCCCTCAACACAGTCATGCGGCATGATGCTAAAAAAGCATCTCAATGGTTCACTACCACTCATAAAGATGACAAGGAGTTGGATGTAGAGGAAATCCGCCAGATGCTTGAGGAAAATAATGCCCAAGGTCTCGCTGATCGTGTTGCCCATGCAGGTGTTAACCTGCCTGGATCCCGGCCTTTTTGATCCAAAGGTCAACGGGATCCCACCGCCCAGATATGCTCTCCAGAGTGCGGATCACCCCATGTATTTGCAACGTTTTCTTCTGCCGATGTACAGTGGCCAGATATGCATCAGCACATGCCAAACCATAATCCTGAGGCTGCAGAGGATGCACATTCCTATCGTGTTCGGATGAAAGATCTCAATGAAAATCCAGCGATTGCTTCCTACTATTTCCAGAAAAGATTCGAAATTTACTTTGAACACTACATCAAAGTCAAGTTCAAAGTCAAGGACTACTGGTGGCGATATGAGTGGCAGCATCGGGGCAGCAGCCATGTTCATGGATTTCTCTGGATTGAAGGTGCCCCATCGTTGACAGTCTTGACACCAATAATCCGGTTGAGATGCAGAAGTTTATCGATTTTTGGGATCAACACGTCTCTACCTGGCATCCAAAGACAACTACACCCCCAGCTGCCATTCACCCATCAGCACGGTTGTTTAGTACACTCGAGGACACAAAGCTCGAACTGGCAGAAATGTTGAACCGACTCCAACGCCATACTAAGTGTACGGCTGGATATTGTGAACGTCGAAAAAAGGACACTGGAGAGACTTTTTGTCGCTTTGGTTTTCCGAAGGACTGCCGTGAGGAGACCAAGTTTGCAAAAGAAGATGGCCGTGATTTTCCGGAGCTTCACACTCGTCGAAATGATCCTATTCTCAATTATTTCAACCCAGGTAGGCATTTGTGGGCTTGGAATTTTGGTTCATTTGACTAACCATAATTCAGGTATCATTCTGACTTGGCGCGCAAATATCGATTTTAGGCCGGTCATCAATCGTGAAGCTGTCATTGCTTATGTAGCAAAATATGCCAGCAAGGCAGACAGCCAATCGTCCTCCTACCCAGACACTGCGTTCCGGGGTCGCGGAGACAGAGGGTTTGTCTCCGTGCGGACGCACACCTCGGCACAGGCTGACATAAATCTGGGCTTCCGTCACGTAGACAAGGTGTGTCTACCTCTGCCGAGCTTAGCCTGAATTAGCCTGGCCCGCGTGGTCGATAGTAGACTTGCCCCAACTTTGTTTAAATACCGTTGATTAGATCCGTGATTGATTGTACATGTTTGACCAAGGCTGTGTCGCGCTCTAGATCTTTCCACCGCAAGCTCACCGCTCAACTTTCTCTCCTCCACGCCTACACTACAACCCGAAGCTGGTGCAAAGTGGACCGCTCGAGACCCCATGGACAAGTCGAGTTCCGAGCCCTGCCGCGATGCGGCGCGGACGTGGCTGGTACTGCGGGCAGCAACCCGCATTATGCGTTCTGCCTTGTTTACTCGCCCGTAGGCAGGCGGGTAGAGACGGTGGCAGCTACCGCATAGGAGGAGATGATTTTTCAGATCCTAATGTACTTGCTCTCCGGTGTGTTCCTGGCCACATATAATAATGATTTATCATCGGAACCATTCGCAATGTCGCCAATGAATCACTATCTTAGTCGCTGGCTGAGTAGCCAGCTGAGTTGCAGTATTCAGATACTGTAACAGCAGTCGTCGTTGAGCTATTGGTATGGTCAAAGACCGGAGGAAGGCCCCACCGCGACCGACCAGGACTCGTGTATTGCAAGGACGAGGTCTCCATGATCAAGATTCAGGATTAAGCTTTTATTAGAGAGTTTGCGGTAGCCACTGGCAGCCACCGGGTGGCTTTTCCGGCATGCGGTGCCGGGTGGCTACGTCATTACGGTGGCTCCTGCTATGACACATTCGACACGTGTTCCAACGTTCTTTATTCTACTGTGCGTCACCTAAAGTGTCTAGGTTGACTAAAGTGTCTAGGTTGACTCTTCCACCAGGTCGCCTGCCGGAATTATTGATAGTTTCATCCCATTCCTCAGAATGACCTTCAGAAGGGTAGTGAATTGGATTCTGGACTCGAGAATGGCTTTCTGCATGGAAGTACGACGGAAAATGGTGGCTCGGCTGCCTCACGACAAAAATGCGGCAGCCACTGCAACAGCCACCATAATGACGTAGCCACCCGGCACCGCATGCTGGAAAAGCCACCCGGTGGCTGCCAGTGGCTACCGCAAACTCTCTATTAAATCATTTATATTATACGGCAGTGCAGGCGACCAATTGGTAGCACGTATATTGTCAGTAGGTAGGCAGAGGATGGGGCGAGGTGTGCGGAGGTATGCGGAGGTGTGTCGCGACGTGGACGCACAGGGAGGAAGGGTTTGTATAGATGACGGCAGCCACACGGCTGTCTAGGGACACCAAGCTGTGCAGCCGTCATCTAGACAGGGTCTGCCGAGACGTCTCGGCACACGTCCGTCCACGGACACACGGTCTGTCTCCGCGGCCTGGGAACGCAGTGAGATGTTCTTCGGACTGCAATGTCTCGTCTAAAGGATACCGATGCAGCCGGAATTGCCTACCAGAAAATGTTATCCACATTCGCGGCTGAGCGTGACATTTCAGCCCAGGAAACATGCCACATCCTCTTAGGTTGTGAGTTAATTCGGAGCTCTCGTACAACCCCACATAGTCTCTGTGTTGATCCAGACACAACTTCACGGATAATTAACTTCAGAACTGGAGACGTCGAAAGGCTCGGACTGATTGACAAGTACGAGGCATGTGTTGCAACTTCGCCAGAGACATTGAAACATTGGAAACTCTGTATTTGCGCAAGCTCCCCCTTACTGTAGCCGGGTTACCGGCATACAAAACATATTTAAACAAAGTGGAGCGGAATCACGTTGAGCCGGAAGTTCCCGAACATTCTCGCCGTGCTAATAGAAATCCTAAATCCCAGCAGACCAGTAATTTAATATGCTGATCAACGCATAAGTAGGTGTAAACATCTTACTACCCCAGGACATGGAGAATAATCTGGTAGTTGGGTAAGCATGCCAACTCATTGAGTGGAGGAAACAGTGCAACCTTGCAGCGTTGCCAGGAATCTTACTCTAGTTCCCAGAGAGGGTTTGCGGTTCAAGTCAATGTACATATATTGCGTCAAGATAGGATGTCCTAGACAATACATAGTTTATATAATGAGTCGCAACAAGTCAGAGGGAGTCATTTCTCGTAAAAGCTGACTCCCTCAGCTTGTGCGGGACCCTGGCGTTGTCGAGTTAGGTTCGCCATCAAGTTGAACATCTCCCATCAACTCGCAGCAATTCGGAATTGATGTCAATTCGTGTTCAACCGTTCAACCGTTGCTCGATGTAGTCTCGTTACGAGTTAAAAAATCATCAAATTAGTTGTAAGTCATAAAAATTCATAAGCATAATTGAAGCACGAAGAGCCTATTGAAGTCGGGAATTGTATAATTCATAATAGTTACTCTCAATCACTTTTACAAGGCATTCCACGCCAGGTTGAACCACTCGACCCCTCAAGTCCAGACCCCTGTATCCCAGACTTAAGAGGCGTGGAACGAAGGGTGTGTTCAGTAATGTTACGCTGCAAAACAGAGTTGAACTTGAGTGGGTGCTCCGCTCGCGACCGGCCATCCACTCTCCACCTGTATAGCCGCGGTCATGTGGTTACCCTCCGCACAGCTCAAGTCACGAGCTTTCACGGTGCACTTGCAGTGCACAGAGGAAGTGACGAAGTTATACTAAATCCAGCTGAGGTTACGAACTTTCACGCAATGTTTTCGAACTCACGAAGGTCCACAGTGCTAAGCGAAGTAACGAAGTGACGAAGATGCGCGGACTCACGTGGTCCTCCCTCTCCTCGTGCCGAAGTCGCATACTCGCTTGAGCCGACACTCAGGCTTCCGGTCAGTGTAATCTTCTTTTGGCTTGCCCCGTCCTTACTCATATTGTCTGCCCGAAGATGTCGTGGTCGATGTCTCGTCTACGATGGGGTGGACACTGACTGTAATTTTGGTAAGTCCTTCTTCCCATTCACTGATGTTGCTGACCTGTGTGTGAATCCACCTACAGGCTAGCAACACCGTGTCATAATATGCTCCCTGGGCGCGCCCGAAGCAAGCAGGTCGAAGTCGGGGTGTTCTTCAAAACATGATCTTGTGCGTCCCCTTCCTGCCTTTCCTCCTCCCTCTCGGAGTCCTTTTGCCTTCACTGACACTTACTTTTGCTCATAGGTAATGCACACATTTGGGAAGTTCGTTTTTTCCCTTTTTAACACTTTTTACATATCAGAATTGAAAAGGGGAAAAAAACCCGGTGAAAAACGGCGGGAACCACAAAAAGCCCGAAAAAAAGGGGAGAAACAGGGCAGGAAAAAGGGAACTGTGAACGACCCTATTGCTGTACTATTAAAATCAATTCGTCAAGGGGTGTGACGCGTGACCCAAAGTTCGAATTCGTCAATTCGTCAAGGCAGCTCGAGCTGCGTGACATCCCCCAAAATTTCGTCAACCCGTAAAGATATTCCAGGAGTTGTGACGAATGCACAGTGACTCAATGGAATAATTTAGGAATAACCTGAGCAATTTATTTCAACATGTAGAGTTTACAACGTAAGAATATTGTCCTCAGTCGCACACGGATGTAGTGGAGACTCAATAATATTAACCTGTAGAGTTTACAACGTAAGAATATTGTCTACAGGTAAGGTAAGTGTCCGTGAGATGTAAATGTAAGTATAAGACGTACCCTCAGTCGCACACGGATGTAGTGGAGACTGAGGGACATCGTGAGGGGCCGCCCCATTATATAGGGTGGCTACGATCGTAAGTAAGTCAAATAGATGAAACAGAATAATAAAATAAAATAGCAACGTTCCGTATAAGGAACTGGACGCCAACCGCCAGGAAAGGCAATGCCTCTCCTCAACACTCCCCCTGGCGGACAGCGTTCCTCCTCTTCCAGTTGAGCCCCAACATAGTAACGAACTTCTCGTGAGCCGGGCGAGCGAGAGCCTTCGTCAGGATGTCGGCGACGTTCTCCTTCCCCGGAACGGACGAAATCGCAATCTCCCCGTCTTGTACGCGTTCCCGGATGAAGTGCCAACGTGTGTCAATGTGCTTAGACAGGCCATGCCCTTTCGTTGTCTCCGTGAGGCTGATCGAGCCGAGGTTATCGCCGCGGAGGCTAAGAGGAAGTTCCTGGGGTAGGAAGACGCCGGCAAGCCAGTTCTTCATCCAACTGGACTGCTGCGCACCGCGTGCGAGGGAAATGTACTCAGCTTCAGTCGAAGAGAGGGCCACCACTGCCTGTCTCTTTGATGACCAGCACACAGGAGCACCGCCCATGAAGAACACGTAACCGGACGTTGAGCGGCGTGTATCCACACAGCCCGCCCAGTCCGAATCTACGAATCCCTCTGGTTTAAGCCCGGAACCCGAGGTGTTCGCGTCCAACGTGGATGGCGAATATCGAATCCCGTAGTCCAACGTGCCCTTGATATACCGAAGAACGCCAATGAGAAGCTCCCAGTGTTCAGGTCCCGGATTAGACTGAACATGGCCGAGGACGCAACAAGCGTAAGCGATGTCGATACGAGTCCCAGAGCTCCCCCAGACCAGAGTGCCCAGGATGGGGCAGAACGGCTTGTCCTTCATGAAGACGGCGTCTTCGAGCGGAAGCGGATTAGGCGAGGCGGTGATCTGATAGCCGGCTGGGAGTGGGGTTGACAGCGGGGACAAATCGGCATAACCGAAGTGATCCAAGACCTTTTCGAAGTATTGCGTCTGGGAAAGTGCAATTGATCCATCGCTTAACTTCTCGACAGTCAACCCCAACAGCAACGCAACGTCCACCTCCTTCAGGTCCCACTTGGCCGCGAACTCATCAACGACGCGACGGCTCTCTGCCTCCGATGATGATACTCCCAAGACGTCGTCTGTGTGGGTAGAAGTAAGCGTGTAGTCCTCGCCTCGCACGCGCGTCCTGATGCAGGGATCTGCAGCGTTCTCCTTGTACCCGAGGTCGCGATAACCCTCGGCCAAGAGCTTATACCAGATGTGGCCCGCCTGAACCAGCCCATACAGCGGTCGCAGGAGCAGACAAACCTTGTCTTCCTCCCCCTGCTTCGCGAACCCTGTTGGCTGCTTCATGTACACCGGGCGGTCCATCGTACCATTCAGGTAAGCCCCGGAGAAATCCCACTGCCGCACCACCAAGCGCTTTACAGCCGCTACCGCGAACACCATGCGCACCGACTCCATCCGCGCCACCATCGCCCACTTCACCTCAAAATCTCGGCCTTCAACCATCTCGTCACCCCGCGCAACATATCGCCCCTTGTGCCTCACTGTCTCCCCTTTACCGTCGACCTTCAAGTCGTAAACCCACATGCCGTCAATTGCATGCTGACCTTCCGGTAAGTCGACCAGTTTCCACACCCCGCGCTGCACGAGCTGATCAAACTCTGCCTGCATAGCCGGTCCCCACTTTTCCGGCTCTCGCATCGCCTCACGAAACGAGCGGGGTATCATCCCCTTCACTGCGCTCGCGAACGCCCAGGGAGAACGAAGAAGCACGTCGTCAAAACCTGCCCAATCAATATCCACTGCATTGGCCGTCGGGCGCGCGCGATCGTGTGCCCAGTCTTCGCCGGCCAACTTCGCCTGTTCCTCCTCGCGGTGGAACATCTCCATCTCGAGGATGGCGCGTGTGGGTTTCGGTACGCGTCCAGTGCGACGGGGCGGGTCGGGAATGGTGGTAGATTTAGGAACAGGAGTATGGGACGCGTTGGACGCGTTGTCGACGCGCTCGGGGGGTTCATCATCGTCGGAAGGTATGTCATTCTCGAAAATTCGAAGGTCGTGGGGCAGTTGGGTGCCCTCGTCAGCGGCTTCGAGGCGGGTTCGGTGCGGTTCGCCTTCCTCAAAGATGACGTTCCGCACCGAAAAGATGCGGTGACGAACCGGGTCATAGACGCGATAACCACGTCGCCCCATGTACCCGACCATCGTGCCTTCCCAGCCCTGCTTTCCTAATTTGCCTTCGATGTGATCCAGGTCTTTAACCCAGCAACGACTCCCCCACACGCGCAAGTGCGATACGTTCAGCTTAACAAGGTTCCCATCGGCATCCTTTTGACGAAACCACGCGACCCAGGGAATAACGTCCGGGTGGCGCGCCGAAGGAATGAAACCGCGGACGTAGCAGTGGGCAGTAGCCGCTTCCGCCCAGAAACGGCGGTTAAGATCGGCGTCAATGAGCTGGGTACGCGTTCCTTCTATCACTGTCCTGTTTCCTCGTTCAGCATGGCCGTTGGCTGATGATGAATCCTTCGGGACGACTTCGATTAGGACACCCCGCCGAGTACACAACGCGCGAAAGACGTCGTTGTCGAACTCGCCACCCAAGTCCACGCGGACGCGCTTCAGCTTCTTCCCCGTCTGCACCTCTGCCTCAACGATCCACGCCTCAAATGCCTCCGCCGTCGTCTCCCTCCGTTTGTTCGTCAGAAACAACGGAAACTTGAGCGATGTCCCTCCATCCGATACCAACATCATGTATACGGCTCCGGACCAGCTCGGTGTTCGCGCCTGCCCCCACAGGTCAACGTGCACGCGTTCAAGCGGCTCCGTTTCGTGCGTTACGACGTCATCAAACGGCGCCTTGTCTTGCTTCCCAAGAATGCAATCTTCGCACATCCCACGCAACATCTTGCGGGTGATCACCAGACCATCGACCAACCCCTTCGCAGCCATTCTTTCGATCCGGCGTACGTCGGTGTGTACCATTCGTCGATGCCAGCCCTCCAAGTCCGTGGGCTGGTTTCGGTCGCGCCCTGCGATGGCAGCGACAGGCGGACGCTGGCCGTCGATATCATCGACGACTTCTACGTCATATAATTTCCGGCTCCCTATGGATTTTGCCAGACGTCCGTCCATGAGAAGCCTCCCAGCCTGGTCGCGCACGGACAACTTCCCATATCCCCATTCCCCGTGAAATCCTCGCGTATCAAATGTGGGGAGGGAGATCAAGTTCATCGCAAATCCGGGGCAATGCAGTGCCTCGAAGCGCACTTTATGAACTGATCCGTCGCTGATTCGCACCATCAGCTCGGCTAGCCCTTTCCCCGCAACCGTGAATCCTCCGCCCTTGACCGCCGTGGAACCTTCAATAGCCATAGGCTCGTAAGTGACAAAGCGTCTGCGGCTGATAATGCAGTGCTCTGATGCCCCGCTGTCCAGGAACGTGTAGGTCCACCCCGGTGTGTCGACATGTAAGGCGAGTGCGGCATATATTTCGGGTGATAAATCTACTACATCAAGTACGGAACGACTAACGATCTCATTTAGAACGGGAGCTCCTGCCCCTCCACGTCCAAGCCTGAGAAGATCGTTATCGTCCGCACCCGATGAGCAAACACGCGACGCACCCTCGTCAAAGTCCTCGGGGATGGAGATGGACATCGCGTACACCGCCATGGGCGAAGTGAACGCGGCAACCGGCGTGGGGGTCATAGCCTCTGTGACGGGTGCAACGGCAGTAGCGGCCTGGGTGGTCTGTGCGGCAGCCGCAGTGGGTGTGGCGGTGACTCTGGCGCTCCATTTCGCAGCGCGGGCGGCCTTCGCAGCTTCGACCAGCTGCTGACGGGGTTCCTTCCCGGCTGGTGCGACCCAGCGCCCGCGCGCTTGGCCTTCTTGTCCACCACCAAGAGCCCAGCAACGCTCCTTGGTGTGCCCGTTGACGGCGCAATTGCTGCAGACGATCGAATTGGTGGTCGCAGCAAGGGCGTTCGCGACGTTGCCCTGCGCGGCATCCGCTTCATCACCGTACGAGATCTCCCAGTACGACAGCAGCTCGTTAACCAGCTCGTAGGTGAATTTGAAGTTCTGGAGCGTCAAGATCGAGCCACGGAACTCGGCGAGGGGAAGTGACTGGAGGATAATGGAGTTCATCTCTGTGTCCTTGACGCTTCCTCCCACGCGCCCGACCTCAGAGCGAAGCTTCGCGAGCTGGTCGAGATGCGCACGGATGTGCCGTCCTTCCTTGCACTTCAACGCGCGGAGCTTGGTGAATGCGAGTCCCTTCAAAACCTCGGACGACCGATTAAATTTGCCGACGAGCGCGACCCACATCTCGCGCGAAGTATCGGTAGGCGACAAACCGTGAGCCTTGGGGTCCTTCACGTTCTGGTAGACCATAGCGCCCATCTGACCATCGCGCAGGTCCCATTCCGCCTGGGAAGGGGTGCTCGAATTCGCCAACGATGCCGTCGGGCCTCCGGCAGTTGAAATGCTCGGGTTATAGATGCTTGTCGCGAATCCAGCGGCAGAGGGGCCAGGGGGCGCCGCGGCCGTGGGACGAGGAATATTGCCGTTAAGGTAACCTTCATATCCTTTGCCACGCGCGAGACTGATCATGATGTCTTGGAAGGAGGCCCAGTTCTGCCCGTCGAACTGCTTCTCAGCAGAGAGGATAGTAATCGTCGAATTCGACATAGGGGTAATATTGGGGGGGGGAATTTAAAGTGAGTCTAGTCCGTGTGTTGCTCGCTAGCAATACTGATTCAGGGACAGGCCGCCGTAAAACGCTCTGACTGCGAATCTGTAGAGTTTACAACGTAAGAATATTGTCCTCAGTCGCACACGGATGTAGTGGAGACTCAATAATATTAACCTGTAGAGTTTACAACGTAAGAATATTGTCTACAGGTAAGGTAAGTGTCCGTGAGATGTAAATGTAAGTATAAGACGTACCCTCAGTCGCACACGGATGTAGTGGAGACTGAGGGACATCGTGAGGGGCCGCCCCATTATATAGGGTGGCTACGATCGTAAGTAAGTCAAATAGATGAAACAGAATAATAAAATAAAATAGCAACGTTCCGTATAAGGAACTGGACGCCAACCGCCAGGAAAGGCAATGCCTCTCCTCAACACAACATAAGTTTGAGTGATGTGAAAAAATGCAATTTCTGCTGTTAAACTCAAGTTAAACTTGCTCTGAACCACTATTTGAAGCCAAAAACCTTGAAAATGGGCAATGCATTAAGTGGGAAATGCCCACAGCTGAGGAAAATTGCTCCAAGCCCCCCTGAGCCGAAATCTTCAACCTACCGTGACGAAAAGTATATTCGTCAAGAGCCTCCGTGACGCGTGACAAGGTTGCAAAATTCGTCACGTCAAGCACCCCCGTGACGCGTGACTGACGAATTGATTTTAATAGTACAGTGTTCTCTCCCCGTCTCCTTCCGCTCTGCCGTCGACCCCGCCCCAGTTCTGCGCAAGCACGGCAGCTCAACTACCTACCTTAGTACCTACCTACCCAAATGCTCTCGACTGGGTTGCCGATTTCGGCGACTGATCGGACTTGCCGAGTCACGAGGTTATGACAGTTGATGTCATGACAACGTCAACTAAGAACAAAACAACATTGTCATGTCTGCAACTGGCGACGCCGACGTGGTTTCCGCTGAGCCTCGGACGGTGATTATCAGGCATTCGCCTCGAGTGCAACTTCGTCTCCATGACCCAGGCGTTACCGGCACCACCCTCTTTTGCGGTGCTCCGCAGCCCATCAGCGCGGCGGATCTCGTTTCCCAGGAGCCCTGGAGGATCCAGATCCTCCCTATTGAAGATCCGCCGCCCGCACAAAACCGTCAAAGAGCAAAATCGAATGGCTGCGGGGCCAAGCTGCATAGTGCTGCTATCCCGAAGTGCGCCACGTGGAGTGGCTCGAGTGGCAGCGCGACCGAAGTAGTCCTCCCTCTGGACGACGACTATGTCCCACGGGAGCTTAGGCCCGTGATGAGCGCACTCCTGAAAGAATGCGGATGTTTGCGGAACCCAGTGGGCTGCGCAGCATGGTCAGTATCCCTTTCTGCATCTCTTTGAGGCCCTGTTTAACTGTACTTCTTGCAGTGGGAATGCCTTAGGCGCTCTCAACATTCGCTGCGCCCTGCACACAGACGTCGAAATGGAGCACGTTATGTACGACTTCCTGCCATCGGCCGTCTCGCCGCCCATACCAGCATCCCCCGGATCTACCACCGTCACGCGCCTTGCCCGCGTGCCGCGGTTGCGGACTCTTCCTCCGCGCTCGTTGTGGACATTCTCAACGCAGGATGAGGAGGCACTGCGCGACGATCTCTCCATTGGTCCGCGTGGCAGCGTGACCGCCAGAAGCGCACCCGACTCCCGCGTCTCGAATGTGCTTATATCCAACTCCTATACTCGATCTCTGCGGCACCTGCTGTCAACGTCTACCGGCTCCGAGTTGGTGTCCGATGACAGTTTCTTGTGGACTGGTCGAAGTGATACATTTATCCCTGGCAGAAGACAAGTCCAACCAAGTAGGTTTTAAACATTCTCTGATGGAGATACAGTGGTGCTCCAAATAAATGCCGAATTGTAATTTGCATAATTCCATCAGTTTCCGTCAGAATTGGCCCAGACGACTTGATACTTATATGCAAATTAGAGATGGAATGGAGACCAACCATGTAGTTACTGTTTCCTTGTGGGGTAATCTGCTGGAACAGTTTAATTTTCTGGGCAGAGGAGAAATCATTTTTTGGTATTACCTTATATGGAAATTTGATCTACGTGACGTGAAAGGGCTTGTAAAATAGTGCATACCCATATCTTGAACTGAAAGAATCTACCTTGTAGTCATTGAGATACAAGGCGAACAATTTGCACATTTTGACTGAATTTCTTGCGATTCCTTCACTTTTGAGTCAAAATGTGTAACTTGCTCGCCCAGTATCTCAACAACCACAAGGTGGATTCCTTTGGTTCAAGACATGAATGTGCACTATTTTTCACGCCCTTTCATGTCACGTAGATCAAATCTAATAGCCTGGGGGGGACGTCAAATGCGATGTCCTGTGTAGTTTCAGGTTCGAATTTGGTTCTAGATTGAAGAAGTTATGGGAAGTTCAACAATTTTGATCGAAAGATTACTTCCGAGCCAATAGTGACTCAATGGAGAAGAAAATCGTAATTCTGGCTACATCACCCTCTGTATAATGCATGTAAATCTTCCCTCTAAAAAATTCAGTGTGTTTGAACAAGTGCCCACCCTCATAGGAGGTGTTCAACAGAAACAAAGCCCCCGGTGCCAAATAGAGAAATGAAATTCATTTTCGCATTTTCCTTTACATCACTAATTGCGGACGAATTATTCTGGAAGATTGGTATAGGTTTCGAGGTAGTCGGACCAAAACTCAAGGAGTTATGAGGGAATCGGTCGGCGCGACGAAAAAGTTCCCAAAACGGAAATTTTTCGTTCACGCCCTAGGTTCCGACATTAGCTGTAAGCTGTTCCGGCAGATTATTGTTGGAGTTAGGGTGTCTGACGCGGTATTTAGTTTGATTCCCCTGGCGTGATTACTTAGGACCATTACATATATGGATATTATTGTACCGTGACACATGTTCATTAGTCCGCACGTAGATTCTCCTTTAGTAGTATCGGCAAGTCGGCCGGTTAAACAGACTATGGTTAGCTATCTGTTTTCTAGAAGAACAAGGACGCGAGTTGTGGGTAGTAGGTGGAAAGGCCTAGGCTCCGCCACAGTGATCTTCAACCATACCCACCCGGCATGGTTCAACATTGACTGAATTTCGTTTGACTGAGATGCACGCCTCAGCCAGTTTTTGCGTTCAAATATCAGAGAGTTTGCAGTGGAGCCACCCGGTGCCACCAGATGGCTCATCCGGCATGCGGTGCCGGGTGGCTACATCATTTGGTGGCTGATCAGGTGGTATGGGGAGAACTTTTTTGACACACTATGCCTATTCAGATGCGTGCCCATACACATGTGCGCACGAGTGGAGTGCCAGAAACTAGTACTTCAACCCCTTCTTTGCCGCCAAACTCCAAGAGCAACCCCAATATTGAGTCAGACAGCAAAGTGTGGACTCGAGAATGGCCTTCTGCATGGTAGAGAAAGCAGTGTTATTCAGTAAGGTAGTAGGCACTCGATACATGCCATAATGAGCAGACAACTGAACAGCCACCAAATGACGTAGCCATCCAGCACCGCATGCCGGATGAGCCATCTGGTGGCGCCGGGTGGCTCCACCGCAAACTCTCTAATGGATTTTGACAACGATATTGACATAGAAAACGACCTCTATGAAGCCATGGCTCCCCTTGTCGACACTCCCGAGAGTTGGGATACTTTCGACGACTCTTCTAATCTGCTTTCAGTCAGGAAATTCACGAAATTTGTCCTCGTCCCGCACATCGCAACTACTCTTATCTCAAGAATGCCCGTTCGTGCATGCCATGAACATCCTCGAAGACAGCCGGCGTTGACACCCAAGAACGAGGAACCATTCGAACCGCCGCACTATCACAAGAAGGTAACTCTAAAATTTACATATTGCTATTTCAGAACCCAGGAAAATCAGGCTGGACGATTATACACCTGTAATGAACTTGTTATCACTGTCTGTCGTGTTCTAATGCCTTTACAGCCTGCCGTACAGACCAAGGTACTGTTTCTCCCTTTTTCTAGAGTGTATCTTATCTTCTGCGCAGGCGCCAAAAGCCAAGGACAAGCCAAAATCTAAGAAAGACCCCAAACAGCCGAAACCTTCCCGCAAACAGGAGGAACTACAGAAGCACCGCACAAGAAGCACCAAACTAGACGAATGGTCAATCATTTCTTTTCTGCCGCTTAGTCGTTACTTATGTGCATCTCAGTGTTTCTGCTAAGTTGTACCCTGTATTCCCATCACCCTGCTCTGTATTGGACTTTGCGGACTCTGCTATAGCTGTATTCTTTATCCACCAGTTTGATGCGCGTGAAAAAATACTCGCAGTACATGGGGGATCCCACGAAAAATTCTTAAAAAATTCGAACAACTTGTTACATATTTTATAAATATTTTGGAGGGTGAGCCGGCCAGCCATCGAGTGTAGAGTAGCTGAAGAAGACTTGTTTTCGAGAGACGGCGATCACGTGCGGCATGTTTGTTGATGTTTACTCGGATCGCGTCTTTCTCTCTTCCATTGCTCTTCCACCAATTTCGATACCCACATCCGTGCTGCACCTTGTGGGCCAATATACACGTCCCAAATGGTGTGTTATATGCTCCTCCTGTTGAGGTACAAGCTTACACGGTCACTCTTTACTTACTGTCTTTCATTTACGGACTTATTTTCATACGTAGCTATTCTGACATATTACCGTAACATGAATTTTTCCTTAGCTTACATGTACATCTCAGTTGGTTGCCCACCTACTGAGATGTACGTCCCCTCGTTTACTTTAGTTCACTCATTTATTGACTTGTACCTAGCGCTACTTTAATTTCTCTAGGTACTTTAATATATTCAGTTGGTTGCCCACCTACTGAGATCGCTACTTTAATTTCTCTAGCTCCTCCGTTTCGGTCTGTGCCTCTACGCCTCCGTACCCTCCTGTTGTTCTGAAGACCTTTTTGGTGTCTACAGACTACACTATATGTACCGGCATTTGCACGCGTAAGTCCATCCTTTTTTGCTCTTCGGAGGTGTTCGGGCCTCTTATACATGGCTCAGTGATTCCCTAGTGATTTCATGCGCTCGGATGGCTCAGAAAATGGCTAGAATTCAAGACTCGGCACCTCTACAAGTATCGACACGTTATTGCACAGCTGAAAAGTTCCTTTCAGGGTCCTCTACTGGTTGCGTGACATCTTGGATGGTCCCGAGCTGATTACTGCAGCTTTCTTACTCATGTAAGCACAGATCGAGTCTCACTGAACCGACAACTCACTCTGCTGTTCCAGCAGACTTGCAATGAGTTCTCCGGGCCTATCGCAGTCGCGCAGCTGGACGGGAAGATGTAGGGGGAGTTGCATTGAGCAGCTACTTGGACAGGTACTGCCCAGATGCATCTTCCAATATTTTTTGGCGTGGTCCATCGCCCTCCCACTTTATCTCTTTGGCGCCTTGGCGCCGCTACGACCCTCCCCTTCCTTCCTTCAAACCTCTCTGTCCCCAGCTTTCTGCTCCCTCTTCCTCTCATTAATACTGAGCAGATGCCCTACTCGTGAGTTACGACCAATCGTCAGTCTGGACGACGGCGGACGCCCCCATGTCTGGATCATCCATAAATGCGGTGTGGATACATCCATCTTGGAAGTAACACGCATGTATTCTAACATCATGTGCAGTTCTCGTTAACCAGACGGTCACTGTCAGCACGAGGCGCAGCTGATGTCTAGTTCTTTCCATCAACCAATGGGTATCTCCTTCCTCAAAACAAAAGTGCATAAATTCTAACGTGTGCGCTACAGCTCCACCGAAGCCTTTGAAAAAATGACGCCGGATCCTCGGGTGAGTCTTGTTTCGTCGACTCGTGGTCTGGCCCGTGGATATGGGCTCATTTTCCCCTCCATTACCGGCTACCTATCACCTTCGCTTTTGTGCGGTAAATCGCTCCCTCCTCCCTCCTCCCAAAAAATAAAATCGCGCCACGCAGACACCTCGAGTGATCCCCGGCTACCGATCCCAAGGCCGACACTCACCCCTTTCAGGATCGCGAACAGGCGCAGATAGCCGGACTCCCGACTGCGCGGGTTAGGATGCGACGAATTTCGAATCATTTAGTATGTCCGTTTTCTTCTTTTATTTTATCACGCTTGGAAGGAGTCGGCTGGATCGAGATGGGTCGTCGGTGCACTGCCCAGTGCGCACACGGCTCTGGGAGTGTCATGGGTGCCGATCGTTTGTCGTCCTGCTGTCAGCATGCGTGCGCTGTATGTGACGGATGCGTGGGGAAGCGAGATCCGCCACACGAGAGATTGGGCAAAGCGAACACAAATTAATGTTGTAAGTGTAAGATTCACCCCCAAGGAGTGTAAATACGACAACGGCTTTATATACGAGTAGGAGGTGGCAGTGCTAATTATGATCTCATCAATGATGCACTCCACGAACGGAAATGGAGTTGAAGGAATGTTGGGACGCGACGGATGCATCAAAGGAAACTAGAAATAAAAGGAATGTGGTTAGCAACGAAAATAATAGAAAAGAAAATAATATGCGAGGCGGGAACGGAGTGACTGTCACGTCCGTTACACTGTAGTTTCTTTAACTGGAAGTTTCATTCATGCCGTGATTAATCTAAACTGATGTCTTACAAGCGCTCGCCGGCGCTTTGCGCCGGCTCCCACTTTGTAAATAAGCAATGCCTGTCAGCTGACCGCAGACGTGTGAGAGAGGTTTACAAATGGAGCTACGGCTTCAGACAGACAGAGAGGCTTAATTTTATAAAGAGAGTGATTCTACAGATGTATCGAGCTCTGACTCTCCCGAGGTTCGAAATCTCGACGCCATGGGTACATGGAACTGTCTTGTGAGTGAAGTATCATTCTAGTGTCGTGATTCCCTGACCTGTGGGTGGCAGGTCTTCATCTACCATCAGTTCTCCGCGGAGCAAGAATGTCTTGTGCGACGCATCACATTATTACTTGGTTTCGTGAGTCGCAGTATATCCGAGTGCTGATTTATTCTGACTGGATCTTAGCGCTTCAAGTTTCGAGGCGCTCACTATCTGGCTTGGCAAGGTATGCCTCTCCGTGACTCTCATAGTATCTTTAATTCAGTACGATGTTGTATTACATGCCAATATAATTCACAATTTATTTTATTATTCATCGAATGAACAGAGGAAATGAAGAGCTGGCCTACCCGTCGATACGAGTGCCCGAATGACTCTATAGGAGTGCCCGAAGACCTCTTTTGCAGTACCCAATATCACTCCAGAGGAGTGCCTTGAACAGCCCCGGGGCGACGAATTTTGGCCATAAAGACCTCCTGAGGAGGTCCTTCGGTCACTCCCAAGGAGTGCTCGACAACCGCTCTGGGAGGTATTTGGGGGCACTCCTGAGGAGTTCTTCGGCTTTACTCAGTGAGGATGTCTCACTATCCAAGGAACCCTACTATACTGTATCTCATAATCTTTGTCCTCCATGTCACCTTTGTTGGACATACAAGCCGCCATCACCGAGGATTTATGATCCGCACAGCTTACTCAGCCCGAAGTTACTTATTCGACGTTTAGAGTAGATTACTCGGTGCTCGTCTCAGAAGGCTCGCTCTCTCGGACAGGTTGTTCAGGTAAACTTCATTGATTCTATAGAGGTTCTCTATACCTGACTCTAACAATTCGTAACGAAACTACCCTGGATCTTTAACAGTTCAACACCAGCAAAAAATTACAAGTTCCCGGCATGCAGTGGTGCTCTGAATAAATGCCGAATTGTAATTTGCATAATTCCATCAGTTTCCGTCTGAATTGAGCCAAACGACTTTGTATACACAAATTAGAGATGATATCGAGACCAACCATGTAGTTACTTAGTTTCCTTGTGGGGTAATTGTTAGAAATTGAACTGTAGTTAATTATGTATGAACTAATGTAAATGTCAGTCTAATATACTGTCCATGGTGGATATCCGAAGCTTACCTCAGTACAAGGTGGAAGTACTGAGGAAAGCTTTGTCCCGATGGATCACTCCGCTGTCTCCGAGATTGCTGTGCAAAGACAGAGACAGCGTGAGACTGACCCAAAGAGGCAGCGGCTGATCCGGATTCCAGACCCAGGCCCTTGACTTAATTAATAATCACCCACCGAGTTGGATACCGGCTAGCTTCCAAAGCAGTCATAGGGGGGTTTCCCAGTCCAGATGCACTGGGTTTACTTTATGTTGACAACCACTACTCCACCGGTGGAGTAGTGGTTATCAACAGTAATTGTTAGATAACGAACGGCCGGTGTTAAGAGACCGCTCGCTGAGGACGACTAAGGACGCGTCTAGCACGAATTGATAAGAGTAAACCGTTGTATTCGAGGTCTTCACTCGATAGGGAGAAAACCTATCGAGGGGCACTACTTATACAAGATGTCCGGGCCGTAATACGTAGTCTACAGTGAGTACTCAGTTCTCAGCAGTCTTACTTACAGACCTCCGCGGTCCTTGCCGAGCCTCTGTGAGCCTCCGAAGGACTGCTGGGATCTCAGCGGCAAAGATGACGTGCAGTGGAAGTCAGTTGCATTTTGTAACCATCAGTGCGGAAGTTGAGTTGCTGTACAATAGTTGGTAAGCCGCGCATAATACAGTCGGATAGCTCATAATGCATAGAGTCGGTGGACACCTAAACCCTATGCATTATGAGCAATATGCATTGCGAGGGTTGTCACGTCTGTGTGACATGCGTGACAAATTCAACACTATGGCAGTTTTCAAGCAAGATTGCATGAATTGATGTATAAATGTATGTGTAAGTCCATTAGATGCACGATGAATAGTTGAAATCCAAGTTTCATTTGGTGAAAGAAATTATCCAATAGTACCAAATTTTCATAATCATCTCACAAATGGCAAAAATCGTGACAAAAAGAGCCGAGTTAGAATGAATTTCATCCTAAAGAAGGCGATGGTGGATTTTTTGGGTAAAAAGAGAAAATTTAGGTTGAGAATCACCCCATTTTTCCCGAAAATGGTGCATCATTTCCCCCAAAAATGCATAAATCTGACCTTAAACTCTATGCATTATGCGTTGTGAGGAGAATGCATAAAACACCAGCCTACCGAGTTGGTGGAACACCAAATCCAATGCAGTATGAGCATTATGCATTATGACCTCATGCATTGTGAACTATCTGACTGTAGAAGGGTAGTAGTATGCACGTGTGTTCTATGTATTGATGGGTAACTTTTAGCCTACAAGAGTTACGATGCCATATGTAGTAAACTGGCTGTTCCAATTGTGAGACCGTGTGAGTACCTCCTCCTCCTCCTCCTCCCAATACGGTTCGACATTCCATCGGTTCAGATGTACGTATCCACCAGTTTTGCACTCATGCTGCGCGGTCAATACATTTGGACATTTGAATTCACTGTTTGACAGATGTGATTACATAGAACTTGGTTCTGTAAGATGCTTTTCCAACAGAATTTCTTTATGTATACATTTCACCCATCAATCGGCTGGCTTTACTAAGTTCCGGTGGGCTCAACGCATGGCGGGCAATTATTCAACTTGAGGGAGCAATGCCGATACTTTCCCAACCAAACTCGATGCTTTGCAAGAACATGTCGCCTCCACATACTCTTTGCATTCACGCCGGTATAGACTTTAGCACAGAATGTGCATCTGAACCCGGTTGAGCCTGAACATTCGGATAGAGGCTCGAGGACTCGTGGCTACCTCACTGCTCTTCCGTTGTTCGAGCCATCACATAAGTAGTCAACAGGATCGAGAATCCAGTGACTCTCTGCGACTATTGAATAAGTAAGACCCAACGGGTGCAGGATTCTCGGTAGCACCGAATACCGAGCAAAATACTTGGGACACGGCTCGCCACGGTAGGGGAGCGGGCTGAATGTCTCGTCGGCTGAAGCAAAAACAAGTCTTTGTGCATGAAAAGCACTAATAATCACAGATTTCCTATACTTAAACGTATCCGGGTACCGCTGTGGTTTCCGGTCCCTGATGGGCTCACTGCACATAGCTCTGATGGCAGAGTCGATGCCGTGTTGGTCTGGATGCTTTTCAATAGCTCGGGCGCCATGAGTAGTCTGAAATAGGCGATTCTGAAGAGAGAGTCTTGTTCAAGATTGCAAGGGCAATCCAGGGAAAATGCGAGTTTTGAAATCAGCCTTCAAACTGCCGCTCTGGTGATGAATTTACAGTTGTCCCCACACGGGACCAGTGTTTCCGGTTTGTGATGGGCTTACTGCACATAGCTCTGATGGCTGAGTTGATGCCGTGTTGGGCTGGATGGTTTGCAAAGGCTCGGGCGGCATGAGGAGTTTGAAATACGCGATTCTGAAGAGACGGTCGTGTTCAGAATTGCAAGCGCAATCCAGGGAAAATGCGAGTTTTGAAATCAGCCTTCAAACTGACGCTCTGGTGATTAGTTTGCAGTTGTCTCCACACGGCACCAGTGTTTCCGGTCCGTGATGCGCTTACTGCAATAGCTCCGATGGGCGAGGAAATTCTGATCCCTCACCCGTGAAAGTTGTCTCCAGCGTTACTCAGGACGTCTTTGCCTGCTGTCACTATGATAAGTCTCGATGCGACTTCAAGAGTATGTTTATTCCCTACTGGTACTCAAACCATACCTTCTAACCAAGGTTCACCAGTGAATCGTTCCCGCATTCATAAAATATGTCTTTTGACGGCGTCGTACCTTAAGCTTCCCACCCTCAGTATTTTTCCTTCGAAGCCATTTTCTCGCCGTGATTATAAATGGTTCAGACAGTGGGAATGAGCCGATACAGAGACCCTTCTCGTAGCCTTTAACCTGCGCAACTTCCCCAGGGAGTAGGAAAATGCGGGTTTTGAAATCAGCCCACAAACTGACACTCTGGCGATTAATTTGCAGTTGTTCCCACACGGGACCAGTGTTTCCGGTCCGTGATGGGCTTACTGCACATAACTCTGATGGCCGAGTCGGTGCCGTGTTGGGCTGGATGCTTTGCAATGGCTCGGGCGGCATGAGGAGTTTGAAATACGCGATTCTGAAGAGAGAGTCTTGTTCAGAATTGCAAGCGCAATCCAGGGAAAATGCGAGTTTTGAAATCAGCCCACAGACTGACACTCTGGGGATTGATTTGCAGTTGTTCTCACACGGGACTGGTGACTCCGGTCCGTGATGGGCTTGCTGGTCAGACCCAATATTTTTCTCTGAGTCACATGGCTGTCTGAACATGGACTTGGAAATTCTGTTCCCTCACCCGTGAAAGTGGAATGGGTACTGATGTTTTGACACTGGTGCACACTCGTCGTGCTAATCCATGTTCCAGGGAAGTTTCAGAGAATTCAACCCCCGCCCTTGGTCAGAATCAATATTTTCCTCAGAGTCACATGGCTGCTTGAGCGCGGACCGATGGGCTCACCGCCATAGCTCTGATGGCTGAGTCGATGCCGTGTTGAGCTGGATGCTTTGCAACGGCCCGGGCGGCATGAGAAATTTGAAATAGGCGATTCTGAATAGAGAGTCTTGTTCCGAATTGCACGCGCAATCCGGGGAAAATGTGATTTTGAAATCAGCCCTCAAACTGATGCTCTGGTGATTAATTTGGAGTTGTCCCCACATGGGACCAGTGTTTCCGCTCTGTGATGGGCTTACTATGGGCCATGGTTGCCCTGAGAAATTATCGCAGCTACATACCATAAGATAGGCCGCATCCGTGGCCATCCAGCTCACACAGCCACTGTGACGATGAAGAAAACTCTGTAGAAATTGAACCACGTCAAAGTAGGATATTCTGTTCCGATGATTTGCAGTTGTTCCCACACGGGACTAGTGTTTCCGGTCCGTGATGGGCTTACTGCACATGGCTCTGATGGCCGAGTCGATGCCGTGTTGGGCTGGATGCATGAGGAATTTGAAATACGCGATTCTGGTAGAGTACATTGTGAGGTATCTTGAATTCCCGAGTCAAATCCCAGGGCCCCAGCAAATAAGTATGGTTGGTTCTTTACGTTACTTAAGTATTATTTCATTCAATTCGACAGTGATCTGCAGGTAGCCTTTGCTCTGCTCCTGGTTACGCGCCCGGACTTGTACATCCGTCCTTCATCCCGGGATAATCGTTGTAGCACCCTTCTCATTCCAGAACTCTGATTAGAACCAGGCTAGCTTTACTGCTATGCCTCACCGAAGAGTCGAATTGGGCTCCAAGACGTTCGATTCTTTTGCACAGCCTTTTGAACTCTCTCGATACCTCCTGAAGCTTGTATGTGAGGATGCAATGTTCCCTGACTGTGTTCAACTCTTTCAACTCCTCTAATTGGGACCGACGCTCCCACCATTTCTGGGAAACACCAATCAGATCTGCCCAGTTATTTGTAGCCTTCAGAACTCACCTCTTGCGCGAGAAGAAAATCCCGTTTGTTATGAGACATGATAGAAACTGTCGGGACTCGGGAGGCTTTTACAGTTGCTCATATACTGTAGTCCTTATAGATATGCGGGGCTCGAGAGCCCGAACCGAAAAGGAGTTGGGCTGGATGCTTTGCAATGGCTCAGGCGGTGTGAGGAATCCGAAATTCGTGATTCTGAACCGACAGTCTTAGTCCCGTGTGGGGACTACTGCAAATGGATCACCAGGTCCTTTATGGCCTTACTGCACAACGGAGACGTTTTGTGTTGGAGAACTATCCTAAGATGCCTAATGGCTAGACTCGTGACCAGTCTGCTCTACGGCTTTCTTATAAGGCGGGCTTATTGCTGAGCAGACTGGTACTTACTTCTCGGAGATGTCAATTGGGCTCAGGCGGACTTTGAAATTAAGTCGTTGATTTCTCCCGGCGTTCGGTGCCAGAACCCCGTTCCTTGCATATATATTATCGATGCCGGCTTCATCGCCGTGTTCTTATCCTTCTTTCCCTCCCTGGTGGACGGCAAATCTTTCAAAAACAAGTACAAAATCTCGATTTGTTGAAATTAAAAAATCCCCAAGTAAAGGCCTGTCTGAAGTCAAAAGTACTACCCATCTGAGTTTTCTGCCGGCAATGCGTGGTGATATCTCCGCATTCCTATGGAAAAGAGACTTGATTCGCCGGCAGATAACCTCGACAAGCGCGCGCTTATTCAAGGGCCCGGAGAAATAGTCACTAGTGGCCAAGACAGTGTTCATCCAGCGTCCGTCAAAACTAAAATCCACCCCAGAAAAGCAGACTCGGACGCAGACGTCAGGGTACATTCATCACAATCATACATCGGCCCTCTTCACTAACTTTACTCAATCGGAGCTGCACTTGGTTGAGGCCGAACTTGAATCAATGCGTGCTAAACTCAACACAGCCAATGCTGAAATTGCTGCTATGCAATTTGTGGTGAGTTACTCAAGGCGCGGTAAATTTCACTAAACTTGTCTAGTCCGGCGAAGATCTCGAAAGAGTTTTAAAATGCCCAATCTGTCAAGATATAATGCGGAAACCTGTCATGTGTGCATAGATTAGCACCCCTTCCGTATTTCGGATCTAACACGGTCGGCAGAACTCCTGGATCTGGACACAGTTTTTGTCGACAATGCCTTGCAAATCATGTTAGTAAGGAATGATTACCATCTACCCCTCCTCTTCTCTCATATCGATGATTTATACCAGTGTGGGAGAGCGCCACTCAAGGAGCAATACAGCAAGAGCGCAACGATAACTGCCAGTTTCCTGTCCACATTTGTCCAAATTGTAGAGCCTATGTACTCCCAAGACAAAGTGTGGAGATTTGAGTGCACAAGGGCCATTCTGGTGGAACTGCACCAAAGAAAGAAGAAGAAAACGTCTGAGCCCTAAGTTCTGCAAATGGCTGTAAATAAACACCTGCGGTCGACGGAACCCTCCTAAAGGATTTATTTCTCGCATCTCACTGGAGCAGCTCCGAGCAGCATCACCTTAGTGATCGAAAAAGCGCTAGCACCGCTCTTGTCACGCGTTGTCGTCCATTCAAGTCGCGCCGTCCTCCTATCACCCATCCAATAATGCACTTGCTTCTGATTCCGCTCACCGGCAAGCCAAATGCTGGAGATGCGGTGGTGGCGGCCGACGGTGATCATCAAGTAGATGGTTGCGAGGATAATTTCGCGTCTTGAACGCGGCCCCACTGTCACAACAATTTTATTTCAACATGCTACCTTCTTCCCGTAAACAAGTGGTCCGCATCCGTAGGGAAGTCTGGCGGTGGCTGGGAGCTTTGCCCGTGATCCTTCACTACTAATCGCCACCGGCCATTCGGATTGGTTCATCCGGGGAAGGAATGGTCGGTCATCAACATTTTGACGAATATCAGTTTCAGTGCGAGTTCCGGCTTCCTCTTTCTTGCCCTTACGACTGCTCGCGGCGAGGGCGAGGTACGGCGACCAATAGACCTCCAGTTCCAGTTCCAGTTCCAGTTCCAGTCCCTAGTCTAGAAGTGCCGGAACAACGCGATCAATCACTGCCTGATCCACCAATGTTAAGGTTTACGTGCCAAACCGGGTATTTCCCTGCTAAGTACACTTTGCATCGGTTGCCTTTTCTAGTGGTTGTGCCATCTGAGCCATTTCACTGATAGATAATGCTGAGAATTTCAGATTGAATTTTCGTGTTGCTACCACCGCGCTTTATTTCATCTGGCAAAAGCATTTTGTTAGAGATTGGTATATGAACGTCTTGTAAGACATTCAATATTTGCCCCAGGTCGGATGTTTAAATAAATCTTCTCCAAGAAATTCAATAGTAGGTGGTCTATAAAATACATAAGACGCTCGTTTGTCGCCGTCTGCTAGGTAACATTGCAGATTCCATAGGTCGATTGCTTCATTCCGGCCAGACAGGTCTAAGATCTGTTTTCCACCCTCAGCTATGCTGAGCACCACGGTTTCAAGTGCCTCTTGGGATGTTTTTCCATCCCAGAGGAAAATATGTAAAGTCTTATTCAAGGCGTGTTTAATCTCCTTAGGTATGCCTTGAACTCGAGTCAAATATTCTGTCCTACCACCGATAACCATATTTATAATATGACGTTTGCCTTCGAGGCTTGGCTTTGTCATTCTCCACCTCTCCAGATCGGCATTAATTTTCTCGATAACAGCAGGCCATGGAGTAATATATGGAATCTTATTTCCGATGCATGCACCCAACATTCGGCAACATTGACCGTCTGGTAATACTCTGTACTTTGTTCAATAGTGCGACACTCGTTGAATTGTTAATGCGTCTCTCTTGTACTACCATTGGTCGATATGATCAGTGTTGTCTTTGACGGGTTTATGACCCGTTTATGACAGGGTTTAGGAGAATGGTCAAGGGTTTATCTGACCACCCTTGACCGGTCAAGACCCATGGACCGAGATCCCGGCAAGAGTGATATTTGCTCGTGACAAACAACTTGATTATTTCTTGACGACGTCATCGCGTTGATCCGTCCTCTTCAACGAGGTCAATGACCCTCTCTGAACTTGTTAATGACGGGTTAATCGGTAGATTCCACGTGGGTCCTTAATTATGTAAGGCTAGATAAAATTATGACTATATTGAATTATAATCAATTATAATCTTGAAAGTACGATTACAGCTCTTTGCGGTACAACAGGCGCG
Source organism: Mycena leptocephala (assembly GCA_029378395.1). Taxonomy (NCBI): domain Eukaryota; kingdom Fungi; phylum Basidiomycota; class Agaricomycetes; order Agaricales; family Mycenaceae; genus Mycena; species Mycena leptocephala. The sequence continues at coordinate 146,864 of JARJLF010000596.1, forward strand.
GACCGTTTTTTCTTCCTTTTTGGGCATTTTGTGATCCCCGCGACTAGGACACTCGTTGCGGCCTCAATTCTCATCCGTTTGCCTTGTCCATAGGCTCATTCGAAGCGCATTGCAAATGCGCACACAATCGCCCCTCAGATTTTCCGTTTTGCATTGGAAGCTGCTTCTTGAGGCATGAAATCAGATTTTTGGTGACTTTTCTGAGAATTTCCCACTAGAACAGCTGTTCTGCCCTCAGTTCTTCGCCCTTTTCCTTAAGTATAGGCTCAATCTCTCCGGATTTCAAATGCAAGGCGAACCGCCGCCTCAGATTCGTTATTCTGACCCCGAATACCCCGACTCGACACAGAAACTCCGCAACAGATCATCACGTTGATCAGTGGTCGGTACAACAGCCGCTGCAGACTCGAATGTTGCTCAATTGTCCCCACCATAGGCTCATTTCTTCCCCTGACAAATGCGCACGAGGACACATCTTCATCTTCCTGAGAATGTGCCCACAAGCCATCCGTGACAGAAGTCTTTGCTAACCATGCTTTTTTGTTAAACAGCATTGAGGACCTTCTCGGATGCCCACTAACCAATATCTGTCTGGATATCACACCTCAGGCCATTTCCTGGATGAAATGTATACTTATATCGACCGGATGAATCCTATATCATATTTTCCATGTATTTTCACCTGGAGTGAGCGAAAAAAAGAGATTTTATGAAGTATGTGATTAGGAATTCTGAGGACACAGTTCGCTGCGGATTTGAGACACGAATCGAATGAGCATAACGACGAGGGAAACGATGAGGATTCGAGACCGCAGCAACTGTTTGACTGACCGCCAATCAGAAGTGATGACCCGCCGTCAATATATGTCCCAGGTGTCCTATTCGGGACCAGGATGGAATTCCGAGGAGGCGGTTCGCTTTGCATTTGAAATGCGGAGAGATTGAGCCTATACTTAAGGAAAAGGGCGAAGAACTGAGGGCAGAACAACTGTTCTAGTGGGAAATTCTCAGAAAAGTCACCAAAAAACTGATTTCATGCCTCAGAAGCAGCTTTCAATGCAAGACGGAAAATTTGAGGGGGCAATTGTGTGCGCATTTCCAATGTGCTTCGAATGAGCCTATGGACAAGGCAAACGGATGAGAATTGAGGCCGCAACGAGTGTCCTAGTCGCGGGGATCACAAATGCGCAAAAGGAAGAAAAAACGGTCCGCACCTGTTGTACCGCAAAGAGCTGTAATCGTACTTTCAAGATTATAATGATTATAATTCAATATAGTCATAATTTTATCTAGCCTTACATAATTAAGGACCCACGTGGAATCTACTACTCAGGAAAAGAACGAGGAATGACCTGACAGGCGAATACGGGTTTCTATTTATAAAGTGTTGAGATGTTGAAAATTTGCTTCGTCAAGCTCAAATACTTCCAATTGGTTAAAGTAGGCACATAAACCCAATGAAAATATGCGGGCAAAACCGGGCATGAATTAAATATTTGAAAAATGGTTCACAGGAACAACAACGAGGCATCAGGCTGAAATAGCAGGACGGATGACAGTGAAGGCGGCATTTGAAGGCTGTTAAGACCAGATCAATCGATTGGAGGCTGGGATGAAGACAATGGCTGAAGCAGCCTGAAGGCTAGGGATCCCATAAGATGTTGAACATGAGGGTCAGCTTGAATCAGTGAAGTTTGGACAAGACCACAAGTGAAGAGAACCAAATTCGTTGAATTTGTGGGATGTAAATGAAGATAGAAGCGGGGAATGAGTTCCAGAAAAAATTTTGTACCCAAACCAAGTGGTCAGCCGAGGCAGAGGAAAGTTATGGGCCAGATGGGTGGTGCATTTCTTTTTACCAAGGGTTGAACGAAAGGTGAAATTCAGGACATCCGAACATGATCATGTACATACTATTATCCACAATCTTTGATCGGAAAACTTAACTGTTCACGAGGCCCCGAGGAGTCGAATGAAGGTCGACGATGAGCGGCGCCTTCGATTTGAGGACACAAATTTGTCGAACTGATGATTCTTGGATTTAATTCGCTGTGATGTAGCACGGGTAACTTGGCCACACAAATCAGACGGGACCTCCACTGTCAAAAATCCACTCGGCCCATCTGAAGCACCACATACCGTCAACCGCTCCACTGAAAACTGGCCAGCTGTTGGATTCTCCACTTAACCGTTGGATTGCTATTTTTAAACTGCTGAGATGTTGAACACTTGCTTCTTTAAGCGAGTATATACCCGAAGGATGGGACTGATGGGAGTGGGACTCGAAGCGAGTCCCACTGTTGATTGCATTCTCATCAGCTCCCATCAACACATCATTCTCGGCACCTGCTTTTAGTATTTTCAGTTCACTGACGTGTTTTTCCCTTTGAACTATATTATTTGCTGGGGGAATACATTCTCCCCAGATTCTCCCCAGACCCCCTTCCTTTTACCTGACAGCACCTTGAAGTCAAGTTATTCGGGTCTTTTCATGAGTTTATCGTTTTTTTTGGCTTAATCTCCTTGATAAAATTACATAATCTGGCATGGGGGAAAAAAAAAAACACTGACGCTCGCCGCCTGGCCCATTGCATGGTGCTTCGCTTGCCGCGAGCCCACGACTGGGCAGGGTTTAAACTCATTTGATGCAGTGACTTCCAAGTCCCACTCTCAACGCTGAGTCCTACTGATGAGGGATGCTAAGCAAGGTAAGCGAGGTAGCCGGCGAAATAACCGAGTCCCTTGCAAGTCCCACTGATGCCAACTCCCATCATTCTGGTCATTCCTCTCTTCAAGCACGATTACTTCCAACTGACCTCATGAAGGCCGCATTAGTGGCAGCCACATCAAGTGTACTAAATTCTAGGCAATCAGCTCATTGGACGCTTCTGCGGCTCCTGTCATGGAGGAGCTGCGTGAGCGGTATCCCATTGGCAATGACCCATCGTTCCCGACAAACCTCGTAACGAGTTCGCAGTACCCTGATCGGCATTGGGAGCTCAATGATATTCGTGTCCGAGTTTGGGCAGCGCATACACTATGTCGACAAAAGAAATGTCACATAGTGTTTTCAGTCATTTCTGGGCCAAATCACTCCAAATAAAATGCAAGCATGAAAATTTATCGATTCCATGACGGTATGCGCTGTTTAATCCATATAATTCCTACTTCATTCTGCCAGAATAAAATATTTGGGTGTTTTCCGAAAAATCGAGTCCGTGGAATCACAGTGAACACAAAATGGTATATACTATCCGAAAGTACTCGAAAAGCGGATCTCATCCATATATTGGTCGACTACATCCATAGAGTTCTGAGCTCACAATGCCTCATGCAGTTGGTCACTTTAGCGCAAAATGGCCCCAAATGCCAAAATGGCCAACTTGGACGTCACTCCCTGAGCTCAGAACTTATGGATGTAGGTCGACCAATATATGGATGAGATCCATTTTTCGAGTATTTCAGATAGTATATACCATTTCTGTGTTCACTGTGATTCCACGGACTCGATTTTTCGGAAACACCCAATATTCTATTCTGACAGAATGAAGTAGGAATATATGGATTAAACAGTGCATACCATCATGGAATCGATAAATGTTCATGCTTACATTTTATTTGGAGTGATTTGGCCAGAAATGACTGAAAACCCTATGTGACATTTCTTTTGTCGACATAGTGTATTGTGAGTGTATGCGCTTGCATTTATTGAACCGACTTATTTCTTTAAATGGTTGCAAGGAAAGGCGACACTAGAGGAATATCCGAATCTGCAGATTTTAGCGAAGCTTAACGCTTACGGGTACCTACTGCAACTCCTGCGCCTGCACTTCCCGTAGCTCCCGTGACGAATCCTGTTCCTCCGCCGGCGAAAGATTAGAAGTCATAAATTCGCAGTAATGCGATCGTCATCTACACTGTGAGGCGGACTGGGTTGCTCCCCGATTTCCGCTCTTCATCTTGCTCAGTTCAAACATTTATCCGTTAATGCTCCACCAAAAAAATTTCAACTTTCACTATCAGGCTCGATCCGAGTCGAACGGGCTCATCCTGCGATTGATTAGATAGCTAGGAAAATTGAGCAGAAATTTTGGGCGCGATCCACCGCTATCGAGTCGACGGTATGGCCGTCGCGGATCGGGGATGAGGGAATATCCTGCATTCCCACAAGGCTTAGTTAACTATGCAATGAGGGCGGTGATTGGTTGTCAGATGTCCTAAAGCCATTCAAATTGATTCAATGACCGATAAGTATACACACTGAGTTCAACGCATTCCCGGATGAAATGATTCTCGATGCGAAATGTTTCGTCCAACGCCGGCCACCAAAACAACGACCGAAATCCATATGTGTAAATGAAACATCATGTCACATGGAAGACATTTATTTAACTGCAGGTCTGGAGTACTGTTCCGGGTACCGTCTACCAGAGTAAAATATCGAGAAATGTCGGCCGGCACGGACCGTAACACCTTGACAATGCCTAGTCTCTCATAAACAGACGCTACTGTACGACAAGAAGATTCTGGTCGCATTGTTCGATTGCCTTTGATCCGTGATAGGAGGTTGGGCACCGTTGGGGAAGCGGAAGTCCCGGAAATGTATATGTGCTGTGTCCCTCTCATGCCAATGAATACAGTTCCGACGCGGACTGCTTTGAAAGCTGTCGTGCTATGCTATGTGTCTGGTAAGATGCTCGTCGTTCAATGATGGATATAAATATACTCTATCCATTTTTTCAGACTGCTTGTTCATCACAGCAAATCAAAGATGAGACGCAGAACGATATCCATATTTATACAGTACCCCGACACACCACCCATATCTCTGGACAACCGTTGCCGCCTTTACCCCTCGAACTCGAACAAGAAGCCGCAGTCCATGCCGAAGGGCATCCGTCCATTATCTCAGCGCCAGCGCAGCGTATTCGACCTTGCAGGAGGTCGACTACATGTAGCCAAGCCGTACATCATTCCCTGCCCGTTGTTCGTCATGTGCTTCGATGGGTTGTCTTGCTGAAAGTGAGACATGATGGTGCTAAGAGGAGAAGGGTATCGAGAGTGACACTCAGGATGACAGTCACAGTGACTGCACATCTCAAAAAGCAAGGTGACATCAAATTGTCCGCCGTGGGAGGTTCATGTCGCCAGATTGGACATCGTAGGAATTTCCGCCATGAATTTGAAACCCAATGCCATTTCTGAACATTCCGTATTCGTTTCGGACTCCTGATGGAGAGGCGGACGAGTTGGCACTAAGAAACGGCGGGGATCAACTGGGGATGAGATACTGTACTATTTCGACCGTTTATTCACGTGACGGTTGACGGACGGTCGTGAAATGAAGGAATTTGGCAAGAGGTGAGCGATCTCTGGATCACCCAATACTTCCCACGACCCCCCTCCCCCCGGAAAAGGAAATTTCATCAGTTGCCATCAAGTGCCACTCGCGCCTCGTCCTCGCTCGTCTGTACTACTCAGTCTTGCCGCGTGCGCCAATGCCACTGGGTATCTTCTCTAACACACTCTCGCCACGTAGCAGTCACGTAGCAGTCGATAGGTGACAGGAATCTCCGCGTAAGGATATGGATTCAGATGTTTTGACTTAGTTAGGCACCCAGAGTGCAGTTCAGGTAGAATAGATTCTATTAGAGCGACTAGAGACTACTAAAGGTGTTTCCTTGCTGAGATCCAGAGCCAGTTGGCGTCAGCAGGACGAGAAAAGTGCCTGCATCAGCAAATTGACAAGTCCTTTTCCCAGGGCTTTTCACACCTTTTTTGTCTTTTGTCCTTTTGCCGTCTTTTCTGGCGGCTTTTTGTAGCCCTTTTTGTCCTTCTACAACTTTCGGTCCTTTTCGTCATCTGCAGGAAGATAAAACAGTAAGGCGAAAATTTTCATGTTAGTGAAGTCAATACCAGTGTTTAAACTGGCATAACCGAATATGAATATTATGTATGTTGAACGCATTCGGAGCTAGCAGCGTTCAAGTTGACGTTGGACGATGCGGGGCGGCGCATGGTACAGTTATTCAAAGGAAGCCTTCCCGCGACACTTTAATCGTCAATTTGAGCTCGGGGTGCTTTTGAAGATGCCGCAGGGAAGGGGCGCGCCGAACCCATCATATAACCGTGTCGGAAAGCCAACGAGAGTTGTTAAGTCCAGCCATCAGCACGTGCATGGTCCGTGCATGCACTGCCATGTTGTTGATCACTTGATGGGAGGTTGACGGCTTGCTCTTGACTACGACCTTCCCGCCTCCCTCATCTCCCTCCATCGTCTGTGCGGCTCCAAGGCGCGGCTTCCGGTGACCTCAAGCTCAAGACCAATGTGGCCCACACTCACCATCTCAAGCCCTGGAAGCTGATTTCAAACCACGGCCACTCCGAATCCAAAAGCAGTCGCCCCTCGTCAAGCCCTTTCATTCCCTAAGCTTAATATCCCCAAGCTCGACCCGTTTCCTGCTGTCTCAGGCTCCTCAAGGTCCCTCAAGCTTCCTCAAGGTCCTCAAGCTGCCTTACGCGTATCCAAGAGTACATTGCGCCGTGAAAGAACTTCCTGCTGCTGTTCAAGATCTCTACAAGATGTCTTACTTCAAAATGCACTCTACCAACACCTCGAGAGGCAGATTCGTCCCTCAAGTTCGCTCCCTTTACCCTCACTCTCGACAACTGCGCCCTATTGCGCGCACGGCACATCGTGTTGTACATTGGTGTGTCATTGTATTGTCCATTTTTACTGCGCTGACAATCTTTTCGATGCGGCCACCCCCTCGACGTCTCGGAGGCAATGTAGCGGGAGAATGCGGGCTCATCTTGCCCGAACAACCATTCCCGCTGATACGAGTGACGCGTACCTAGATACCTACGCTGTACTCACTCCAAATGCATTGTTTTCTCGAATTTTAAGCGTCTTTTATGAGCCTTTCTGACCCTTTTGGATGAACTTATTGCGCACCTTTTTCAACTTTTGTCAGTCCTTTCTCCCTTTTAAAAGCTAAGGGGCCTGGCCTAAAAAAGACGAAAGACCTTTTTGTCTTTTTTGTCTTTTTGTCCTTTTAAAAGACGAAAAAGCCACCAAAAGGCGATCTGTCAATTTGCTGATGTGACGCGTGTTCTGTGACTGTGATCCGAGGCGGTCCGGCGACACATCACTGATTCGCGAATTCACATCAAATTGGAAGATCCAGAGATCGCTCACCTCTTGGAATTTGGCACCAGTGACGGTGACTTTCGGTCAGTGAAGACCTTATTTTTTGAGACCGCCAGAAGGTGGGGAAATGATTTTTGAGCTACCAAAATTTTCACAAAAAAAACTCGGTAAAAAGTGGTGAACAAAGACTAGTGCTCCTCCCAAGCAGGGCCTTGGTAACGACGCGCAACAATCTTTCTGCGCTTGCCCCGCCCGAGAACTGCAGCCTCGGAATCCGATTCTCCAGCTTCAGCCTGGACGCGAAGCATCAGGCATGCATCGGGAGCCACCATGCTGAAATATTGAGCGTTGGGGAAGTATCGTCGTATTTTGAAGGGGTAGGTGGAATTCTAGCAATTTGGCGATGGGGAGGAACGGCGATGGAAGAAGATCGTATTCCTGCACCTGCGGAATCAAGAAGAACTCCGCTGCAATTCTCTTCAACGCCCGCGGGCTGTCGCCCACGCCTTGCCTTGGACAATCCAGTCGGCTTTTTTGAGAATTTGGTTTGCGTCCATTGAGAGAGGATGAAAGAATAAAATTACAATTTCTCCTCCTTTGTATATAAAACATGATTCCCCCTCACAAAATTCGGGTTTCATACCTGTTGAGTGCCTCTTCGCTTACCACAAGCAGACAGTTTGAAGAGAAAGCGAAGGTAGAGTAGACCAGGGCGATGAATTTGGCTGAAAATGGACTGTACCTGATCAGCTTTAAATTTTTCAATATTACAATACGAAAACAAATGCGTTTTTCGATTTGATTCTCCGTGCAAACCGAAGTGCAATCATGTGCTGTGCCTGACCGCTCTATTCTAGCTGAATAGACATTCATTTGACATTTTCGCTGGATGGCTTTGCACTGCAAGCAAGAAGCATTACAGCTATTGGCAGTACCGAAGGCGCGGTCGAAAAATTTCTGGTTTCGGGTGTTTTCAAAGAATTATCCATAACTCGGTCAGTTCTTCATGCATTTGGATGAAACCATGCTAGATAATTCGGGCTAATTCGTGCGGAATTAGTGATAGAAAGCGTCTTGCAAAAATATCTCATATTGGATGATCTGGCTTTTTGAGGCTTTTTGGAGATGAATCTGATGTGGCATGCCCAATTCATGTCCTACTTGTCTAAATATTGGCTAGGGAAGACTTGTTAACATTCTGAAACAGGTCATAGAGGCCAAAGTACATAATATCTCGTGTTTAACTGAATCTCCACAATATTTCAGATCCCGCTGGGTTGCCTGTTATCCCGACCTGACTGCAAGCATTACAGACTGAATTATTCAAAGTTCTGACTCTATGACATGTTTCTAAATCTATGTAGGCCATCTGTTGCAAAAAAACATGTTGTTTGAACATGCCTGGACCTCGCTAGACAGCATTTATCTCGAAAGTGGCCCAAAATCCTACATCATCCAAAATGAAGTATTTTCACAGGTTTCTCTCTATCATTAATTCCGCACAAATTAGCCCGAATTATCTGGCATGGTTTCATCCAAATCCATGAAGAACTGACCGAGTTATGGGTAATTCTTTGAAAACATCCGAAACCAGAAATTTTTCGGCCGCGCCTTCGGTACTGCCAATAGCCGTAATTAAGATACAACTTCTAGACTGATTCAATGTTCTGCACTCCATAATTTCCGCTTACGCCACACGCAGAGCTCTGGGTCTGATGGCACACTTGCAACGCATCCAGGGAATCACCTGCGACAAGTTTTAGCCCAAACCATCGAGTGCATATCGATTACCGACCTATTTTTTCTCCGCGCATACCTTTTCGAGCATTTTAATCACACACACATAGTTCACACGGGGACTCTACCATACTCACCTAGATTGTTCTATTCTTACTGAATAGACATTCATTTGACATTTTCGTGGGATGGCCCTGCACCGGTCTCAAGCAGGAAGCATTACAGCTGTTTGCGGAACTTAGGGCGCGGCTGTTTTTTTTTTTTTTTCAGTGGTTTTCGGCAGGACAGCTGCTGCGGGTGTAATTCTCATCCGTTTACCTTATGAGTATGCTCAATCTATTAGGAATTCCGATGCGCAGTTTTCTGCGTCTTCAGATTTTTTATTTTGTTCTACAATCAAATTTATGGCACAAGTGCGCATATTTTGGGTTATTTCTGGGCAGGACAGCTCTAGGATGAGCATTTCAACCCCGATTGCCCTAGATCTTTTATATGTTCGACTTCTATGTATAATCTAGTTCCTGAAATACCGGGATAGTGAATTGAACCTCTCTACGACTCCAGGCTACCGTATTAAAACAGCAAGCTGATGGAGATTCAATCTATCCAATATTTCCTGACCACTAGATTGAAACCAAGAGTTATATTCACTATCCCGGTATTTCAGGAACTAGATTATACATAGAAGTCGAACATATAAAAAATCTAGGGCAATCGGGGTTGAAATGCTCATCCTAGAGCTGTCCTGCCCAGAAATAACCCAAAATATGCGCACTTGTGCCATAAATTTGATTGTAGAACAAAATAAAAAATCTGAAGACGCAGAAAACTGCGCATCTGAATTCCTAATAGATTGAGCATACTCATAAGGTAAACGGATGAGAATTGCACCCGCAGCAGCTGTCCTGCCGAAAACCACTGAAAAAAAAAAAAAAAAAACAGCCGCGCCCTAAGTTCCGCAAACAGCTGTAATTAAGATACAACTTCTAGACTGACCCAATGTTCCGCACCCCATATATTTCCGCCCACGCCACACGCAGAGCTCTGGGTCTGTTGGCGCACTTGCAACGCATCCAGGCAATCATCTGCAACAAGTTTTAGCCTGAACCATCGAGTGCATGTCGATTATCGACCTACTTTTCTCCCCACATACCTTTTCGCCTCAATGAACGAACTTTTTGTTCAGCATGCGACTCCCACCACACGCAGTGCTGCCAGGCTATCAGAAGGGGGTATGTGGGATTATTAGGTGAAATTCAACATGGTGCAGAGCTGATGCTACATCATTCGCCAAGAGTCCTAGTACATCCCAGCAATATCTGGATTCATTTCACATTGCCTTTCATATTTTTTTTCTTTGTCTTTTCTTCCTGCCTTAAATTCGGTGAGAAAACTGTTGACACTGTGAAAAACGGACAACGTAAATTTCACGATATAACTGAGTGAAATTCGCGTTTCACGGTAATTCATAGTGAAACAGAAATTTCACCCTATAGGGTGAAAGAAATATTTCACAGTGTTTCCGAGTGAACTCTAGGTTTCACTATGTTTTCCCTATTTACTGTCCGGGGGCGTGAGATTCACCTAGGATAGTGTTGAAAAGGTACTATTGAACCTTAATCGGCGTGGATTTAAAACCTTGACTCGCACTTTTTGCCCTCGTTCCCGAGTCCATATACACAAGCCTTGGCAAAGCAGTCACTAGGCCGTGACTTCAAAAACAAATTCAATCTGAAGAGTCTCAGAACATGAAGAGGTTTTTTAGTTTTGAAGATCTCGACTAGCATGAATTGTGAGGAGTCGAGAAAGGCGGTCCGTGCGTTTGTTTGGTCATGCATCTCTCATCACGTGTATGTTGCTTTCCTCCCACTATTCTACGTACTACCGGATGCTTAACTAAGTTACTTGGAAAAACTAACTTAGCCTGCCAAAACTTACTTTACTTTACTTATGGCAGGCTAAGTTAGTTTCGTAAGTAAAGTAAAGCACAATTAGAAAAAGTAACTTAAAGTAACTTACCCGTTACTTTCAAGTTACTTTCGCTGCAGTAACTTATGGTAACTTTGACCCATTTCCCGTGGTATTTGGCCATTAACTATCATTTCTATCACTGTCCAAGCATGAACCGGACGTTACGGGCCTATTCCAGGCTACCTTGGAGATAGGCTCAAGTCCAGCCTGTCGTACCGAAACAATTTGTGTCGGTAGACAGGCTGGTCGATCGGAGTTTGAATTGCCGATACGCGCGGATTACTATAAAAGGCTAGTTAGTCAGCAATGCCCTCCTTCAATCCAATTATTATGAACCCTCTAAATTATGACATAGGCAGTGTCTAGACAATATACAAAGGTGTTTAGAGTTTATCCCACCACGAAATACGCAGTGTTCAGCTCACAGAAAATATTTCTAAACTTTTGATGAAGCTTTGCTATTGTTAGGCTGCAGCTCCGCCCCGCCAAAATCTTGCTTACAAATATACCAAATGCGGTATCTCGCGCGTTACGAGATTTTAAACTCCGTTCTCATCTCTAGAGAGTGTGTGCTTTCCTCTGTTGCCCATGCTTCGCTCACTTTGCCTCGCCTTCTCATCTCTAGAGAGTGTGTGCTTTCCTCTGTTGTCCGTGCTTCACTCACTTTGTCTCGCCTTCTCGTCTCTAGGATGTGCGTGCTTTCCGCTGTTGCCCATGCTCGTCTCGCTCACTTTGCCTCGCCTTCTCATCTCTAGAGAGTGTGTGCTCGAGGACGAAGATGGGCTGTTCGCGCGTAAACTGGAGCTCGAGCTCGCGACTTTTGGATGGGAAACGCGCTTGGAATGCTCAAAACATCTCCTTTCTACCGTTGTTTCCGATTACTTTGTGTACAATTGAGCCAGTATTATTTTTCGATTTTTAGACGATTTTTTCTTTTGGATTTTTTCGGTGGTTTTGGGGAAACTTTACCACGCTCTGTGGGAACCGTGCGTAATCTATCCACCAGTAACTCCCATTATTTGTGTCTGAGATGTATTGCGTGGCAATAATACACATGTTTATGGCAACATAACGCACTCAAGAGGGGTGCAGGTACCTCCAATTATTATTCAGACTTAAAACAGCCACTTTTTCCCCTTCGTTCCTGTTATTTTTGGATCCCAAACTTGGATACACACATGATTTAGTCAACATCTAGTCAAAAATTGGAAGTGGTTCAGGCTGCTGCGAATCGGGGTTGTTGGGATGATTTGTGCACTCTGGATGATGTATTGAAGTTATTAAACCTCGCTGCGATAGGCCCTGTGGTATGGAAAAGCATGTGGAAGGAGTTAAAGGCAGCGCGGCACTTCACCCCTGTGCCACGGCAATTACACAGCCACCGCCGCGTCAGTGCCGCGTCAATTCCCCGCACTGCCGCGTCAGTGCGCGGCAGTCGCGCGGCACGCGCGGCATTTCCACCCAGCCCATAGAATGAAGGGCCTGCTCAAAGCACGGGGACGATGTTATGCTGCCAAACAAAGTTGAACTTGAATTGAAAATAGTGTGCACTACGCCCGCGACTGATCGTGCACTAACCACATGTCGCAACCGCGATAAGCGCAGCCACGTGATTGCGAAGCGGATGGTCACGATTTGAAAAAGGTGTTTTTTCCCCAGAACCACAGACATACTATCAGCGACTGCCTATCCGGCCAGACTAGGTAACCGGCCACTTGCCTAATGTTTGCAGGCAACAGACAGCTGGTCTGAATCCAGGACACACAAAAATTGTCATGTGTACATGGTTTGGCTGGTTTACCAACGAATTGTTGCGAATTTCCGCCTTAGGTCACTGTCACAAGGCCCTGTGCCCTGTGACCATTTTCGAGTGTTTTGGTCGGTTTGGACAGGGAAAAGGGATGACTTGAGAGATTTAAGGTTTGCAGGCAACAGAGGGCTGGTTTGAATCCACCTCAGCGAGCACCGCTGCAGTGCCGTAACAGACCTCTTAGGTACCCTTCTCTGTATGAGTAAAGGGTACCTAAGAGGTCCCCATCCGCCGCGTGGACTGTAGTCAGTAATTAGTCAATAATTAGTTGTGTTCCCTATCGGGTAAATATCGATGGCAACTCTGATATCTACCCACGCCCGCTACTGGCGGCGGGGTCCGCGGTGCGCCATCCACTTTTCTAACGGCTGCTTCCTGTGCTTCTCCTGTGGTGCACCACCCACTTCTACAGCATTACAAGGATCCAATGTGGCTGCTTACTCCTCGGACACGGCGGCGGACGTGTCTGCCACTCGATCATCTGGTTCAATTTGCATCAGGGCTCTCAATCAGGTGTTGTATCCTGAGCAGCTATATTATCTCACAGACACTATAACAATACTGACCTCGTACCTCGGTTTCGTGTCGCCCCGCCCGACAGCACGACAGCGTCAGGACCTCGGGCACCGCTCGGCCTGGGCAAAGCTGTGCCTTTTCAGTACGCGTCGTGTCCGTCACCTCACGGCTCTGGGTCACGTCGCGTTCCCCCTGGGGGGAATGGCCGGGCACGTCGGGCCGTTTCTTTGAGAGGCTCCAGCACAGCAACTGCAAACATCTGGCCCACCATGTCCGCCCTCGCGTCTACCACCTCGCCCATTACACGCATAATGTCTGACAAAGTCAGCGGCAATCCAGATCTGGCAAAGCGACCGACTATTCACCTGAGAGAACTACGCCGTGGGTACAGAATTTCGCCGCCTTCCGATGGCCGTCGCCGTTAGCGTTGCATGGTCCACGAGCGTGCACATGGAGCAGGGGCCTTGCAGCGCGACCCCACGAAGGCTTTCAAGTGCTTCGACGACGCAACTGGGACGACCCACTCGGGGAGGTGCTTTTCATCATGAGCAAGTTCTTCAACGCAGCGGAGAGTCGACCGAGTTCGACGACCACGTCTTCATTCACATTGGACTCGCGCTCCAACAGTACAAGAGTAGCAACCTCGCAAACAGCATCGCAACTTTTCGCCGCATGTTCACGGCCTTCCCGCCCGCAATAAGTCACTGGACTACTACTACGTCGTTTGATCCCATTTCCACTGAATTTTATTCCGCACAGCGGAGGGCTTCTACTAGACCAACGGCGCTGTCAAGAAGTTCCAGCACAATGTCGAACTCGAGAAGCTCAGGTACGTTCTTCCTCTGGCCATGCCGTGTAATGACTGATTGACTACGCCCAGAATGCCGCCACTGGTGCTTTACCAGTGAAAGCGGGACGTCGTCGCAGCGGAGTGTTGCTGCAATGAAGCGGTGCGCATGAGGCCCGAGTGCGAGGCGGCTATCGCGAGCAGAGCAAGATCGAGAAGCTCGCAAGCCAGGCGGAGCTCGCACGGAGCGAGCCTGATCTTGCGTATCTCTGCTTTTATCTCAGATTAATGTACATAGCTCAGCCTTGTTTCAATACACATCACCCGATGAACTTTTTCAGCATGTTCCTTTGAGAGAATTGCTGTTAGATATCTTAGAACTCTATTTCCTTCCATTGAAATGAGATCGCAATATTAGGTTTGGCCTGACGTATTTCTCCGCCTCATTATATGTCAAGGATGACTCATATGGAAACGATGAACAAACACACAGGATCAATAGGTGATTCTATATCAAGGAGGTCAAGCTCCTCGAGATGAATGAAAATTTCGTCTCTCGAGCGCGTAAGCGCGAGGCGGCGGGCAAAACGAGCGCGGGGGCGAGCATAGCGAGCATTTGAGCGCGTAAGCGTGATGGCGTGTGTCAAGCTGCCGGTGAGCATGGGCGTGCATCAAGTCGCAGGCAAGTTTTTAGGGAGGGATTGCAGCAAACAGCAATCTTTTGGGTGGCGCGAGCCGCAGGCGTGCGACCGGCATATTTTTGGCTTGGGGCAGGGCAAGCGCAGCGAGCGATTAGCAAATTTTGGCTGGCAAGCAAATTTTTGGGTGGCGCGAGCAAAGCGAGCGTGGGGGTGTATCGAGCAGCAGGCGAGCAAGATGAAGCGAGCCGCAGGCGCGCGACCGGCATTTTTTTGGGTGGGCACGCGAGCGTAGCGACCGATTAGCAAATTTTTGGTGGGCAGGGCAGAGCCAATGTCGCTGTCGTATTAGATCATATAGCCACCGGCCTGCACTGGAGACATGGTGAATGGGGATCACATCGAGTCTTCCTCCTCTTGCAGCTTAGGCAGGCGTAAAAGGGGAGTGAGACTTCGACCTTCTCCAGACATATTATCTCACCTTGTTCGGAACTAAGGCCCCGTTGACTTTCGGCATCTTGAGATCACAGCTGTGGGGCGGAAACCCCTGCTATATATCTCTTGGCCGGAGCCCGGTTGCCTTGAGGGCCGAGAAACTAATGGCGACGATGGGTGCGGAGTGGAAGCGGGACTTGCCTAGCTCGTCGCCTTCGAGTCCCGAGCCAGTCAGACTTGTCAACCAAATATTTCCGCAAACCAAATTCATTTTTTACTTTGTTTTTCCATTTGCTCCAGCGATCTCATTCAACAATTACTCACCTTATATTCCCTCTTTTCCTCTCTACATGTGCGCAACCGCAACATGGCACGTTCCGCTACCAAGTTAAAATCTTTGTGACTGCAAGACAAGTTTCTATGTCACGCGCAGAATATACGGTTAAATTTCTCGGACTTGATCTTCGGATCCCTGTCTTCTCCCATGGGCAGCTATATGTAGCATTATCGCGAGCGACATCTGGGCGGCGGATAAAGATTTTGTTGCCGAATACTGCCACTGGACTGAAAACTACCAATGTTGTATATCCTGAAGTCCTCTTAGACTAAGTTTTATTACTCTACCAATTTTTTCGTAGCCTTTGGAATGTTCACAATTTACGTAATCGACGTTAAGGTCAGAACTTCCGAGGGATGCTTAAGGACTGTCGGGATAAATGATGTTAATTCTGAAAGCAAGCATTCCTGTATACAGCTAGCACCTACCAACGGTGAGCTCATCTTGAGTTTCATATGAATATTTCCTCTGGACCGCACACAACCAAAAAGTCGATAGCCTTTGAAATCAACAGCACCAAATATTCTTACTCTCCTTTTAGATCTCTGGCCCTTTGCTAGCCCTTATT
>JARJLF010000597.1:0-162722 GCA_029378395.1 Mycena leptocephala
TCTTCAGACGGCTCGAAATGTGGTGTCCTCTGTGTGGACATGGTGGTATGAAAGAGAAGGCAAAAGGAGACGTGAGCTGCCACTGAGCACCTCATGACATCATCGTTTCGCGATCACGTGTCGGCTTGGTTCTGTCGGAAAGTATCAATTTGAACATTTGGTGGAACTGTACCTCGCGTTTTTCGCTTTAATGAATAATTTTGGTCCGGGACACTGTTGGTTCCGTGGGCAAGTAGGCATCAGCAGCATAACACCTTTTGACTCACTCCATTTGCAGCCCGGTAATCTCGGTTGCAAAAATCTCCTTGAAAGCGGTTGAAGTTCCAGGGCATAACATCATCCCGTAGATCTATGTGAATTCGGGCCGTAGAAACGGTTACGGCCCCGTACCGTCTGGCGAATTCTCATCCGAAAATATGGCCGTTTTTAGACGGGTTTTTACGGTTGATGCTTAGCTCTTCGCTGGAAGCTATTGGTGCGTCAAGCTAGCCAAGAGAATCAGTTTTGAGCTCGAATAAAACTGCTGAGACTTCTCAGACGAGCCAGGGGAATTGAGATACAGCCATAACGGGCGCGTAGGTGCGGGTACGGGTCCAAATCACACGGCCCGTATTGGCGAAAAGTATTTACGCTTACGGGCGTATTTTTTACGCCGTCACCATAATACGCACGGTTTCATGCCCTCGGTGGTTCCCCAGGAGGGCCAGTGAGCCGCGGCTAAGACCGTTCAATTCTTTCCGGTTACTAAATGCCACGGCTCTCACCGGCGACGCAAGCCGCAATGGACTCCTGGATTTTCGCATTAAGTAGTTGCCGGGTCCGCGCTTGAGCCAAAACTGGACAAATCATTTAGCCCCGACCTAAGTCTCGAGAGCTTCTAGTACTGTAATACTCGTTCCGATATCCCGAGCTTTGAGCACAGGGTGATAGTCGGAGGGCCGACTGGTGCAATCTAGATCTCCAAATGCGCACTGTTTGGTGTCAAGTTTGGCACCTGGGATAGTAATCGGATGAGATGAGATGTGCGTGGATTTAATAGCCAAGCCATAAATATCCGTAATCGGAACTGAAGTACCTTATTCACAGCTTATGATCCGAGTTCATGTAGACCTCGCGGTATATGTATGTGTGCACATTCTTTAGCAGTCGCAGCATGTGCAGAGTGGTCACTCAGATGAACGCCGGGTGACACCAGGCTGCATTTTGACAACTTCGGTACAGTGATCCACCGGTCAGTGGTGATACTCTAATCTGCATTTCAAAGAGTTAATCACATTATTCTTACGGCGTTTCCCCGGAGACAAGGTTGCTGGTTGAAACTCGAGGAAGAAACAGGGAGAGCCTGTACCTCGGACTCCAGTGAAAACAGGAACAATCATACGTCTCGTGCCTAGCCCGAAATCACGGCCTCTCGTATGGTTGATTAGGTTGATTCTGATCCAAGCCAAAAATCGAAACGGCGTGTTGTAGAGCCCGAAGGGGAACCGGTTTTTATATTGTGTTGCCGGATTTTTACGCTTCCCGGATCAATTCTCGATCAAAGCCTCTGACACTTCAATTATGTACAAGTATCATCCTCATTCTGGTCATCTCGCCGAGTTTGATTCTGACCCTGTTACACTTCTACTCTTTCGTATCAACTTCGATGGACCCCGCCCACGAAACCTTCCAGCTCGGGCCATTCACTGCACCCCGTCTTTTCACGGGGCTTTGGCAGCTCTCGAGCAACGCATGGGGAACAGCCTCCGTCTCTAAGATCCGCCAGGCTATGGGCCGCCACGTCGATCGTGGGTACACTGCGTTTGGTGGGTGGCCTACGTATTCCATGTCAAAAATTGCCCGCTTACATGACATCTAGATATGGTGCGTACGCCGTTTCACATCTCGGAGACATGCCCGTTCACCCGAATAATTGTCTATCTCACAGGGTAAATTTCCTTTCCCGCGCCAGACGGCATATACTGACCGTCGCCGCCAGCGGACCACTACGGGAGCGCAGAGATCATATTTGTATGTCGTCCACCGTCTCTCTTGGCTGGCCACCAAACTAAGGCTGGCTTAGGGTCAATACCGCTCCTCCCTGCGTTCTCCTGATTCTGTCTTGGGCGCCACAAAATGGTGTGTCTTCAAACCTATCGCGATCTCCAGGGAGAGTGTAGAGGCTGCGGTCCGCCAACGCATGGAGCGCATGCGTACCGAACGCGTCGACCTGCTCCAGGTTTGGCTTTCCAACTGTTATGTACACCCGTTGGCTAATGTACGCCAACCAAGTTCCACTGGCAGGACTATGCCAACGACTCGTACATTCAGGCGATCGAAATACTTTCCCAGTTAAAGGCGGAAGGCCTCATATCAGCCATCGGCCTCTGCAATTTCGACTCTGTCCACACAGAGGCGATCTGCACGCAAGTTCCGGGCGTCATTGTGTCCAACCAGGTCCAGGTACCACACAGATGGACATTTTCTCTGATATATTTCATACTCATCGCCGACTAGTTCTCACTCGTTGATATCCGGCCTCTCTACGGAATGGCCGACGTCTGTACCAAGCACGGTGTCAAGCTCCTGACATACGGCACGCTGGTATATAATCCCACATCCCCGCGAGTCAAATTAATTAGCCATACAGTGCGGTGGCTTTCTCGCAGACAGGTGGATCGGAGAACCTGAACCCGATCCCTATTCTAGGTCGTTCAACCCGTCCCAGCGCAAGGTTCGCGGGAGAATATCATTCGTGTCTAAATTTGCTCACTTTGTGATTTCTGTATTTGAAGTATCTCGACATGATCATAAAGGCCTGGGGAACGTGGGCCCTGTTTCAAGATCTTCTGCGCGTTCTTCGGGACATCGGCGGCCGCCACGGGGGCCTCAGTGTGTCCAACATCGCCACACGCTGGGTTCTCGATCATCCGGTGGTAGGCGCCGTGATCATTGGTAAGTACACTCAGTTCCTTGGCGAATTCCATCATCAACCAAGAACAGGCGCGCGCCTGGGGTGCTCGGAGTATCCCGATGACAATGCGAAAGTTTTTGGGGTATCGTTGACGGAAGAAGACCGGCGGCATATCGACGACGTCTTGAAACGCTCCAACGGCAGTCGTCTCATCGAGACGATTGGAGACTGTGGGGCCGAATACCGCTGAAACACGCCGTGTTCCATAGCCCCCAGTTATGGCGTACATGAGTTGGTGAGATGTTAAAGTGCTCATTTATCTCGGGCGGAGATGTGGGTGTGTTAAAAATACCCGACGTGTAACATGTCATATCAAACACTTCTGGTTCAAGATGCAATTAAGCAAAAGATCGCCGTGATACGGATCGGTTCGTTTAGTTTCGCGGCAATTGCGAGCTACCTTGCTCCATCGCCGGTGCCAACGGAATTGAGATTCAGGCGCAAGGGCAAGACATGTCTAGAGATTATCAGTGGGACCGGTTGTGTATAATCTTGGCAGCGCCGTTGCCGAGAAATTTATGTGTATGGCATCGACACAGGGAAATGGTGGCGGGGTTTCAGGTAGTGCTCGGTGAACTCCATTTTTCGGTAGGTGAGCGCATTTATACGAGGAACGGACAAGTGGATAAGCAAGCCAAATATACTGTAACTGCCGGACCGGAAGTACTGAGTAACAGGAAATGTTTGCAACCTGGCATAACCCTCCGTCTCTTACTATTATGAGAAAGTGAAACTGATTGACTGAAACCACCACATATTATTGGCCGACAATACATCCTCGCCACAAAACTTCGCGTATTTCCCAAATATTTACCATGGTTGGATAGAGTCTGTGTAAAATTAAGCGAGAGTAGGTAGTACTTCTGTTTAGTACTCATGACCAGTTTTCCATCAGGGCAATTTGCAAACACTCAGACTGCCATTTTCTGAATTCAGCGGTGATCGGCCCGAATACATGACTGCGGTTCATCTCCACAGCTCACCCCAGTCGCCTTGAGACTTGGGCTCGGTTTGGCGTTTTGTAACTTCCCGCGTAGTCCCTGGACGATACAACTAAGTTCATTTCATGCAAGTATGTTTTACTTGTCCACTTGAGAGTCAAGACCGAGGTTTCTCCATGGAATTGTTGCACGACTAGCGGGATCGGAGAGAAGAGAGAACTTGCATTTACCATAGGTCCTAGACCGGTGACCATCTGTCTATGAATGCTGTCGTGTCTATCGACACAATTAAGTTTCGAAAGACAGGCTGGATTCGAGCCTAGAGTACCATAGGGGAGGTACAGATCAGACAATTCGAAACCAGAAGGACTCGTCCTTTATTCAACCGAAAGAACGTTCCCATGCGCAACATACTGCGAGGGTACGGGATTTGACTCGGTGATCGAATGTTCGGGTATCGCACATACAGTACTCCATATTAGAGAGCTTGCGCAAAAGCTGCATGAGCCGCACGCGGCTTTTGTGCATTGCGCAAAGCCGCGGGTTTTTCTTCGCTGTTCTTAATTCTTGTCTTGCTAAATACCATCCAATGCCCCTTGAATCCCATATTCCACTCCTGAGAGTGCTATTTGTTGGATGTGCAACTGTGGGCGGCCACATTTTTTACACTTCACGAAGGTATCACTCAAGCTCCACTTCCTTTCCCCACACTCTCACGTCTGCAGCGCAGCAGAGGCAATGCCGAGGATGTTCCCTCTCCCCACAGCACCTCTCCTTCACCTCAGGTAAGCTTACATTGAAATAGTTGATTGACATGTCTCACATTTCAAATTTGCCACGCGGCTTTGCGCAATGCAAAAAAGCCGCATGCGGCTCGTGCGGCTTTTGCGCAAGCTCTCTATTAAGCACGTTGCGCGAGGATATCATGCACAATGCCGGCGAAGTGCCAGGTAGTTTTGGTAAACTTATTGTTCGAGTAGATGAGGACAGTTATACACAACAGACGAACACAAAGAGACGAACTTCAAATGCATTGTATTCGGGGAGGAAGTATTCCATAAAAATATTTGCAACTGAATAGTATCCTCGATTATGAGGATGGGAGTCGGACCTGCTGGAACGGACCCGCCAAATATAAGTACCCGACCATACACCTCCAACGCATGCCTTGATCACCCACGCCGGACGCCGAATCGTTGTTTAGATGCGTATTTTCCCCATCGCTGGATATCGTCTCGCTGTAGCAGTAAACTAACAGTATAGTAGTTCTGTGCAAGCTCTTCGTTTGTTGCAACCTGGTGGACAACTGTATGGCACGGTCTTGTATTATAAAATATGTTTAAATATGCTCGGAACACGAGTAAATTGTTTGAAACATACCTGCATAACCATGCCACAGAGTTTAACATGCTCGTGGGATGCCATTTCTTCTTCACCGCTTTCGTGTGGGTGGATCGCGGAATTAAATGATGATAAGTGAGCGGGATCTCCCGCTCGCAAATCTCGCACTCCTTCGCTCGTGTAGACGACCATACGGGCGGCGGGGCACATGCATCCGTCAAATAATCCGCCAGTAACTTGCGCAGGAAGGACTGGGATGCCTCCGCGTCAGATGTGATTCCGTAGGAAATTAAAGTGTCAATAAAGGACACTGGAGTCGAATCAAGCGACATCGAGTCGAGGTCATCGGGGATATGGATTTATTTTCATAAGATGCCTCCATAAATGTCACAGGTAGCGTCGGCCAGACTTCATGTGCGAGATAAAAGGCAAAATCGTCCAGTTCGGGTTCTGAAGATTCCATAGCGGCATGATTTTGGAGCTCGGGGGAAGATACTAGTAGATGACGGGCGAGGCAGTCCTTCAGGATAACGAACTGGGGAGTTTCAGAGAGATTTGAAGGGTGCATGGCAAATGAGGTCGTGGTTCAGGTAAAAGCAGGCTCAGAGCTGACTAACCAGACTCGGAGTGACAGATGCCGGAGCCGACTCCGGAATGCGGACCGGTCAAACTTTGACAGGACAAGTGGACCCTCGATTTTTCCGGATTGTTACCTCTACATACCTCTTGCCCTTACTCTTATATCCAGCCGTTCATTTGAAACTTTATCTTCAATTAAGACCATATCCTTGCATTATAAGCAGTTGATCTCTTCAGGAATCTATATAAGAATCGAACACCTTTGACTCTCGATAAACCTGATTGGCTGCCCGAGCACCGCATGTCGTCAGTTGCTCCAACGCTCCACTGAAAACCGTCGAGATGTTCAAATCTCCACTCAACTGTTGGATTGTTATTTTTGAACTGTGCAGATGTTGAAAACTTGGTATTGAGGTGCGATTACTTCCAAAAGATCATATATGAACACATTCTGAATACTCTGGCAGTCCGATAAATTGTAAATAACCTCGGGCATAAGTCATTCGTGAGATTAAGGCTGGGGAGTGCGGTGCCCGCACGAATGGAATAAAAGCTTCCAAAATAGATGGGTTTTGACGGACTTCAGAACCGGCAGAATTTCCAAGGACCACGCCGGTGCTAGGTCCAAAACAGACCAAATAGAAGCCAGGATATGCTACCTGGCCACAAAAATTTGGATGCAAAAAAGATCACATAGTGTTCATGAACGTCCAATGCCAACAATCAGAGTCACCGGGAATATGGATGTACCAGTTTTATATTAAAAAAATTTCGACTAAATCTGTGACTCCCCAGCAAAATAATCACCTGGCAGTCCAAACGCAGACCAGGTATGAAGAGCCAATAGCAAATACTGTAATGTACCGATACATTGAATAATCCGTGTTCTGTGCCCACCTATGAATTGAAAGGGCCTCAGAATAGTTGTCACAGGTCACTAGGCCACGACGAGTCAACCGGAGGTTGACGAGGAGTGGCAGTTTCAAACCTTTTCAAGAAGGAGAAGTGAAAATGTTAGATTTTATTATTCCCACCGTAGCGAAGCACGGGTAACTGCTAGTCAACTTGAACTTCAATCCCGAGCTAGTTAGAGTTCCTGGCATGCGATTGACCGTTTCAGTCTAATATTTGCTCCGAGAATCCGGCAGTAAACCCCCAGTACCTTTCTCCTAATCATGAAAATGAACGCTTGATATTTTACAAGACGAAGGGGACGACAATTCGCGGAGGCATAGGAAAAAATTCATGCAGACTCCCCATTTAGCATTTCTTTCTTGTGACATAACGTACACAGCGCTCTGAACATCTTCGATTCATCTTTGAGTCTTCTTCAGAGGGTAACCCTATTAATATACTCCCAGATACTCCCGCAACTGAACGGATCATCCATCAACATCACGTCAACCGGCGTGTAGCTTTCTCCCAACTCCCACTATGTTGTTCAGATTACTCGCATCCGTTGCTGGGACTTTACTTGCTTATGCACTATACCGGATCCTTAGGCTGGTTTACCAAGAGCTCAACTCTCCCCTCCGCCACCTCCCCGGGCCCAAATCCAGTCACTGGATTCATGGACACCAGAGAGAAATCACACGAGCTGTAATTCCTTCCTATCTCTAAATACCGAGCTCAATCCAACTAACATCCTAAAGAAAGACGGTGTCGCACTGCAAGAAAAATGGGTGCAGATGTACGGACGTACACTGAAATATACCTACTTTTTCGGCGTGAGTTTTCTGTGCACGGCTTTCTACGACAACTAACTATTTGTCGCTCTAGTTATCGAGATTATACACAAGAGACACGAAGGCGCTGAATCACTTCCTCACCAATCACAATATCTATCAGCGCCCGCCGCCCTCGCGGTATCTGCTCTCGCTTATTGTAGGCCCAGGTGTGCCATGATTCATTATTGTGGGGAACGATTATTTCAGCTGACCAACTCTAGGGGTTCTTGTAACAGAAGAAGGCGTTCACAAACGACAGGTAGGTTCTAGTCTTGATACCGACCTGTGGCTCATTTTGTTCAGCGAAAAATTATGGTACCCAATAATCAGCTCGTTGGCCAAAGATGATCCGTAATTCTCCAGAATCCGGCATTTGGTGCCCCGCAAATCAGGGAATTGACCCCAATATTTCTCGCGAAATCCATGGAGGTGTGATCTTTCTGTAAATAAGCAAGCGGCATCGCGAACTGGCATATGCAGTTAAGGAACATTTGGACCTCCCAAGCAGTGGACGGAACGGTGCGCGTGAACGCTCTTTCGTGGCTCAACAAGGCCACATTGGATATCATCGGGCTCGCAGGTCATTACTCCCCCGTTGTTAATTTGTGGCCCAGTCTGACCAGTACAGGGTTCAACTACAACTTCAACTCCCTCGGCACCGAGCGCCCGACCGAGCTAGCGACTGCGTTCTCCGACGTTATACAGGCGACCACGAAGCTATCCGCCCTGGATATGATCCAAGCTTGGGTCCCTGTCTTCCGTGTCATCGTGAGTATATCTATCCTCAGCATATAAAATTAAGCAATTCCGATACTCATTATGTTCAGCCGACGAAATTCAACGCGACTGCGCGTACCTCGCAGGACACCATGGCGCGGATCGGGCGCGATATTCTACGGAGGAACAAGAACGAGATGGCGGAGAACGCGTTTGAGCAAGGCCGCGCGCGGGACCTGCTCTCGCTGCTTGTTCGTGCGAACACGGCTAAGGATATCCCAGAGAGCCAGCGTCTTTCCGAGGAGGAAGTGCTTGCGCGTACGTGATTTACTTACAACGGGTGTTAACTAATCGGAACAGAGGTGCCGACGTTCTTGGGTGCGGGACACGAGGTACGCTAAATTTGATGTGTAATATTCTCGAGCAGTCCTTGTTGACTCTGGATGGAAATAGACCACCAGCACGGGGACGACTTGGGCTCTCTTTGCACTCACTCAAAATATACCGGCGCAGACGCGCTTGCGTGCCGAACTGCTCAGTATGCCAACGGACACACCGACGATGGAGGAGCTTAATGCGCTCCCGTACCTCGACTGCGTGGTACGCGAGGCCTTACGAGTGCACCCGCCTGTCATTTCCACCGGCCGCATCGCGATGCAGGACGACGTGGTGCCCTTGGCTACTCCATGGACGGACGCCAACGGGACCATGCACGAGACACTCCGGTGAGTGTCCCGCCAATTTCTTTTCATTTTGAGTTGGTTCACCCCGTCGGTTTAAGGGTGACCAAGGGGCAAGCTATGTCAGTGCTCATTCATTCGCTATCTCGGTTCAGTGCTGACCAAATAATTTTAGAATGATTCCGATCTTAGCCATGAACCGCGACAAGGCGATCTGGGGTGCGGATGCGGCAGAATTTATGTAAGCTCTCGTTGAATTTACCTTCCTGTTGGCGCCGCTGATCATGGGGTACAGTCCTGAACGCTGGGAATCCGACCCCCCGATATCGAACAGTCTCCCAGGCATCTGGGGCCAAAGTCTCACCTTCATCGGCGGTCCACGGGCGTGTATAGTGGGTTCCCCCCCTCATCACACAGATGTGATTTAAATTAATGAAACCTTGCGTCAGGGATACCGCTTCTCTCTTGTTGAGTGCGTATCTTTTAATATGCACGTGAAGGAATGGATATTGAACACTGACGTGTGAACGTAGGATGAAAGCCCTGCTGTTCACACTTGTTCGCGCGTTTGAGTTCGAGCTCGCGGTGCCCGCAACAGACATCGGAAGCAAAACGTCGATTGTACAGCATCCGGTTGTGCTCAGCGAGCCTGGCGCCGGGCACCAACTGCCCCTGTTCGTGAAGCCGTATGTTCGGCCTGTGTGAGGGAGCATATGTGAAACTTTTGTATTCAAATGTAATCCGGTTTTCTGGTATTCTTGGTTTAAAATTGGAATTCCATTCAGGTTTTTTCACGGACAATACATACACAAGGAGAAACATAATACAAAAGATATTCCGCGCGAACACAGACCGATTCACGGGCGTCCAAGGCTCATATACTTCTGTGATGATGGCCGGAATTCAACGTCGATGCTCACATCCAAACCCTCGGCCTTCATCTTGTCCATAAGTGGGATTGCATCAAGCTCGTCGGAATCACTGTAGAACAAGCGGACAAATGAAAGGAGCGGGTCGTTCTTGTACCAGCGGGACTCCACCATAGCCACGAAGGAGTCCAGTTCACTCGAAGGGACTTCTCCCGCGGCAATGCGCGATAGGTGGGGACAGATATCCAAAGAGCCGCCGGTTATTTTCAGTGCGTTGAAGAGTAAATTGGTGTTCCCGCAGCCGAGCAGGAACCCAACGAAAAACGTCGTGAGGGTTGGGATGACTTCCAGGATTGGTATCAGAATTATGGCAGCAGAGTAGTTGCATTCGTAGACGACAAGCTTTACCAACTTGCACGATGAGCGTTGGAGGCAATCGCGGAGGGATCTAGCTGCTTCTTGGGAGACCCATAACTCCTGAAGCGCGGGCGCCGTGATGAAGTTCAAGAAACTTCGGGGGGACGGGAATCGAGGGGATATGTATATGTAGAGCCTCTGCAGGCCGTTAACGACGACGTGTGGACCATTAGCTCGGTAGGCCACACCCACTATCCTCATCCCATATTCAATCAGGTTCGGCGCGATCTTCAAGATCTGTAGCGCATCCTTCTCGAGTTGATAACATCCACGAAAGTGCGTTATTTGGGACCAGGGGAGGTTGGTCGTTGGGGCTAAAGAGCTGATCGGGGGGTAATCCGCTCTAACGAGCAACACCTCGCGCAATGCTGGAGCGGTGGAAAAAGGGTCCGCTATGTGTTGCACAGAACTCAAGTTACGGCCTGTTCCGGCGAACGTAATTTCCAAGGTACGCAACAGAGGAAGCTGGACCTTCACCGGCTGTAAGAACCTGAGACACGAGTCTACAAGTTCTTCGCACAAGTGTAGACGAGCGGATTTCCAGCGACGAGAGTGGGGAAGAATTAGGTCGATCGATTCAGAGTCCGCCAAGTCATCGGCTTCGCAATCTGCACAATCGAGAGTCACGGCAAGCGGGGCAGTACCCGACCGACGAAGTTGAGTTCCAATCATCAAGGCCGGGCACACGGTATCTCTGAAAGATACGTAGAGTGAAATAGCCGACCATAGAGCGGAATATCCCAGAGCCGCGGCCCTCCATCGTTGGCAAATATGGCCAAGTCTCCACGGAGCCTGCTCTATTGTATGATTCCGGCCGATGCGCCTTGTGCCAGTGCACGGCAAAGTCCACGCAAATATTTCGCAAATAATCTCCGCAGGAATCCGACGAACAAC
The DNA here is from genome assembly GCA_029378395.1 of Mycena leptocephala. NCBI lineage: Eukaryota > Fungi > Basidiomycota > Agaricomycetes > Agaricales > Mycenaceae > Mycena > Mycena leptocephala. The sequence continues at coordinate 11,119 of JARJLF010000597.1, forward strand.
GGAGAGTATTTCTGCGTGCTTCCTGACGCTCTCCTTCGTCTCCTCCAGCTCCTGGATCGCCTGCTCGGTCGGCAACTCCGAAATCTCGGTTTGCAGACGGGCTATGCGATCTCGCCCAGCAGCGAGGATGTGTTGGATCCCCGGGATTTCGGAAGTTGTAGGCACGTCGTTGCTCAACAAGAGGTGACTCGATTCAAGTTGCATCGGGACAGTCGTCGTGGGTGATGCTCCGCAATTCTAGCGTGGACTATGCATTCTGACATTTAGTATTCCGAGAAGTCAATGAGAAAACCAGAGCCGCTGACCGTTCTACCCTCTCGCAGCGTGGTGGTGGAAGGACAAGACTGTCAGTATGTCAGTCACAGCCGTCACATCGCGCGCATTGTGGCACCGGACCGACGCCCGAGCCAGGAGAACAAATATTCTAAGGACTTTAGACCGTCATCACAAACGTTGCCTTCTTGCATTTTGTGGAGGGAGTTGCTGGAAATGTTGAATGATCGCGGGAACAAATATTCGAAGTCGATCATATTCGAGCTGCGAAAAAGAAACATGAAGTCCGCAAAAAGCAAACAAAAAACATCAATTGCTACAAGGAGTGTGGGATAGATAATACATGTGCTGGTTCTCGGTCTCATTCTGGTTATCGTGCGTATGCGGTATGCGATCGAATGGAGTATCATATGATGTATGCGTTTAAAATGTCAGAGACCCAGAAAAATGAATGATATCAAGGCAGCAGTCCGTCGTGCGTCCGATTATAAGTACCAGCAGTATATGTATGATATGCAGAGCGACGACGCAGGATGGACGGGAGGATGCAAAGCAGAAAAAGCAGGAATGAAATGGATTATGGATGGATGGATGGATGCGAGTTGATACCGTGAAATGTCGATGCGATGCAGAGTCAATGTATGTATATGGGTGGATGGATGCGTGCAGAGGATGATTGATATGGTATGGAATTACGAGTCATTATCTTGTTCCGAGATTGCTGGATGGTGGATTATTCGATATTCGAGCGCGAAATGCGAGTATGCGATGCGGTATGCGGATGCGAGTCGAATGCAAGGAGGACTGAGTTGATGGGTATGCGAGTGATATGCGAGTATGCGTTGCGTCTGCGTTATGCCGAGCGAGTTAAAGTCCTGTTATAAGATTCTCCTTCGTTCATTCGAGTCGATTAATTGATTTTGGGTTTTATTTTGAAGAGCTCCGAGACTGAGATGACGGTGATGATGCAGCATTGATATTTTGAGATGGTCGGGCTTGGCCGATGATGAATGAATAAGGAAAATGAACGAATAATATCGCGAGGTTAAGTTTAGTAATGCTAGGGAAAGATCGTCAGCGCGCGGACAAAGATGAATGGGGAAAAGAAAGAGGAGTGGAGCGAGAAGGGAAGGAACTGGAGGACATACCAGAATATAGTTCGATCACGCAAGCGAAAATGAGCGAAACTGGATTCAGTATCCGTAGTAGGCGCGCATCCGGTCACTGCGACACTCATACATCATAATTCAAGCGCAGAAAGAGATGGAGACATACAAAAGCCAAATGACCTTCGAGCCGGTCTTACATCCGCGCAGCGTGACGATGTGCCCGCGGATGCATTCATATAGGAGCGCGCGCTGGTCCTTGTCGGCCTGAGGCGATGAATCCGTCAGCGGAATGGCGAGGTGGTAGAGGGAGAGGGGGCTTACCGTCGGCAAAACGCTCGCGATGAGCTGGCTCCCCGTCAGCGACAGCGCCAAGTCCACGATCATCGCACGCCGCGCTCTGAAGCGGACATCATCAGTACCAATGCGCGTAAGCCGATTCGGAGGAGGGAGGAGGGGAGGGAGAAATAGCCACGCAACAAGAGCCGAAGGAACAACGGAAAGAGAGGGAGAAATCAGAAAGGAAAGCCCACGCACCCCTTAGCAGGCTCACACATCCTCTGCACCACACGGTCAAGCGTCTCCTTCCCGCCCTCCTTAAGCGCCTTTACCACGCTCTTGCTCCCCTGCTCGTTTGTCGAGTACTCGAGCAGCCCAGTGAGCAAGTGCTCGAGCGCCATCTTGCGGTGCTGATCCGACCCGTGCTCGAGGACTGGGTGACGAAACAAAGGTCAGCTCCGCTTCCGATGTGAGAAGGAAGAAGTGGAGGAGGCGGAGGCGGAGGAGAGGGGTGGAAAGGGAGGACGCACTGTGCTGAATGCAGTATGAGCCCCACTGGCTCTTTGCGACTTCACCAAAGACCGCGCCGCCCTGCCCCAGCAGCTCGTCCACGATCCCATCCTTCGCGCTCTCTTCTAGGTTCTCGAAGGCGTGCTGGAACCGCAGGTAGTCAGCATGGATGATAGGAGGGGAAGGAGGAGCAAGTGCACCTGTACGACGAGCGAGCCCGTCTCGTGGCACGCGAGCGCAGCCCACTTGCCCTTGAGCGACTTGTTTACGCTATGGGGCACAAAGTCAGCATGGGCAGGAAGGTGAAGACAAGGTACGTACTACGCAAAGATCGGGGGCGCGGGTGGGGTCCACGAGAGCTCCATAATCTGCGTATGCACGACGTGAGTTAAAGAAGATACTCAAGTCAGAAACGGCCGACCTTGCTCCACACATGCGACGCATGCTTGTTCACGAGCGTTTGCGCCGGGTCGCCCATGAGCAGCTCGGAGACAATCAGCAGGCGGACCTCCTCCTCCTCGCAGTCGAGGGCCTTTTGCAGCACATGGCATCCGTAGCAGTTCGTCGCGAGGTCGACGACACGACCGCGCATGCACGCGACAATCTTGCGCCGCTCCTCCGGGCCTGCGGCGGCCTCGAGACAGCGCTGCACCGCCCAGTTGCCGAACCTGGGGCCAGAGTAAGTATAGTGACTTTCCGAAAAATGAAGGAGGAAGAGATAAGACAGACCTATGCATCATCATCTCTCCGCCACGCGCACATATGGCGTCGACGATGCGCCCGCGCTCCTCGGGGTCTGCGACCTGAGGTAGTTGGTATCAGTATGCATGTATGCAAGGAGAGGAACTAGGATCGCAAAGGAACGGAAGACGGGAAGCGAGAAAAGACGAAGTTCACCTTGAGCTTCTGCTGCAAGAAGATACTCGCTTGCTGGTCCGCGCTCTTGATAATGCGCGCGACGAACGTGGCGTACGGCGGCGACGACGCGGGATGCAGAAGAGAGAGGAAGTTGATAGGCTGCAAGTGGGAGATGTGTCAGTATCAGTAGAAAGAGGGAGAGAAGGAGGATAACGAGACGTCAAGGCCGAAAGCCACGAGAAGAAGGAAGGAAGGAAGAAACTGATACACACCTCATTCCCGCCCCCGCTCGCCGCCCTTCCCTCGCGCAGATGCCCGTGCCCGTGCCCTTGCGCGCTACCAGTTCCCGCAGCTCCCCCCCCAGCACCAGTACCGCCCGCATTTCCCCCACTCGCACCTGCGCCGCCATTCGAGTCCGCGTTGCTCCCCGCGCCCGCACTCCCACCCAAACTCGATCCCGCCCCGGCAAGCTCCCAACCCTTCCCGCCCCCGAACGCCGCCAATCCAAGCCCAAGCGCGTCTTGCTGCTGCTGCTGCTGCTGAGCCTGAACTTGCCGCGCCTGGTGCTGCTGCTGCTGGGCTTGCTGTTGCTGCTGGGCTTGCTGTTGCTGCTGGGCTTGAGCTTGCTGTTGCTGCTGGTGCTGCTGATAGACGAAGGACCGCCCAAGCGCGCCTCCGCCCGCACCCGCACGCATTTCGTCCCCAAACGCTTCGCCGCCGAACGCCCCGCCGCCGAGATTCGCACCCGCACCAGTATTTCCGTTGGTGGTAGGGGCGAATCCAAGCCCGAGCCCCGCCCCTGAGCGAAGACGGAGCCCGAGCCCGTCGTCCGCGCGCAGCCAGTCGCCGGCGCCCGAGGCGTGGTAGTCGAGCGCGCCTGTACCTCCGAGATTGCCTGCTCCTCCGAGCCCGAGCTCGCCTCCAAGCCCGCCGGTGAGAGAACGGCCGTGGTGCGAGTAGTACGCGGCGTCGGAGTCTGCGTATCCATGCATATGGTGCGACGGAGCGTGCGCGCTGAGCGTGAGCGACGGGAGGGACGGCGGCGTCGAGGGGACGGGGAGGAAGCGCGAGTTGGCGCTTGCGTGAGCGCCTACAGCACCAAGGGCGTTGTTGACCCCGTTGCTTCCGACCGCGTTCCCGGTGGAGTTGGCGAGCAAGCCCGCGCCAGTATTGTTGTAGCCGGTGCTATAGTTGGAGCCCAAGCCGCCGCCGACGTTCGCGAGGCTCGACGGGATCCCCCCGCCCGGACTCCCCAGCAGCCCGCCGCCGTGGTATGGCGACGGGGGGTCGTACACATAGCGTTCCTTGTAGAACACCCCGCCGCCCCAGAGGTGGCCGTGGTGCCCGCCGGGCGAGTGCAGCCCGTGCCCGTGGGCGTGGGTGGGCGAATGGAGGGGGTGTGTCGGCGAGAGTCCGTGCGAGTGATGAGTAGGTGAATGGAGCGAGTGGATGGGCGAATGCATCGGCGAATGTAGCGAATGACCAGGCGAATGGAGCTGCAGCCCCGCGTGATGGTGCGGCGAGTCGAGCGGGGTCAGCAGTGCCGAATTCAGCGAGAGCGGAGAGAAGTCGGGCGATTGGGGGTACAAGTATGAGCCGGGGGAGCCACCTGCGCCCGAGGCGGAGTTCGTGAGCTCTTCAGAGGCGCCGAGGGGGAGTGAGGCAGAAGAGCCAGACGACAAGCTGATCAGCGACAGATCCGACGACGCGTCAGCGTTAGCGGAGGATGCGGAGGTCGAGGTATTGGACGCAGAAGTCGAGCTATTGGAGTTGTTGGCAGAGACGGAGGTCGCGGATCCGTTATTGGAGCCGAAACTAACGTCGACCGCGAGTACGGGCTTGGTCATCCCGCTTGCGGCGCTGTGGACGCTATGGGCGGAACCCGGGGAGGAACGCGCGACAGCGGACGGCTCAGGCGAGTTGAGGTTCAGCGTGCGAAGGAGCTGCTCGACGTGCTAGGAAACGGTAAGTATTGAATGGAGAGCAAAGTGGGATGAAGAAACGCACCGTATCTGCCCGCATATTTAAATCCGGACTTGCGCTCTCACTTGCACTCTTACTCTCATTAGGCAGCGAGCGCCCGTCTCCAATAGCACCCACAGCGCCGATGCCGAGATTGAGACTGGCAAGAGGACCGAACACGTCCTCGCGCGTGATTGGGGCGGTGACGGCAGAGCGCGAGAACGCCTCGAGCGCGCGCGGCCACGCCGCCTCGCTCGCTTGCGGCTGCGGGGCCCAGATCGACGTCGCTTTGGCGTTCAGGGCAGCGACGCCGGTATTGGCGTTGTGGCCGACGTTGGCGTTGATGGTGGCGAGCGAGGATGCTGGCGGTGCACGCGGTGGCGGGCTTTGGTCGTAGAGCGTGAGGAAGGGTGATTGGTGTGGATGTTGCTGGTGCTGCATTTTGGGGGTCGGCGGAGGAGGGATGGTGGTGCTGGGATTTAGGTAAGGAACGAATACCACGCAAAGGTAAAGAGAATGGAGGAAGAATGACGACGCATGAATGAGATTGAAATAACAAGGGAAAAACGCGCAGAATAAAGCAGGGGCGCCGAGGATGATATGCGCTAATGAAGGTCCACAGAAATGAAAAGAGGTAGAAAAGAGGCAGACAAGAGAGCATACGAGGAAGCGTTTGATAGATGCGCGAAAAAAAGTTTCCAAAGAAGGACGGAGAAAGGGCGTATGTGGACAACAAAGAGACGTGTATATGCGCGAGGTAAACCCCACCAGGTCTTCGCAGTCGCCTCCTGACAGAGAGGGGATCTCGATGAAGGCCAATAATATGAAATTAAAAAATGAAGGGAAGAGAACAATTAAGAGGAAGCCTCCGCCCCAACAAACGGATGTGAGAGCCTCCTAAACATATCGCAGCCTAGACGACGTCACGGTAATATTCAGACATCCGCCACGAGAAGGCTCCAAGCCGAATGAAAAGATGGATCGAGTCAAAAAAGCACACAAGCAAAATTTGTGAATCCTCTATAGCGGCGGTTAACGCGATGGCAAATAAGCCCACTGAAACGTCTTCGATGTCCTTGAGCCAGCAGAAAGACGAAGACTCGAGGAAAGATGAAGACTCAGTGACTGGAGTTAAGCAGACGCCAGATCAAGGTCGTTCCCATAATTATGCACGACGACCAAGGGCACCAGATCTGACACATCATGGATGCCATGTGAAAAGCCACCAGCGCCCGAAGAAATAATGAAAACAAAAGAAGAGAAAAAATGGCAAAAATCCGTATAGGACAAGGTGTCGCGTCTCCTGGGGACCGTGGCGAGAAAGAAAAAGAAAAAAAGACCATCCCACGCGTCTTCAGCATCCATCGGACATCCAGAGACAGCCTAGGATCATAGAAGTATCAAAGAAAAAAAGAGTATTCAATGAAGAACACAAGAACAGAGGTTCCTGCCCCGAAGTCGGCCCACAAGAAAGGACCGCCTCAAACACGGTCCCAGCGATCCTCTGGACACCCAAGAAAGCCACCGAGCATGAAGGAATAGAAGAACGTAACGCGCACAAGACCGAGACGTATCCACTTCGTCTACCGGTCACCAAAACACCACACGACACGTCTACAATGTCCTGAAGACACCCAGAAGTACCCACAAGACTCAGACCAAACCCAAAAGAACGAGAAAAAGGCAGAAAGAACACAAAAAGACCCACACACCTTGTGCTCAAGCTCTAGTCTACGGAAGAGACACAAACGGGTATGAGGCAGGCAGTACTGGTCGGACGTAGAGGAAGAGAGGGAGGTCGGCGAACGAAGAGAGAGGGAGGAAGGAAGGAGGAAGGGCTTGCGCCTCGCGGGCCTTTTATACGTCGGCCGTGGTTCTGTGAAGGATGTGAAGGGCGCGTCACTTGCCTTTTCCGGACGCGATCAAAGTCCGCTTTAAGACACGATCACGTGAACTCTCAGGAAAAAAAGCGGTATGAAGGCGGGACGTGTGAGGCGGCCAATTTTGGTCTCATTCATCGGGTGCGCTGAGATAAAATGCACGTTTTTAGTGCGGTACATAAGGTATTTAGATGCAAGGCGCATGAGTGAAAATCGATTCAACACGCATCACCCGCCAAATTTCAACTCAACATCCTTGGCCAAAAATTGCCCAGGATAAGTAGAAAAATAATCAGCGTCGAGAACAATTTTTTTGAGGTCCCGCCGCCCCGGTATTCCCCTTGCTCCTCAAAAAAACGATAAATATGCACGCTCCAAACACCCATCGGCACTTTCGGACCGCCATCAAATGAATCAAGTCCTTCGAAAACGTCGCCCTCCCGCCCTTTCACAAGATCCGTGACGGTGCCGAACCTTCTGAAGGCGTATTCGGGAGAGGATTTATTTCATTCGTATGTCTGCTCTAGTTCGTGGTTGCGCTTAGAATATTTCTGGTTGGTTCTTCGGTTGGTTACATACATGTATCTCATGTTGAGTGTGCACAGAAATCCGCGTGCTTCATGGTCCCACTGCCTGCACAGTGTGCATAATTGTGCAATGTGCTGCCCAACGCCACAATCTGACATTGCATTCACTGTCGGTCCGAAAGCCGTTCTTCCGCAACAATCTTCTGGGGTGAAACATGTGCGAAGCAATTAACTTTTCTTCTCTCATAGTAGGTACTCGGCAGACAAGGTATCATGTTTTTCTTTTATGTATGGTCTAGTTTCAACGTGGAATGTCTGAGATTTATATTACCGAACTAACTACATTCAATATGCACAGATGTCTTTCGAGTGCAAACGATCTCCACCACCGAAATCTCCGAACTTGAAGCCTCCAGCGACGATACAGCGTCTACCATGCCAGTTTTTCCAGTAATGAACATCTTACAAAATTCTTCCCCGATCATGAACTCGAAAAATAACTTCAACTCGAAGAGCCGACTTCAGCTTGGCGCGACGCGTCGTATCACGTGTCAGTGTCTCTCCGGGTTCGAATCTCTTTGAAAGATCTTTCTTGAGCTCGAATCTCGAGGTATTACGTCAAAGCTAAATCGCTGTGCAATAGCCAGTGGAAAATTTGAACATCGCCAAATCGCAGGACAAAGACCCGAGTTATTGGTATCCTGCCGCTCGGACTTGTCACTGTAAATTTCGGAATTTTTCCGCCCAGTGACAAGAACTCGGGCGGGGCAAAAACCTTTATTAGACTCTAGACCTTGCTTCGGAAATATTGAAACCGAACGACGCGATTGTTGATTAATTTGAATCTGTATCAACTTCAGCTTCAGCTTCGATTTTTTTTTTTTTCAACTTCGGCCCAATAATCTCAGCCCTACTTCGGCACCGCCGCAAAAAAAAAATGGTAGAAGGATCAACATTATATATCTTAAAACTTACGCGCCTCCCGGGGTGTCAGAGAGACTGAGGCATTGCCATTGCTGTGCGAAGAAGCTTCAAGTTTGCCGAAATGATTTATCTTTTTGGTCTCGACGGTCTACGAGTGGAGCTGGTTTCTTTCTTCGTCTTTGCGACGACGCCTCACCACGCACGGAATTAATGCAAAATTAACGTCTGCACTTACATTCGCGCCGCATCATACATGCATCTACAAACCAACATTCACGATACTGTATACCGCCGCAGTGAACCAATTGATTGGACATTATATATGTACGGGTGCCATTCGATCCGATAGCCATTTTGTCACTGTGCGTTTAATACTACTCACTGCTCCAAGTCGTTTATTCTTGCTTGCTTCAATCTTAATATATCCTGAGATATTTGCTTGAAAGTTGTGCAACCGCAGTACCGCCGGTACTGACCGGCGGTCCAGGTCTAACAGTGGTCCTGCCGAATCTTGCAGTAAAAATCACAGGTTCCCGAAGTTCCCTAGTCGGGAGCCGTCCGGCTGAGAGTTTGGTTGCAAGGCTCTTTCTTTCCTAAGCTTGGGCCATGCATGATTTTAAGCCTGCTTTGGCCGTAATCATGCTGTAGCATAGTTTGCTGCAGACTTTTTTTCTTCAGCGTCGCGGGACCTGTGGTTGAAAAAAAAAAGTTCTCAAATATTTCCTCAGCTTTTTGGAACAGTGTTGCATTGAAAAGCCGACGCCGGCTGCTGTGCAAGATTCAAGAATGTTTACCCTTTTTTTTAAAATGTTTTAGACGAGCTTGCCGGCATCAGAATCGATGCGGTTACGTGAGTCTTTCTCAGAGTGACAGCGTGTTATTCTCCGCCACCATGCAAAGGTTCTGCGGTCGATTTTTTGCTCTTTAATTCACGATATCAATGCTCGATACCAGCATTCAAAGCCTTTGCGGGGCATCCTACCGGTCCAGAAACCATTGCTGGGCCACTGCTGGGTCGCTACATCGATTTCTCTCGCTCAAGCCTCAAGCTGACTCGGATGTGGTCTTGGTTATCCGTCCCGCTTTACCAGAAAATGGAGCGTACGGGAATCCCGAAACCTAGTCAACGTTCATGTGAAAACGTCCATACTATACAAGTACAAGCAGCAAGTAAAAGTACAAGTCCATCCTTTGGCAGCCATTTGCGACCGCTCCGCTCACTCCTTAATCACGCACGCAAAACGAATACGAGCGCATTGGCTGCTCCTGGCGGTCGTGGATGTAGCAGCGGCGCTTGTAATCGCCTCCCTCGTCGTCGTCGTCGTCCTCTCTAGCGCGTTTGCGCTTCGCGAGCGGGCAGGGCTCTCGCGAGGCCTTGAAATATGCGTCGAAATGCGCCAATGTGACGTATCCCGAAAGCGGCACGACACATGAATACACTTCATTGGCCGGGATGAACGAGAAGGGGATCGCGTCTGAAACTGGGGTTTGCTGCGGGGGTCCCATTGCCGACGGGGCGGCGTATCCCCCGCCGTTGGATGGGGCGATATTGCTTTGCGCCACCTTAGTGCTTGTTCTGCGGGTCTCCCGCAGCTGGGCGACGCGGCTGCGCGACTCTGGGCTAGCGGGTTGGAATCCGGGTCCACACCAAAACGACTTTTGGCGCCTCGGAATAAACTTCACTGCCGTCGGCGCCTGCTGCCTCGCGCGGACTCTGTGCGGTCGTCAGCGGGGGCGGAAGGAAGTGTGGGTGGCGTACACATACCGAGTCAGCTCGCCGGCATTGTGCTGTGTGGCGTCCTTTGCCACCACCACGAATCCATCCTTGGTGTACTGCGCACCCTCATCTGCGACGTGCTCAGGCCTCTGTCCTGCGGACCTCGCCGTTTTCGCTCGCTGTATCGAGCATGTCTGTTTTCCGAGAGGGTGGCACAGCATGCTGGAGGTCTCGATAATGGCATGCTGTCTCACTGGGGTCCAGGGGATGTCACTAGACGGAGTGGCCATCGTAGAATGTCTGGGGATTGGAAATTCGACCTGTTTGCTGTGGCAGTCTGGACCAGCGCTGGGACCTTCTTCTGAAATGCCGCGCTCTGGCCACTTGAAATTAGCAGCGTGCGTGCGTTATATTTCGGACGCGACAGTGCTGGGCAGACTTGACTCTCGAGGTGATGGTGGCAGGAGGGAAGGAGACCACACGATGGCACGTGCCTGGTGGCCTTGCATTTCTGTGAATCTGTTTTAAGATACTAGATCACAGCCATCTGACTCCGCACTGAGACACCCGACAGTTGTATTTATTCCGGAACACTACACATTTACTTATTCCGCGGTGGGCCTTTCGACGGCCAAAATTTACCGAATGTTTGTGAGTTCTTCAACGCGTTTTAATCCACAAATCGAGTCGTTTCAAAGGGAAAGAAAAGGAACAAATTACAAAACGCGCCGATACGAACGCCACTGCTCAAAACTACCTCGCACCCTTCGCCCTGTATTTCGCTCCCTTTGCGTCACCTCCGAGCCACGAACCGCGCCACCGTCGCTAGTGTCTTCTTCAAGGTTAATCCCTCATCCTGAGTCACCTTGAATGCGCGTGCCGCAAATTCTCCTCCAAACACTGAAGCCGGCGACGGCCCTACAGCGACCGCAGAAACCTTCCGCAGGCGCTCCCTCACGAAACTCACTGCCCCCGCCCGTAGACGCGCGAACGGTCCGGTACCGGCATTCTGCGTCGCGACGTCCTGTTCGAATCGCGAGCACCGCGCGAGAATCGGCAGCCGGTTGAGGAGCGCGTGGGGGTACGAGCCGGACGGGACCATGCTGAGTACCGTGGAAATCGAGCGCATGGAGTACAAAGTGAAGGTCGACGTGAATCTGCTGCTGGCCGTGCTGTCATTCATGTGACTGGGGAGACCGTGCCCGAGGCCGGCGTAGCGTTGGGATGACGAGACTCTGTCGTCCGAATGAAGCGTCTCCGAAGCTGGTGCTGCGGCTGGGGGCGTAGCGGGTGGGCCGCATGATGATGTCGGGTCAGACAGTAGCAATCTGGATGATAGTGTGTCCGCAGGAGCGTCCGCGCCGGGTGTTGGTGATGCGCAACGCGAGGCAAGTGGTGATAACAGACGCAACTCGCTTGTGCTCGAACATGGAACTAAAATCCCAAGACCTATATGCGCCGGGGTACTGCTCTCGATGAGCGACATGTCGTTGAAGAAGCAGTCACTCGGGGACGGCGGGAGCCCCTCGTAGATAGCCTATGAACAATATGAATTTAGAGAAATGACTACGTACGGCGATTTAACACGTACCTGCGTCGAAACTGCACGATCCCTTCCACTGCTCGTTGGAGCTCGACGAGTGAAACCGGAGCCCGTGCTGAACTTCAGCGCCTTCACCATCTTCTCTTGCACCGACGTCGATTGAAATCGATCCGACTGCACGAGAATGTCGGGGAGCTCTGGAACTACCTTTGGCGACGAGACAGGGGTCATGTAGGATTCACTGTGCGAGAAGGAGAAATTGGGCGAGTCGGAGGATGCGCAGTACTCTGACAACGCCTTGAGGGTAGCGGTGGACGGACCAGCCGCGGTTGAGAGTGATAAGGCAGACATAAGAGAGCGGAGATGGTAGTGGTATGGGTGAAAGAGAGAATAGGGGCGATCGTAAATTTTTTTGGTTGCTTCCGCGGAAGTAAAATTGTCCGAGATATTGATCATACACCCCTAATATAAAACAATGGTCACGGTTGACCCGAATGGGCGTCCTACCACTGCCACCTACTCCAGTCCTTGTTGTCACGAGCATATGCAACCTCAAAAAAGTTCAGAGAGAAAAAGGCCTCCGTCGCGCCTTCGCCATCAACTAACAACACATCCATCCCTTCTTCATGAAGTGTCTCCAATCTTGCGCTGACCTGGGACAAGTCTGGCGAATGGCGGGTTATAATACCAAAGAGGTCAGACGCTGCGATGCCAGGCGCCATCGTGATTCCACCATATCCGCGAGTTGAATATAATCCGCAAATTCATATCCCCCGAATGTCAAACTCTGCAGACTAGGCAAATTCGTGCGTGCCCCGGCATGCAGAAAGTCGACGACGCCCACGAGATACACCAAATCGATATTTCTGAGGTGACGGCATTGAATGCAGAGGTCCACGAGTGCCGGAGTTTTCTCCAACACACTCACGAGGAGTGCATCCGAGAAGTCTCGCCCAATGAGACAAAGTTTGGTGAGCGGGGGCGAAGATTGGATAAGAAATGCAAGGAGGTTCTCGAGTGATTTGGCTCTTGATCAAGGGGCTCGAACGTGAGTTCGTCAAGCGCCGGGAGATCAAGGTCCAGCAGGCAGCCTCGATTTACGTACAGCCTCTGCAATGTGGATACTCGTCGCGGAAGTTCGTGTGTCGTGGGAGCCAAGTTCAACAGTGTCAACCGAGCCTCCACAACGCCAGTAAAAATGGGGAGCGCCGCCAAGTGCTCGTGGTTGTATGCTAGATCCGCAGTGTAGCGGAAAATTTGATGCCATGGTAATTTAGATACGCGGTCTCCCAGCGTTCTGCATGCGCAACCAACATGTCGAGAAAAGCGGCGACATAGTCACCGAGTACACCGCCCTCCAGTGTACGCACGGCGCGGAAGGCAAGTACAACATGCACCCTATTGTTGTAGCATCTGTTTATAAGAGACTAGAAGGCAAGTGTTAAAGGAGCGTCGGCAGACCTTGTGAGATGGGTCGAGGTTCGGGTTGATGCCCCAGGCCATGGCTGGCGTCCGTCGTAAAAAGGGGTAAGGTCGATGTCAATGGACGATCAGATGGGAGGAAAGCCGAAGGCGATCCTCCTCCACCGTCGGCAAATCTATCCCAGGATCCATGGATCGCACGTCATCTCGACAGCGAGTCGAAAGATCTCGCATAAAATTTCGACGGGATAGTGACTGTGGGGTGAGAGGCATGCTTCATGCGAAATAGCAACAGCGACAGCATTTCTCTGTCCGATTTCAATTTCGCCAGGTTGGCTTCCATCGTTGCAATCTGGCCATCAAGTGCGCTTACTCGGCTGCGGGCGCCAGCAACGACACTACGGATTAGGGCTATGTCAACTGCAGCGGGAGGTAATCCGGAGGAGATGAGCTGCACGAAGGGGGAATCCATCTGTTATCGATCTAGCACAGCGGCGGTCAGTTCAAAACTTGTTCAAAACGAGCATTTTTGGTGACTCTGAGAATTCACACGCACCTTGCAATTAATAAACCAAATATATAAGTTATTTCCTTTCTTCTGGATTCCAGGATTTGAGGAGTGTGAACAACGAGTGCCCTATCAGCGTTAAAAGTGAAGGAAGAGATGGTTTTCGATCGATAACTGATGACATCAATTGCGGTCACATTAGTGAAGGAGGCAGAATTGATTTGGGGTCATTGAGCCAGGCAGATTGACAGAACAGCAGCCAGAATGCTGTCAGAATCTGGCAGAATTGGCACATTGCATTTCATCGCATTTTCTGTCTTATATGACTGAAAAATAATATTTCAATTGTATTCTATCTAGCTTTCCATGAGGTCCTCAATATCCCAGCTCGCCGCAGCGTCCCGCCTACCACATCAAGATTAGGGTGTTTCAGACATCTCCTTTTTCACCCCAAATTGGGTCCCAACTTCATCCCCAACTCAAGACTCAGCTTGATATGTTTTTGTCCCGGAATGCAGAACGGCCGCCCCAAATTGGTTTGGTGGAGTTGGGGTCGAAGTTGGATGTCGAGTCGTGGTCCGATGCCCGACTTGACATCCAACTTCGTTCCCGAACTATTTCAAGTTCCAACTTCGAGCGAAGTTGGGTCCAAAGTTGGGACCCAAGTTGGGCCTCAAATCGGGATGTCTGAAACACTCTAATATTAGCGTCGTTCAAAGTTCTCCTTTTCGGCTCCTTTTTGGTCTCCTTTTCATTTTCCTGTTCATCTTCCTGAACCGAGAAGGAGGACAAGTAGGAACCACGAAAAGGAGCATTTTGGCGAAAATGAGCTCGCAAGGCCATTTTCGCCAAAATGCTCCTTTTTGTCGTCCTACTTGTCCTCCTTCTTCTGCCGATATTTGGAACTCCGCACCAGACTTTGATCCCATCATTCCCTTTGTCCTTTCCCGGGCCCTCCAGACCTTCCCATCACATCCTATTAGCTACTACCCATTGTTAGTGAATACCATTTGTACATTTCATGGGCTGGATCTCTCCGAAAAAATCGCGTAAAAAGGCACCCGCAAAGTTCAGTGCCATTCGCGGTGGAACCACTCCCACATTGCGAAAGTGGCTAGAGCACCTGCTAAATACCTAAAGCTCCTAAGAGACATGCAGACGCTGATCACAAGACTGGAGCAGCTCGCGTGCATGGTGTTCTGAGACAACACGGGTGCACTAATCGCCTGCTCAGCTGGCTCGGAGTTTCAACGGCAGATCCCTTGCCGATGACTGCCGAAATGTGTTCAAGAGAAGGAAAACTCTCCTACTAGGCTTCCTTCTTGAAAATACAGGAGGGGGGGGTTTCAAAGTTGGCCTTTTTGCACTCCTTTTTGTTCTCCTTTTTGTTTCATTTTCGCATTTTTGGCGCAAAAATGGCGAAAAGGTGACGAAAAGGAGCACGAAAAGGAACGCGAAAAGGCTAACTTTGAACGACACTATTATCATCATCATCTGTTGCTGTCGACTGCCCACAATCAACTCGGTCCAGTTTCACGAAGTCCGCCACTTCCGAGTGTCTGTGAGGTGGTTGTGGAGGTTATTATCCTAGCCTTCAATTGAGGTACTCGGACTGTTATCTTCGTCCCTGCAGTATTTGCAACACCAGTTGTATCGGTTAGATTTATAATCTTTCTTATCCAGATGCTGGAGGTGGTTTGTATATAAGTTAGGTGGCTTCTGACGGCCAGCATGCGAGGTCTCAGTAGACATGAGGGAGGACAGAAACAATGGATTTGGGTGGCAATTTGCGTCCAACTGCTATTAGATCCGGTTGCACCATCCTGCCGGGCCAATTGGCAGAATGGCAGGATTCTGCCAACAGCAGTAGATCACATGCACTTGCACTTTAATTCACCATGCACAGTTCAACCGCACCGAGAACACGGGAGAAACGGCAGGCATAGCTGGGTGGCTTCAATTTTAATGCATCCATGCGGCTCTCTTTTCCGGTGGCAATTAACACCACTCTAAGATGTTTCACATCGTCCGGGGATGTTGAAGCATACTGCAATCCATATATATTATTTGAGTCGCATACCGATAAGCCACTAAGTGATCATGCATGATTTGATGCCTAGAATCCCATTAAAATTCACATTGAGATGGTGCAACACCAAATGCCCGTCCTCTAGCTATTTTTGTGCTTATAAACACATCATAAAAGGTACAGGATAGTTTCAGTGTTATACAAACATAGCTGTATACCTGAACTTTGTTAGGTGATATAAAGGAGAGTCAGAGCTCGCTCTGACTGCTGACTGTAGTATTCAGAGCATGACCACGGTGTCGCTGCGGCGTGTTGTACTCTGAATACACTACCAAGGAGATATACCCATACACACCTATAACTGATTCAAGGGATATAATCTTATAAAAGTGACCCAGAGACTGCATAGATGAAGTTGCAAGACTTAACATGTTGTTGTGGAAGTGCGACTCAACATGCTCATCGCCTTCGGGCTTCGGACTGGTTGCACGTGCCAACCAAACACAGGAATATAATGCGTGGAGTTTTGTTTTATTATTGCATTTCATCCTTTGAGAACATTTTATTACTAACCTGATTACCCACTCTCCCCTTCTCCCAGATTCATTCCATAGATGCACATTCCAAGATTCGCTCCCTCCACCTCAGAACCAAATTCATGAATATTGCGAGATATATTTCCAGATCACGCACAGGATACCTTCTATTGAGCTTTTCTACATCCCCAAACATTCCTGCACTTAACTACTTTGATTCTACACAGACATTTCATTTTTTATTTGCTACATACCGCCAATGCAACTGGTTGAACCACTTCGGACATCTCGGACTATGCCGGGGATTGACTTCGAGGTGGATTGGGCACCCATCCTCAATGCTGTTGCGGGGCAGCAAGTCTTCATATATCGTCTTTGTGTTGTTCCCGGACTGCTGGAGTTGGGTTGACTTTAGCTGCGGCTTTCCACCCACGGACTCTCGTACTTACATCATTTTGATATTTGTTTGTTTGTGGATCACGGATCACCTCTCCTTTGTCTCGTACCGCCACGTATACAACAAATTTCTGAGCATCTGTGTGCGAATCCACCCTCATTCAAGCAAATCTGAGCTAAGTTTCATATATTATTCAGCCTACTCATTTATCTACACCTGCCTTGATTTCTTTTCAGGTGATATCTTGTCACTGCTGTACGGCTGGGTGCTGTCACCTGCACGACCTGGACACTCCCTTTGTCCACCTCAGGACAAGTCTTCTCTTCCACATTGTGCAGTACATTAAACTGTGTAGGAGAGCGACCGTGGTACCACCGCAGTGCCTCTCCGCCAAAGGCATAGTTGTGTTTAATGATTACACTATGGAGGAAAGCAGCCGCAGCTATGTGCAGTATCCCATAGTCGTGTACAACCAACCGCGGTGCCTGCTAATGGGCCGTGGTTGACCATGAATCCATTGTTACCCTAAGACAGGGAACTGCCAAAGCAATCAGACAATCATGTGGTGCTGCAGCGTGACGTGACCTGCCAATCAAAGACATACAAGTCCTAATTCGAATTCTAACGATCAGATTGAGGCACTCCAGTACTTCGCAGACCAAGCACTGCCTGCAGCTGGATCCACCAAAGACAAGCACAAGGAGAATTGTATTGAAAAGGCTGGGTTCAACCCCAGGCCGGTGCGGCATTGTACTGCAGGTGTGGAAGGCACTGCGGTATTGCCAATATACCAAATATAGACTGCATGGGTCAAACTGACGATCTCCCGGCCCCAAGACCATGCGAGATCGATGAAGAACCACAAGGGAACAAACCTACATGACCAAGCACCACATCCCAGTTACTATATCTAGTTTATCTCCTTTCGTTTGTACTAGTACTATAAAAGCAGCCTGTAGAACCCACATACAGCCAGTTCATCGCACCATCTATCGGTGTGGGTGTCCTCAGGCATATTTCGTGGAGATTTGTTTACTATCTCTGTTTGTAACTTGTCTATAAATTGAAGTTAGTTGTTGGCTCGACTCTGCCCTGAAGCAATAGAACTATCTTCATAGTCACTATCTTCTTGTATCTGTCTCATACAAATGTTCATCTCACGCCGCGGCGAAAGATAACTGCTGTAACTTGCCCAGTGAAGTGCCGCAGGGACTTTGTTAGTGCCTCATAGTACTTGTTTTCATTGTTAACTGTTCAATCCAAACCTACTGGCCACATACTATGGTCTGGACCTGAACTCACTAAGGATTGCGCTAGTCTTTTGGGAGTGATAAAATATTGTTTGTGTGGTTTTAGTGTTGTTTCCACAACACACTATAACTAGCATATTCAAGACATACATTAAGCGCACCGTTTCAACGTACAGGAAAAAATTGCAATGACAGACCTCAAATATTTGCTGAAGATGCATTTGGTTCGCCCAATCAGCGCGAGATCCGAATTGTCGGGCTTTGATTCTAACGTGCCTCAGCTCTGTCTGCCTCGTCTCCGGAATGACAGAGGAAACTCTTGTGCTTCTTTATTCTATTCATCTGCCTTCGATGCTCATACTATATCTCCACATGCGCGAGTCTTGGTCACTGGACTTTGTACTTCAATAGTCTCTGTGTAGTGGGATCATCCTTGGAGCGAATTGTACACTGATTTATTTTCTACGCGACATTCTGTGCAATACATCAGGTTAATATCACAATCAATCCTCAGGCAAAGCAGGACCGGTAAATTCGGGAACATCACCGGATTTCCCTAACTCCCGGGTTCCCGTAACATTAGTTGTAAGTAGTCTCTCGTAGACAGACGCTACACCAATTTTGGTGCTCGTGCCTCGCATGTTGTACTCTGTTGATAAGCTCAATTGAGTGATCGCTGGCCTGCTTATTACAAATCACAAAAATAAATGGGATGCTGGAATGCATTCCAGAGTGTTTTTTCACAAATGTGCAGTACAATAGTATTTACTAGCATAAGTTGAACAACTTCTTCCCCCAACTCACGGCGGTAAGTGATTCAAACTTTGATGACTCAATGGATAACAAATCCTGACATATCTGCCCTTTTTATTCCGCGACAATGGAAGTTAAAAAAGACGGATTTGAAGAGCTATTTGGGGTCAGACATGAATTTAAATACCCTTTCTCTATGGAAGTTTGTAGATGGGGGTCCTGGAAGTGCTAAATAGGCATGGCAAAATTTCAAACTCCGATGATTTGTAATAAGCAGGCCACCGATACACGTGGCGCGGTTAACTACAGACTAGGTTGTAAGGCCACCTGCGTCGATGAGCGTGTCAGCCGTGGGATCGGAGTTGTTGGATTCGAGTTCAGCGATGAGAGCCTCAACGATGCTGGGGATGTCTGTCTGTGCGAGTTCCCGCAAGGTTGGGCTTGTTGAAAACGACGTCGATGCTTCGAGTATTGTTGCCCGTGCATTAGGATCATCAAAGTTTTGGATTGGCGGTGAACCGTCGTACCAACCAATCCACCTGACAATCTTGGCGCTCAGGGTTGGAGAATCGCTGTTGAGAATCTTCTGTAAAGAATTGGCAAACTGCCGTTGAAACGACCGCGAGAAACTCGGTGTTGAGGACACGTAGAATGTTAAGAGGCTGAATGTTTCGGTTTCCACATCTTTATCGCCGTCGCTCGGTGGGGACATGCCGCGGGATTCCAGAAATTCCGCCAATATCGTACAGAACTTCTCCTTCTGTTGTTCTGATAATTTCGGCGGTACAGCATACGAGGTAAGAGGTGGGACTCCCGATGCCCGCCTCAATATCTCTGCTTTAAGGACGGCCACGGTGCATGAGGATAAAAATGTTTGCTGGGCGGCCTGTACCGCCATGACCGTCTCCTCATCAAAGATGGCAAACCGGCAATACACCCGGTAACAGGAAAACCAGATGACAGTCAAGGCGGTGTTCATCATGTCATGGACAAGGGGTCCCCGAAAGATGACGAGGCATTTTGTGAGCACAGACCCCATAAATCTGGGATCGCATGTAGAGAAAATTCGAGCCCAAACTTCCTTGGTTTTTGAGCGACCACCCATGTACAGGAGCAAGAGGCGCAGAAACACAGGATCCAGACATTCTGGGTTCCCCTGGAGTAGATGGAGTATCGCATCGAGACTGATATCGAGGGGGTGGATGGTTTGATGTCGTAGTATTGCTTGAGCGTTCATTTCGACGATGGTAATGAAAGTATCCCTGAGTTTCATTGCGGCAACGGTGCTTGGCCGCAATGCAACTTGCTGTATCATGGCAGATGTGGCTTGGAATTCATAAGGTATCTCCTCGACACTGCCAGAGAGGCGCAGATACTCTGCCAGGATATCATAGGCGAGGTCGTTGCACGACTTCAAGGCGTCGACCGATCGTTGGACGAGTGATGATGTGTCAGTCGAATCGGAGACAATGAACTGCTCCAGCAGACTACTGAATCCGGTGTATGAGAGGTCCGCTGCTCGATTTTGAACCCGTCTGAGGATGGTGCCAACATCTTGGACAGGTGATGTATTTCCGATATTTTCCAACACCGGGATGATATCGCGAATGAAGGACAAGAGTGAACAGAAATCACTGCATCGAACCAGCGCATACGCCGAGGCTAAATAGGACATCAATTTCGGGGTGACGTTCACGGATGTTAGCTGGGATGCCAGCATAGTGTGATCAAAAATCGGGAAGGATTGTCGTTTCGAGGCCTCCGACACCGAAAAACAGGCAAATGCCCAGAGCGCTTTGATGCAGAAAATACGACGGCGAACCTGCAGATCCGGCGGCAGAAGTCCACTATCGCACCCTTGTAAAAGGGCTTCAATGCGGGATGCTAGTCGGAGGTCGCTGGCTTCAAGCAGCATATTGATCATGTCGTCGTACAGGCGTCGCCTCCCACTGGGACCCCATATGAGTTCCGGAAGTGCCTCCACAAATGGCTCCAGTTCATCATCAT
Source organism: Mycena leptocephala (assembly GCA_029378395.1). Lineage (NCBI taxonomy): Eukaryota > Fungi > Basidiomycota > Agaricomycetes > Agaricales > Mycenaceae > Mycena > Mycena leptocephala. The sequence continues at coordinate 31,600 of JARJLF010000597.1, forward strand.
CCGTCAAGGACCTTACGGTCCACACCATTGCGCGTCCGTCTCGTTTCGCCCGCCCCTCCGATTTGTCAGTAGCGTCGTGCATCATAATGTCGACCATGGTTGGAATGCCCTTGTGTTCCGAGGCCGGTTGGCTGGATGTGATTGCAGCCTCCTCGTCCGGTGACCTTTTCCATCCGGACAAGAATAGAGAGTAAACTTGACGAAAGAACCTCCAGGCAATATTCGAGAGGGGGGTTCGATATGGAGAGTCGGAGGAAAACATCGGTAGTACCGTCAGGTACATGTAAGCGATTGAAATCAATGTAAGCAATGCCGCCACCACAGCAGTAGCGACTGCATTAATTGGCTGGAGAAATGCGACGAGGCCGGCGAAGAAGAGTAGGAGGGATATGTGCAATAGTAGTGGGATGAACTGAACCATCGCGTACATGCCAAATCTTTCCAGGCCGTAGTAAAGATACGCGAAGATGCGAGCACGAATGATGGGGGATTGTTTTAATTCACTACTGTGGATGAAATGTCTTGACCATTGCTCCACAAGTGTCGCAATGAGAGCACACGCGAGGCTAAATCCCAGGCTGAGGAACCAGAGAGTGTTGCAAACAAGTGCAGCGGAGGTAGGGCGAACTGCCATTAACGGTGTTACATCCACGGCGGACACGTTGGAGCCCCCTTGTAGCTGGAGCGAGATCTGAGCTAGAATCGCAATGGTGATTGCCCCTTGATCGGGACTCAAAGTTTTGTAGCTCTCGATTAAGAAGGCCGTCAAGATAGCTGAGAAGAGACCCGCCTATCATGTGCGACCTCAGTTAGTACACCTTTTGAAGAGGAAGTTTCACCCACAAAGATGAGCAGTCCCTCCATGTCTGATCTCCAACCCTCGACCAGGGCCTTGTCATGCTTTTCTGTTTTGGACACATAAACCGACCACAGTTTTGCGCCAGCTAATTCATCACGGTCTTCATATAGGATTCTGGATTAGCGAAAGCTGTGACTACTAGCGACGTTTGCACTCACAGGCTTGCTCTTTCAGAGAAGGGTGGTGTGGTGTACGGAACTCATCGTGGTGGTCGGTCGCAAGCAGCGGTGCTCTGGCAGGAGATGTTGGAATACGAGTTGCATGTGCGCGCACTGCCCCGTGGCGCACTTTGTTACCAGGTCCCCGCCTTTCGTTCCTGCGGTCTCGTTACTGTTCCTGTGCCACCCAACAGACTAAATTCGTACCTTAATTACTCTTGACTAGTACTTATGTCCTGTAGCCAGCGAAGAATTCCCCACGCGTTTGCAACGAGTTCACTGCTAATACTGGATTGCTCTATTGATTCCAACAGGAGATCAACCACAACTTAAACGGGTTTGAGGGTAGTGTAGCACGTGCCTCGATGTCGCGTCTCAATCAGCCACATACATACAAACACGAGTCATTTAGACATTTCTGGTCTCAGCGTGTGTGGGTCGTAAGTCAAAGGGGCCAAAATTAAAGAGGGAATGGAAGTTTGCAACATGCCCCAGACCATAGTTTATGCCCAAATGATGCTGAGACGCACTATCTAACACTCTGGTTCACTTTTTTTAGCAGACCTTATCAATACAGTACCGTTTTTTCTGCCAGCCCTGAAAAAGGGAGTGAAAAGGAAACCAAGGATTGGAAAAAGGGAACTGTGAACAACCCCATTCCTGAGGCTATTAGCCTTACTCCTGCTGGGTCCTGGTCCATTAGACCACGAGGCTGCAAATATTCAGCATAAAGGACAGGTTTGTTGGACAGGACACAAACACGCTAGATCCTCGGTCTCTGAATCTGGGGAGGGCCATAATCAGCCGTCTACGAATATGGCTACGAGTTTGAACTTGACACTTCAGCCAGGGTTTTTGAACAGGAATCCGTTCAAAAGTGAAATAAAGTGTTCCTCATATGAGGCCGCCAGAGCATCAGATAGTTTCTATCTGTAAAGAACCGGATCATACGCCAGTAGATCAATTCCAGGCACAATGCGCATTGTGCCGTTCCCTTCAAAGCCTTAATTACGACTGGAGGCGAATGTCCTCGACTTCCAAGAAAAACCCCAGGATGTCGTCGCTGCCGTAGCTGACAGTAATTTCTCCACGTTGGAGAGAGTATCTGGTCATCTAGCTGGTATTCTGAAAACCGATTATGTTTGGATTATGTTTGGGTAAAATGACAAAGGCGTACGTTGTTCGACAGTTGGGGGAAGACGGCAAGAGACTAATGCCACTTAGTGTCCTTTTGGCGTCCTTTTATACTCGAAGCGCCCAACTGGACACGGGATGATGTGCAGGAACATGGGCGATCTATACACTATTACCCTCTTTATAACATTACGTGTGTCTGTCCGAAGCCTTTAAACTCAACCATCTCCGCTCTGCAGATTGTATCAATTGAGGTGATTCAGACGGCCGGCTCCTCTCTTCTCTCAGTCTTCCACCATTACGGAATCACTCAGGACGCTGGACAGCTCTTGTATAATTAGCATTCATCACTTCTCCTTCAGATAACCTCGCGACATGGGAATTCTACCCTTCGCCAATGAGAAATCGCCATTGAACCGTAAGCTCCGGTTCACATTTAAACCGAAGTCGTGGCGCTCTTGTAAACCTGAAGGTTTCAATTGCGACAGATAATGAATTCCCGTGAACCCAGTTCGGATCGCGCGTCTTTTGGTATTCTTATTGAGTAGTAACTAGAACGAACCTGTTGGAGGTCTCAAATATGTCCTTGGGACTTGACGCCCAGGCGTCATTTCAACTGATCTCGTTCTGGTCTCTTCACCAATGTAAAATCCTTGCCTTTATTTAATTCTTTCCTAACTCAACCCGAATACGAGAGTCTGTACCTGGACTCGAATCAGCCCTAGAAGTGTCAGAATGCCATGAATAGTAAATAACGATTGGCTCGAGGTGTTCGTAACGCCACAAACAAATCGCTCTTGGATTGGGTCCCTCGTCGCCAAGTCCGTACTGCACGGGTCTGTCCGATTTCCAACCACGGTCGGGAATGTTTGGCAAATTTTGAATATCCAAGCACAACGATTGCACCAAATCGTTCAATGGCTGGGCTATCCATTAGCTATCCTCACGGCTCAGCCGCGAAGATCTTCGTTATCGGCGGTTCGAGCGGCCTGGACGTTGCTCGAATAATGTAGATACTTGCACCACAGTCAAGCGGGTTACGTTGCCCAAAGCTCCCTGGGTGATGGTCAGGATGGTCAGTCGTTTACCTCTGAACCTCTGCGATGCGGGAAAAAAAATACTCAGGCAAATCACCGTTACGCCATCAAAGAGATTTGGGCAACCGGACCGGGAACGAGCTTGTTTAATGGTATGGGGCAGAGCGGGCCCTGGGCGAGCGAGTGAAAATGTGCAAGTCATCAAGACAGAAATGTCAGCTTCTCCAAGAGGTGCGCGAGCGAGGGAATTGGATAGCTGCGCACCCTGAAGGCGCAAACGGACCAACACTGTCCGGGATGTTCGCCATGAGTCCTCTTTCGAAGAACGGTAATCGACGAAGTCCAATTTAGTTCCGGGATCAAAAGGAGAATTTTGATAGATAAACTCCGCGTGTATATATATGACAGGGATCTGCGTCCAGGAAGAACAACTAGGCGGAGACTGAGGGCGTCGAGCTATGCCAATTTGGCACGGTCCATTGTTGAAGTTGAACACCTGCCATGGGCGGTTCAAAGTGAAGGAGTCAGGGCGATCTCCCGCCACTTCCCACAGATTTGACAACGGAATAAGGGAAGTTTGAGACCAGAAGGCACCCCGTGAGCAGAGTCGGGCCTCATGGAGAGAGTGTTTGGTCGGAGTATCTGTGTGGAAGAAAGGTTTCAAAGAGATGATCTCGTTGGGCGTTGCTGGGTTTTGCTCCCGGCTAGATGAATATAGCATAAAACACTTACAGGATAATATGTAGAGCTTCTTGACAAAAACTGCGCCTCAAGAGGCAGTGCAGCACGTGACTGCGTGTCGCGTCTCAATCAGCCACACACATACAAATACCAGTCATTTTGAATGATCTGGTGTCACTGTCAGCGTGAGATGTTGTCGTGGTTGGAAGGAAAAGAAAGAAAGCTGCCTCGGCGGAAATCGAACCCACAACCTCCAGCTTGTAATGTTTTAAAGGTATACTGGCGTCGTGCCATTAGACCACGAGGCCGCTAACATAAGTCGCGAAGGAAGAGCTTCAACCAGGTTTCAATTGTTTGGTCAAGGTTTCGGGATATCTTCTGCCTCGGTTTGTGATAGCTAAGTATCCTTGTAGACTGCCAAGCTACTTGCAGAAAATCAACGATGGTGTCCGTCCCTCTCATTAATTACGACTTCCGTTACATGTACTACTTGTTTCCGCTGTCGGAGAGAATCCAAAGGAAACCGCCAGACTGCGTTTGTCTTTATAGTTAGGCCAGGCTTCGCGGTTTAACAGATGAACTGCCTCTACCGCATCCCTACATGGCCTGTGATATCAATTCACAATCAAGTTAGTCTGGCCCTTTCACCCTGTGCGCATAAAGTGAGCAGCTCGATATATACCTGTCTAAACCACTATCTGTTGATCGCTGCGATCATGGACCAAAATGCGAGTTCTTGTAGAGGGAGAAGATGGTCGCGTTGTACGAGGCTTGGGCCGGATTCGCGAACAAGCAAAAGAGTAAGACTGCGATGCGAAATCTCAAAGTTATTAGTACGCAGTGAGTGGCAGAAGAATGACAGTGCGGTGGAGTTGTGAGGTCGTGATTTATGCGTGTACTATAGACGCCTAGTGCGAGCATAGACGCCCACTTGTCAGAGTCCTATCAGGCGATGGCACGCAGACAATATAGTCCGATCTTGATCACATACCTTCGTTCAACATTTTCTATTACTTACACTCCTTGGGATATCACAGAATCCAGACAAACGTGAAGCTTGAGAATTGTCGACGGATCCGCGAATGTTATTGGAGGTTACAAGGTCCATAAATTCGAAGAACAAGTTAAAACACAGGGGCTTGCCCTCTGGCAACCAAAAATCGATTGAGGATAGTCTTAGCCCTCATGATTTTCGCATCGTCGACGACAGGAGTCCCCTGATCACTCTGTGCAGGCACCTCCTCCAGGCTCTCTTCCGCATCGTCGTCCTCCCAGAAACCGCCAGTTAGGACGCTCATAACCCTCTGTACCAGCCTTCCAGTGACAATTTGACTTTGGATGAGTCGAAATTTCTCCGGATTTTCGCGTGCGCGTTCGATAACCGCATTTTCGCGCGCGCCGCCGTCCGCGGGCCCTTCGGCGGCGGCCTCGGCGAGCGTAACGACGGTGTACGTGGGAGGCACAACAGAGTAGTCAATACGGATTACGAGCTCACCCGGGCGCAGAGTTGGGTGCTCTGCGCGTGCTTGGCGTCTGAGTTGCGGCAGGTGGCGCTCAGCGTCGCGCGCGGTGAGGTAGTGAAGGAAGGCCATATTGGTTTTGGAGACGGGCTGCGACTTGCCCGCTAAACTGCACATGAGCGCTCGTACAAGCAGTGCATAAGGACATACCGAGGCGGTCGCGCTGCTTCAATTTGCACATGGTCTTGTGCCCGCCTTCCTTCCACGCAGTTGTTTGACAGTCCTTGGAGCAGTACAAGGTCGTCGAGCAGCCGCCGCACTTGCGGAACGTGTTCTTTGCATCGATTCTGTGGCACTGCACGAAGTCGGTCAATAACCATCGGGAAATTTGGGATAAATATATTGTACTTGGACATTGTCACATGTCGCGCCCATGTTTTTCGCCGCCAAAAAGTCCACAACCGCTACATGACGTTCTTCCGCCCGGGCGCGGAAATCTATCCACACTTCCCTCACAATGCTAGAGTCGAGCCGTTTCAGGTGCGTTGCCTGTAGCCGCCCCATTCCCGCGTGGACGGCCTGCACCACGGATCGATACACGAGGTAAGGAGGTAGGGTCTCTGAAAAGAGCGTGCACACTGAATCCCGATCCTCCTCATCAAGCTGCGCGAAATGTGGGCTACAGTCCGCAAAGGCGACCAGGAGATCCGCCGAGAAACTCTCCGCGACCCACGTGAAACCCTCCGTCGACTCCAAACAGTTGATGAGGATTGCGAAAGCGCCGAAGAGCCCATCAAGGAGCCCTCGGTTTCCGCCGGCGCTGAGTGCACGCCCGATCACACCCGCGGTACGCGTGCACAACGATATGGCGCCCGCCTGCAAGAGGCCATAACGCAAGGGATGATCCCAGTCGCGCGCCAGGTGGCCTGTCAGGTGGACGTAAAACACAATATCGGCGGGGTCGAGCGGAGTGCGGGTCAAGGCGCTGCGAAGGCGAGACAATGCGATCTTGGCGATGACGTCGGGTTTTCCTCCGGCTGCTGCCAGCGCGCGGTCGTTCGCGGGGCGATTGACGAGGAGGGCATCGAGGGCCGCGGTGACACATGGAATTCGGGCGTATTGAGGACCCGAGCTCGGGACGGCATCGTCGAGAAGCCAGAGCTTGGTGGCGATTTCGACAGTGCCCTGGGTAGCAGCAATGGTCGGCCGCAACCCATCCGCGCGGGTTAGCCAGAACCATACAGTGGCGATAACATCCATGGCATTTCTCCGGGCTTCTATTGGACGAGGAGCAGTTGATTCTATTCGCGTAGCATAAAAGAATGCACTCCATTTGAAAATGCCAGGCCACGCCTTCCGGACAGCGGGATTGCGGTGGTACTGAGCGCCGGGAAGCAGGAGTTCTCCCGATCTACAAAGACCAACCAGCGAGTAAAATGCACGCTCTGAAATTGGTGAACGCTCGTTCGCGGTGGAAGGTACTGTGAAAGCCGTGTCTGCCTTTAAATGCTGGAAGAATACCTCCAAAACGCCTTGACGAATGAGTTCCGGAACCTGAGAAAGATAATGCACAGTGACTCGGACATTCTCTAAAACGATTTACCTCATTCCAACAGGCAGACAATTCTTTGAGATCTGGAATTGACCCCCGACGCGCATTCTCGAGGACCTGAGCCGTGAAATGGGTGTCAAAACTTTGCAGAAACGCGTCCACAGACGCATACCTGATTTGGAGACTCTCTAAGCTTCTGGATTGAGCGCTGGATCGTCGGTGGAATGTTCATGGCGCGATTCACGCGTGATTGACAATTTGGCGGAGGACAAGCTTTGAAGTGGCGGCACAAAGGCGAATGTGACGTGACTTGGAGTGTTTGTGGTGATCGATGATCGATGATCCCCGGATCCTGGGCCCGGGGCCGGCGCATCTCTGCCACCAACAAGCAAGTTGAAGCAACGAGGTTCTGCCTCGGTCTTTGCCACCCCTCCGAACGCTGGCTATCTCTCTCGAATCCCAAGAGGCGCTCATACACTGGCATCTATTACAAAGCCTTGTGGGTGGTGAAACCAGCTCACCTGACTTGAAATCATGCAGATAATCAATAATGTAGGCACACCCTTCGCTGGATTGGCGTTCTATGGTGCTTTCTCGAAGACCGGGCCCTCCAGAAATTTTGTGGCCTACGTTCTGGGATAGAAGATCCCGCTCAATTTTCTTGTCCACACTTCATCACCACTATCATAGCGTCTCATCAAGACGGTTCATTCAATACCCACCAACCGCAATAATTACCGGACATCGTCGAATATTGCGCATCATTCACCATCGCAACACCACCAGAATCGCCCGCCTACTTATTATCGTTTCCCGGATCTCCCGCGTGCCAGAGTGCGACATGCGGCAAAAATACCATTAGGGACCGGGCTGTCGGACTTTATTGTCGTGAACACCGTTTCAATTCTTATCGGCTACCTGACCCAACACGACTTCTAGCAATACTCGTCAAACTGGTAGTGAGGTTCATTCTCGTTTAAACTGCAGGATTCGTACTTTCCGGCGATCGCTTTCAATTAATTTCCTTTGCTCCGCAACTGGTTACCATCTTTGCGAATATGCTCAGCTGCCCATAAATATCCGGCCGGCTCGTGTCACATTTGCATCGCTCCACTCCAATTAACCGACGATATTCCCCGACACATCCGTCTGCTTTGTTTGGGGCGCTCATGGAGAATCGATATGAGAGCCTTACACGAACACAATATTTCTCATGAAAGTACATAGTCGGCGACAGGATATGCAGAATCGACAATGCCCTGGCTGCTCCGTCAAGCTTTTGTGCGTGATCTCAGGGAAAAGCCTCGTCTCTTTTTCGGGCCTGTTGGTAAAATAGCCGCGTCCAATCTTAACTTCCGGAGTTGTTATAAAAGCTCTGATTGTGAAGGCCAGCTTCAGGCTTTTGGCTCTTCGCGCTCACAATGCTCTCGTTTGCGGCTCTCGCGCTTTCGTCGCTTCTCTCGCATGTCCAAGCTCATTGTAAAGTTTAATCTCTTCTTATTTCACAGAAAGTTTATTCCACACCAGACACATTCCCATCCCTGATCGTGAATGGGGTGACCACCCCGGCTTGGACTAATGTGCGACAGACCAACAACTTCAACAGCCAGGCTCCTGTGCGTAACGACAATTCTCCTCTCGACCTTCAATTCTGACCATCGATGCAGGTTCTGGACGTTACCAGCGCTGACTTTAGATGCTACGATTCGGCCACCGCTGGCACTGCGAGCACAATTGCTGTCGCTGCCGGCTCTACTCTCGGAATTGCGGGTGATCAAACCATCTATCATCCCGGGGTTCGTCTTGTCATACACATTATCTTTAACACATCTTGATTATTGTCGTTTTTTCTTCATACAGGTAGTAAACGTGTACATGGCCAAGGCTCCAACGGGCAACGTCAGTACATTTACTGGCGACGGCGCTGTGTGGTTCAAGGTATCCCGATATGTCCCCGATATGGCTTCTTACGTCCGCTCACATGTTCGTTTTAGGTATACCAAATCACCGCGGTCACCAATGGAGGAACCTCCATCACGTTCCCTGCTCAGAGTAAGCTACCGCTCTTCTCAGTTTAGGAAAGACGAATAACCCATCCTCAGATCTCCCGAGCGTCAGCTTCACGATTCCGAAATCTCTGCCCACTGGCCAATACGTAGGCTCATCGGACTGTACATTATATCGAGTGTAACTGACTATCCTCATAGCTCGTGCGCATGGAAGCCCTTGCGCTCCATGCCGCCACCACCTTCCAAGGAGGTGCGTTCACCGCACAGACCCTATGTTTCAAGCGCTGAATTAAGTTAGCCCAATGGTACATCTCCTGCGGTCAAATATCCGTTACCGGTGGAGGCAGCGGGACTCCCGGCCCATTGGTCGCCATTCCTGGCGTATACACTGGCAATGTGCGTCCAATTCCCCAGCTTTAACGTCCAAATACTTATCCGACCTTGCGCAGGAGCCAGGCATTCTCATCAACATCTACTACCCGATTCCGACGACCTACACTCAAGTGCGTCAATCAATTTATGACCCTGTATTGACACGCATAACCGTTTATTAGCCCGGACCTAAAGTGTGGACTGGATGAAGACGCGATCTCTCACACATCTCGCAACCTGATGCTATGGTTCGCGAGCAAGTTGTATCATTTTGTTATATTCCACGTAGCGGCTTTGAAACCATGTTATATGATCCCCGAAAACGAACTAGTCCTTAACTTAAAATTCTAAGTCTCACGAAGAGCAGATAATTGGTTGTCAACAATGAGCTCAGAGCGAGTCAGGAAGAGAGTTTGCAGCATAACATTATATACATAGGTATTCAGACTGGGTCGCTGGCTGTTAGGCTATTTCGGACGACAAGTCGCGATCCGAGAACACACTCACGCCATATGACCAGAGAGAAACTCCGTCATGCAACTGTCCTATGGCGGTATTGTTGAACCACTCGGCATTGCAGATCCGTTAGGCTTTGACGAGCTCATCTGCCGTCCTATAGTGCCGGAATTCACCCTGTGTTGCAGTTCGCCGGCTGGAATCCCCTCTTCTAATTTGCCGAACTAAATTTTGCATCATCTGCGACGTTGGTGCCGGGAAATTTTGAAAATCCAACGGGTTGGGATTCATCCCTGGACTTCGGTACACTGGCCTGTTTAAGTTTAAACGGAAGGCATCTTGCTTTCCGCTGAAATTGATCTCCAGGCCTGATCTGTCGCCGGTATTACCTTCATATATTCAATTTACATCAGTGAAAGTTCCAACCAAAGGCATCTTTGCTGTCCCTGGAATTGATCTTCAGGGCTGATTTTTTGCCGCTATTCACATATTTACATCAGGGAAGTTACAACTCAATTTCCGAGTTCAACGAAAATGGATCAGTCGTTATCCATCCAGAAAGCGAAAAAACTCGGAATCGGGCAAGCAACCACCCCACTCATGTATCTTTTGGCCGCAACTACCTTATGCTGATCCATAACCGTCCCCAAGCTTCCAGAACGCGGGTTGAAACTTTGAATTCTAAGTCTCACAAAGAGGAGATGATCGTTTGGCAACAATGAGCTCAGAAAGAGAGTTTGCAGCATAATATTATATACCCAGGTATTCAGACTGGGTCGCTGGCTGTTAAGCTATTTCGGACGACAAGTCGCGATCCGAAAACATACTCACGCCACATGACCAGAGAAACTCTGTCATGCAACTGTCTTAGGGTGGCATTGTTGAACCACTCGGCGTTGCAGATCCGTTAGGCTTTGATCATGACGAACTCATCTGCTGTCCTACAGTGCCGGAATTCACCCTGTGTTGTAGTTCGCCGGCTGGAATCCCCTCTTCTGATTTACCGATCTAAATTTTGCATCATCTGCGACGTTGGTGCCGGGAAATTTTGAAAATCCAACGGGTCGGGGATGCATCCCTGTGCTTCGGTGTACCGTCCTGTCCTTCAACTTTGAAAGTTCAAACCGAAGGCAGCTTTGCTTTCCGCTGAAATTGAGCTCCTGGGCTGATTTTTCGCCGCTATTCACATATTTACACCAGGGAAGCTAATTCCGAGTTCAACGAAAAAATCAGTCGGCTTTTCAGCCTCCTTATTTATCGGTTACAAAACTCAGAACCGGGGAGGCAATGGGTAAGTCAGAGTCTGGGTTGCAGGCAAAGATGTATTTACAGCCGATGTCAGTACCGAGGGCGCGGATCGAAAATTTCTGTTTTGGGATGTTTCCAAAGAATTCCCTATATCTCTCTCAGTTCTTCACCGATTCACATAAAAAATAAATAGATCTAATCAGCTAATTCATGCACAATTAGTGATAGAGAGGAACTTGCGAAAATATTATGTATTAGGTAATTTCTGTTTTGGGGCTGTTTTTGCACTGAATACCGTCTAGCATGGTGAGAACATTTCCCAGTAACCTAGAATTTTTGGAGGGACAACGTGTATATGTTATGAAACAAGTGATAGAGCCAGAACTATATGGAATGTCCAGATGAATGTGATCTTGGCAATATCTCTGAAAGCCAAAAATTGCCGAATGTTTTCGCTGGAGCTAGAAGGACTGTAACTAAATTATCCTCACTTCTGGCTAGTGTTGAGCACGGGTTCGGGTGAACCCGGCGGGTTTGCGGGTCGGGTTATGCGGGTACGGGTCTCGGGTCAACGAATTTCCAGACCCGAACCCGCTGGTACCCGTGAGAATATCACTATATATTGCAAAATTCCTGTAAAACAGTAAATCAACATTTTCCGCAGCTCAAAAATGTGCCCACAACACTATATGAACTCAGACTGGACTCAGATTTCACCCAAAACATCATCAAGATGCTGTGCCAGGAGGCGCCGGGGTGCCCATCACGCTCGGCACGGCCATGCCGATGACCCGTGAGCAACCCGCAAACCCGCGGGTAAGGGCTCGGGTTTTTCGGGTTAGGGTCCGGGTTGACCATTTTATACCCGGACCCGGACCCGTGCCCATCCCTACTTCTGGCTCTATCACATGTTTTGTGAGGTATGCATGTTGTCTCCCCCAAAATCCTAGGTCACTGGGACATGTTCTGGCCATGCTAGATGGTATTCAGCACAAAAACAGCCCCAAAACTGAAATTACCTAATGCACAATATGTTCATGTATTCCTCTCTATCACTAATTGTGTATGAATTAGCTGAGTAGATCTATTTAGTTTTTATGTGAATCGGTGAAGAACTGACAGAGATATAGGGAATTCTTTGGAAACACCCCAAAACAGAAAATTTTCGATCCGCGCCCTCGGTACTGACATCAGCTGTAAACAAGGTACTGAGTGTTTCTTGAATTTCTTATTCAGAAAGTTTTTTTTTTGAAATATCTAACTGCTAGTGTCCAGCAACAACCAAGTGAGAACCGAGGTTTTTACTTCTGTACCTGCCATACAAGCCAGGAGACATTTGAGACATTGTCCGCAGTATTTTGAGGCCTTGAGCAGTATTCCACTGATACCAATAATTTTTCTATCCTGTACAGACACTATAAAAAATTCGACTTTCGAGATTTCGCGCTCTCCCTTGGCTCTCCCTTGGCTCTCCCATGGTTACTGTCACGCATCAGTTAAGTTCACGTGACTCGATGGATGCGAATATCGTCTACCAATCGTCTACCTTAACTTATGAAGAATCACTTGTGGGTCAATGTGGGTCCGCGGTTCTGGTTCCCCGAATTTTCCCTCAACTCCGAGTCCGCCGATCGCAGCGCGTCCTTTACAGTATACAGCTCACATATGAAAGACGTACTCATAGGTGGGTTCAGGACAACCTCTGGCAGTCGGAGGTGGTGTAGCGCAACATGGCCTGCGCTACACGGCCTCTTGTCGTATACAAATTCTGTGTATGTATGAGGGTGGTAACCCCGGGTTCGACTCCCTGCGTCCGACATGGTCCAACTGCACCTGTCTTTCTTATTTTTTATTTCTGGTGTCAGCAGTTCTAACTCTGCGATTCGTCATTCGATTCGCCCACGAAGTAAGTTGGCATGCGAGTGGAAATACACGGCGCACTGTGAGGTTAGCAAGCTTACACAGTGCGGAAGAACTCTAAGGTGTATCACTTTACTTCCCCTGCTAGAAAATCGGGTGTGGTTTTGGGCAACACGGGCTCTTCAACCTATCTCCAACTAATGGGGCAATCCAGATTCGACTCCCGGAGTCCCGTCCGAGTGCCCGATCGTTGCTGCATCTCTTACTTTTCCTTGTAAAAGATTCTGGCCCATCGATGCATCACAACCATAGCTTGTTTGGCCTTCAAGCCCGGCCCCATAATCTTTTTCCTCTTCTTTTTCTCTTTTTATATATAGGCTCATTCCAAATCATACCGCCACCGCTTATAACTCAATAAAACCCTTATAGCATACTCCACAATCCTCCCTACCTACGGACCCTCCTACGCACCGTCTACATACATGTATAGTGTTCCATGGGCCTCAAGGGGCCCGCCTACACTTTAATAGAATTCGAATTGAATTTAATTGAACTCCATGCCAAGCCGGACGAAATAGAGCAAAATACATTGTTTAGGCCAAGTCAGGGTCGGGAAATATTTTCTAAATGCAGCTCGAAAAACAGTTGTAGCCAGCTACTCCGATGCATCTCCGAGATTCTCATGAATGCAACAACTCTGTAGGCCGCGCTCGCCACGGTCAGTCAGAAGCAATTCCGCGAAGCACAACTACTCCTCAAACCCTCTCAATTTCGAAAGAAGTTTGCATCAACTACTTTCGATTTGCGAGGTTTCTTGCACCATTTTTATCGGAATAAATGAATTGAAACATACACATCTACCTGGTCCCTACTCAGGCTCTGTTACTTCGTACTTACGCCGGTATCAGTCTATTGGTTCCCCATCAACCTTGGCTCCTTTCTCGACGAGTAGTTGAACCACCGACTCATGGCCTTCTTTTGATGCGACTTGCAGGGCGGTTCCAAACACCCCTCGCTCTGGAATTAATAGTGATAGATCATCCAGGTCAAAACCCACCCTGGCCAGAATCATGGCCAGGCGGTGGACTGCGTCCAATGACATGTTTTTGGGGTCGCCTCCCGGCGCATTCACGTCTGCACCCATCTCAATGAGCAGCCGAACCACCAACTCGTGGCCCGCCTTTGACGCGACTTGCAGTGCTGTCCCGTAAAATTCGTCGCGGGCATTTATATCGGCATTCTTCTCGATGAGTAGTCGTACTAGTGCCTCATGGCCTGCGCTAGCCGCAGCGAGCAGAGCTGTTCCAAAGTCCCCTCCACTGAGTCCACGCATGTTCACGTCTGCACCCGCCTCTATGAGAAGCCGAGCAATGGAGTCGTGACCTCCATTCGATGCAGCCTGCAGTGCCGTTCCCAAGGGCCCTCCTTGTATCAGTGCATTCACGTCGGCACCCAGGCTGAGGAGCAGCTGAACCACCGACTCCTGACCCTCGCATGATGCCACCAGCAGTGCTAGCTCTTTTCCGTGGTGAATGTCATTGGCATTGCTCTCGACCAGTAGTCGAACCGTCGATTCGTGGCCTTGGGCTGCGGCAGCCAGGAGCGCTGTTCCAAATTGTTCACTACTACGCTTATTCACGTCGGCGCCTAAGTGGATCAGGAACTGAACCATGACATCGTTTCCTTGAGATGCGGCCAACTGTAGTGCCATTCCTTGGTTTGCATTTACGTCGGCACCATTTTCAATGAGAAGTCGGATTATCGTTTTTTTGCGATGAATGCCCGGATTGTCGCGACGCTGGGGAGATTCGGAAAAAATTAACGTTTGTGAAGCCGCCTCTAGAGCTGTGCCATGTGTCCCTGGGGATGCATTGACATCTGCACCGTTTCTGATGAGGAGCTCCGCTACCGAGTCGTGTGTAAAAAATGATGCGCCCTGCAAGGCAGTTCCGTAGATTCCTCCGATAGCATTCACGTCCGCACCGTTGTCAATTAGCACCCGAGCTCGCGATTTTCTGCCAAGGCGCGAGGCAACTTGTAGAGCCGTCCCGTAAAAATCACCCCGCCCATTAACATCTGCACCCATATTAATCAAGTATTCAACCATCGAATCGTCCGACGACTCGCGGATAGCGGCTTGAAGAACAGTCCCATAGTATCCCCCATGCGCGTTGACGTCGGCACCATTCTCAATTAACAGGCGAGCTAGCGACTGGTGGTCCTTGATCAACGCCGCGTGCAGAGCTGTTCCATAGACTTCTCCCAAGGAATTAATGTTAGCACCATTTTCAAGGAGCAGCTGAACCACCGGTTGGTGGCCCTCGTGAGATGCAGCTATCAGGGGTGTTCCAAAGTGGCCTCCTACGATGTTCGTATCGGCCCCCATCCCAATCAGGAGTCTAACAACTGATTTGTGCCCCTGGTATGACGCAGCATGTAATGCGGTTCCATATAATACTTGCGTCGTGTAGTAAGCACCATTTTCCATAAGGAGGATTGGAGAGAGTGAGTCCAGTTCCATTCCGAAGCACGAGCGTGGGTGTAGTGCGGTTCCAGCTTCGGGTTCCTGCCCGTTCACGTTGGCACCTAGCTTGATGAGAAATCGAATGACCAACTCGTGGCCCATTTCGGCGGCGGCCTGAAGAGCCTCTTCGAAACGTCCACAATCATCGTGATCGGTGTCAAAACCATTTTCAACCAAAAGCTGAACCATTTCCAGGTGGCCGTAGCATGCAGCGACACACAAAGCATCAAAGCCGTCCTTCCTTTCATATTCCCCCATAGTCAAAAGGTGTTTGATAGTAATTAACAAGTTGGCTGCCGCTGAAATGCACAGTGGTGTAGCTGATGACCGCCAGCCTGGATAACCCCAGTAATACATCAAGTGTGAGCGGTGTTCGAAGCTCGAGTGGTAAGAGCGCCAAAAACGTTGCCAGGAATGAGCTGTGGCAAGGAAAGATTCAATTTCCTTTTGGAGAGGCAGTTCAGACTTTTGAGCATATAAAAGGCAATATTGGCTGTATCCAAGCAATGGGTGCTTCAGGACCAGTTCTGCCTGCTTGTCCGCGGGATCTGGCAGATTTCCAAACTCTGTCAGGGAAGCTAATGTGTGCGGTTTAGCCTCATCGTCTGGGGAACCCGGCAGATTTGAAAAGTCTGGGGAAGCTAAATATGTGAAGATTCTGGACGCAATCTCCGTTAGAGCCCCGGGATATCGACGTGGCTGGATGGTGTGCATGTATTCCTGTGTAGTGTAGTGGATCAACCGAACCACAGACATCGCCTCATCGACAATGACCAGGCCAGCACAAACAGATAAAATGATGTCGGTATCCAACAGATTGTCGGGATCAACAGATTCGGCTCCAGGTTCGATTGCCAAAGCCTCGCGAAGCTCATTGACAAGCAAAGGACGGACTGCGTATGCCACCCAGGTCAGAACCGAATGAGCCAATTGTCGATCGTCCTCGTTCTGATGGTCTATTCGTTCCATCGCTTCGTCATACGTGCGGTCCAAGTCCTTTGGTAGACGGTTAAGGGTGTCCCGTACGGCTTTAACAGTGTTCTTCGTCGAGAGAGAATCGAGATGAAGTTTAGCAAGCAAGAACCTGTACAAATACATAAAGTTCATCTCATTTTGAACCGGAAAGATACCCACATTCCCTTGACATTGCTGAGAATTCTAGACTTGATTTCTTCACTCAATCCCTGGCGCGTCCGAACGTGTTTAGATAGGCGGGGAGATTTCCGGAGGTACATTTCGATATAATGGCGAATATCGTTCTCAGTTGCATTAATATCTAGGGTGCGTCGGTCTGGAAAGAAGGGGTCCAGGGTAATGTGGGGCCGTGAAGTGAACATCAGATTGACGGTGGGTACCGCCATCGCCATCGATAGATATTCTAGCAATTTGAGCCGTGGGGCTTCTGGATATTCATCCAAAGCATCCACAATCAAATAAACTTTCGAATACTCGGCAATGGCAGAGCGAAGTATCTGGAAAACTTCATCCAGCAATGGTCTGGTCCCTCGTTCGTAATGGTCTTTGTACAACTTGTGCACTGCAGATGGCATAGGTCTGCCAACCACAAGCTGTTTCCAGAGGCTGGCAAGAAGATTAACTGGCGTTTGCATCTCGATTTCCTTGTGGTTCAAATAAATGCATGCGACGGCGATGTTTGCGTTCA
Source organism: Mycena leptocephala (assembly GCA_029378395.1). NCBI lineage: Eukaryota > Fungi > Basidiomycota > Agaricomycetes > Agaricales > Mycenaceae > Mycena > Mycena leptocephala. The sequence continues at coordinate 48,613 of JARJLF010000597.1, forward strand.
GGGACCGAAGATGATTTATGACCATCGATCTATTAACAGTATGTATTGGCGGTCATGCAAAAATAACGAGTCAATGGACCACGCACACAAGGACAGTTTTCCCAGCTCCCGCTGTGAAGGTGCAGATTAGCGGATAGATAAAATACTGAGCAGGATATTGTACGCATTCCGCGGCACCAAAGGATTCGTTGGGCATTTGATTCCCAATCTCGGAATTCGGCGTCCGCAAGCAACCACTCGCCGGTTCCTGGCTGCCAAGCGCTGGATATATCGGACTGTCTCTGGAAAAAATTGATGGAGGTCATCCATTCAAGTACTTTGTCTCGCTGGGCAGTTATGTCCGCGTCCCTAATACTCGAGTAAACCGAATGTCGTTGCACCGGATCGAGGGCACGCACCAGACATCATTTATCAACCAGACAGTGAACAAGGACTTGATACGTTCAAACTCGGCAAGCTGCTCCTGGGCCTGCTTCTTATTCCACAGTGTCCACGTCAACTGTTTCGAGACTTTGGATATACGGCCTTCTGCAGGACGTAAGGTGTCGATGAAGTGCCCTAACGCAGTCTTGAACCTCAGTAGCGGCTCCTGGATCTGCTGAAGAGCCTGGCTCAAAGGGTTAGCGCGAATTCGTTTCTCGAGCTCCACGAGCATCGGCTTGAGCGTGGCCATCTCTGCGACCAACTTCCGCTGTTCCTCCGGTGCGTGGAGAAAGTCTTTGACGTATTCAAGGGTCTTGAGCCCCGTATCGATGAGCTGGATGCTCCCAGTCACGATTCCAAGTGCCTCTGCCATGGGGGTGTGAGGGGAAAGAGAGACGAGTCGGGCGCCTAATGCTGTTGACAATTAGCGTCCACAATGCTGTAATAGACGGCGTCTAAAGCTGTGAAATCACGAGTGACGATCCTGACGGCCCGGCTGGGACCTTTTAATGAACACAGCGTGAGTGACCGGCCGCAAAGGAGAGCAAGGCAAAGCCCATTGGGGCGAGCGAGGAGGGCCATGGCTTGGGAGTGGCCATTGGCCAAGGCGAGTTGAGTTCTTCAAGCGAGGCAATAGAAGAGTATTATGTGGCCTGTGGATTATGTTTCGTAAAATGAATCCGGAAAAAGCTGTGTGCGAACTTTTGTGCAAGCATCGAGCTGTGGGAAAGAGTATCAATGGGTGGGTTCTACGCGTGGAAGTCTTCTGATCTATGGAGAAAATAACAACCTCATATTTACCATTTCCTCATCCGAATCCTCCCCTTCCTGCTAGAAGAAATATGTAACCCGATACAGGGTTACGTGGCGATTTTGCTCTTAATGGACATGGTACCTGCGACTGGTGATGCATGTGGGAATTGCACTGGAGGACATCTATATTGGGAGGCTTGGATTTAACAGTTTCTCCGTACGTAAATCCTAATTCAGTCTACAGGTAGGCCTGCCACATACACCGAGGGAGAAGGTCAGGCGATGTCGCGGACTTGTGGTACAGGGGAAAAATTCAAGAACAAGAAGCACAAAAAGTATGGTAGTCAGATGGCAGTGCTACAGCATACAGCGGGATGCGGTAATTTTAGTTCAATGGGGTCGGTGGAACCTTGCCGGATGAGAAATTCAAAAGCGGAGGAAGAGCTTGAGGGGTTTTCCGATGGTTATACTGGTATAAAATGGAAAAGAAAGCGAAAAATAAATCGAAAAAGGAAAGATCTCCGAGATGCCCGAAGAGCGTCCTGAACACATATCTAGGGTGTTCTCAAGCCGATGATGTTTATTTAACAATGCAATTCCCACACACTAGATTAAAGAGAAACTGTCCGTTTCAGTACAGAAACATTTTTCTACTCCAGTCAACTAACCTACTCCTCGCTTAAAAACACCTCCTAAGCTTTGTTGGATTTTGCGTGAAGACCTCACGAGCTTCAATTTTCTTGCAAGTGGTGGGATTTGGTCGTAGGATTATCTCAGCTTCAAGTCAGTGTGTTCCCGTCTGAACACATATACCAGTGGCGCCCTCCGAGTCACCGCACAAATTTAGCTTCATTTTGGTTGGTCTCAAAGTGAGTCTCGCAATTTCTACAATCTATAACTACAGTAGACCTTGAGGAATGAGAATTTGATTCTCAAAATGTACTCCAGAGGTACAAACTCGGTCTGGAGGTGTAAAGAAGAAGAAAAACCCAACAATGTGTAAGCGGCCTGGAGCCAATTTTTTTCGAAGCGCAGCAGACCATCCGTGCGTAATATTGGATACTTGTCTTAATACGCAGTCGTAGCACGGGGACACTTCAACTGTTGCATTCAACAGGGTGTTGGTTGAGCAAAAATATAAAATTGCAAGTTTCTTCCAAGCTGAAATACATCATGTCCATGCCCCTAATTAAATTCCTGGAATGGTTGCTCTGAATTAGGACAATGGTACCCTTGAAGACTTACAAGCGTAGTTCCATCATGATGGTACTACCCCATTTTTCCGCCATGTTTTGACAGCATATTAGACCAACCCGGGACCCAACTCTCTGGATGTATTAATTAGGTATTTGGGCGCCGAAATCGCGTCCCAAACACGCGCCGAGGATGCGACGCGTCGAAGGAAACTAAGGGGTTAATAAGGGGAAATTTTTTGGTTAAGCCCTTAATCCCTTAAAGGCTTAGCTGAAAAATTCCCACTATATAAAAACGGCTCAAACCATGTCCCAACGACTCAAAAAATGCAAAACACTCCCCCCGTGGGTTCGTTCTGTGTCCACAGCCATTCCCCGTACTCAATTGTTCTCATGCAGCCCATGTTACAGTCAGTACACAAATATTTAGTGAGAGTAAGCATACTTACGTCAATATTAGGCCCTTAATTATGGTTCCAGCTGAATTTAAGCCCTAATATTAAGGGGTTTTTAAGGCTTAACCTTAATTAAGCCTTAACTCTTAACTGCAACTCTGGCTCAAGCACGCGGAGCTACTGTAGTATTACGACCAAAGGTTCACGGGTCGTCACCTGTCACCTCAAATGTTCACTGAACTTGGTGTTCATTCTTCGGCAATCACGAGAAAATTCCCATATACGGTAGTCCGGCGAATGCCGGAACGAAAATTTTGACGTTTTTTCGCCTATTTTGGCCCCAAAATTGCGAAGTCACCGTCACCTGGGTCAAAATTGTTCAGTTCACGACCGCCTGTCACCCGTCACCTGAACCTTTGGTCGTAATACTACAGTATACCAAAGAGAAATAGAACATAGAGAGCGGAGGAATAGGAAAACAGAAACTCAGGAACCTTCGTCGTTTTCGTCCACCAAGTCAAATGAACGCGGGATCTTGCCAACTTGTCGAACTTGAACTTGTTACTTAAGCCGGAACTTTCGAATCAAATCAGTCACGTGCCCATCACACGCGTCGCGATCAACCAAATACGGACCCACAAACCGTCAACTTGTCAAATTCAATTGAATTCCATGATAATGTATCATAGCAAGTAAAAAAAGCACATCAATCGCCTCGGCGGGAATTGAACCCGCAATATCCAGCTGATCTCAATCAGGAGGATCGCTGGTGTAACGTTGGACCACGAGACTGAGATGGGGACTGGTTAGAGGTGATGGACCGTCAGAGACGAAGTGAAGCGTGTATGAGCACCAAAGATAAACGGACGAATGGCCGTCGAACGCTAATTGCAAGTCACACCGACGATTGCCAAATTTAGGTTGACCGGAGGTGTAACTCCAAACGCGAACTTTCAAGTTCAGCAAAAGCTCGTCGGAAAGTCAATCCGTTACTAATAGTTTAAGTACATCTGAAATTGTATCCTAAACTACAATAATAAAATCAGGTTTTAAGCCAGCTGAAACGTAGCCGAAATCCCAAGAGTCAGATTGCAAAAAAAATGCGCCGAAACTGTAAACCGAAACTCACCATTTCAGTACAAAAAAAAGTGCGGCTGAAACCTAACATTTCCGGCGCACTGAAATGGACACCGAAATTCCGGGTTTTGTATCTCATTTCAGTGCAACTGAAATAACAGATTTCAGTTTGCATTTCAGTTAGAGCTGAAATCCAAACCGAAACTATTTATTTCAGCCAGGCTGAAATTCGGTCGGCGGACGAGCAGCGGATCGTCCGCCGATCGTCCGCAGACGATCCGCCGCTCATCTGCGGACAGGCTGCCACTCGTCCGCAGACGGTCTGCGGCTCATGCACACGGTTGAGCCGGGTTGTCAAGTGCAACTGCAGGGGGGTCGGCCTACACAATATGGTGACCGTCTGCACATGAGCCGCAGATCGTCCACGGACGAGCGGCAGCCTGTCCGCAGATGAGCGGCGGATCGTCTGCAGACAAGCGGCGGACGATCCGCTGCTCGTGCGCCGACCGAATTTCAGCCTGGCTGAAATAAATAGTTTCGGTTTGGATTTCAGCTCCAACTGAAATGCAAACTGAAATCTATTATTTCGGTTGCATTGAAATGAGATACAAAACCCGGAATTTCGGTGTCCATTTCAGTGCGCCGGAAATGTTAGGTTTCAGCCGCACTTTTTTTTGTACTGAAATGGTGAGTTTCGGTTTACAGTTTCGGCGCATTTTTTTTGTAATCTGACTCTTGGAATTTCGGCTACGTTTCAGCTGGCTTAAAACCTGATTTTATTCTTGTAGTTTAGGATACAATTTCAGATGTACTTAAACTACTAGTAACGGATTGACTTTCCGACGAGCTTTTGTTGAACTTGAAAGTTCGCGTTTGGAGTTACACCTCCGGTCAACCTTAATTTGGCAATCCCCGGTGTGAGTGTGACAAGTCTGGCGACTCCAAAGTGCTAGTGGAGTCTTTTTTTACACCTTCTACTTCCGGAACTGGGGTGTGGTGGAGTACCTGCCCAATTGAGGGTGGGGTTCCTGGGGCGCGCGTGCTAACAAAAGCTGGGCTTGTTCTCCCGTCAGCTGGGCGTGGGTGCGCGTGGAGCCAGGAGTACTATAGGGAGATTTCTGAGAACCCGAAAAGAGAGAGAGATAAGGGTGCTGCACAAAGCAGTGTAAAATAGGCTATAGCTCGCACGCGACCAAAAAAAAAAAAAAAAATGACTCGCGGACGATAGACGATAGGTATTTGATTTTTGACAAACGAATGATTGGCCGCCGCCGTGGGTGTGCGATAAACCGAGGTAAGTAGATTGTCAACTTGTTAGCGTAGCTGGGCGACCGGTCAACCAAGAGCCGGTGTCGCTGTCGCTGCTACATAGCTGGAGTGGCTGAATGTTAACGTTATATGCCCTTGACCATGCGAGTCGCGTCGGCGAAAGAGAGTTTTTTTGCGATAATCATCTCCAATGGGTACGAATCGTTGCGAGGTGGAGGACATGTACAAGCAAGGGTGCGAATCGGTGCGAAAGTGGACTTTATGCAAGGTGACAGATTCGGAGATTCAGCTCAGAACTCCGAATAAGACTCCGCTCTCACACACACGCGCAAGTCAAGAAAAGCAGTCATATTTTAAATCGGATCGTACGCTACACACCCCCTCATTTCTCTCGTAGATATATTTCTTAATTCTCGTAAAAATACGTAGATAGCGTACACTCCCTCCCTCCATCATCCCAAGTCGAAGAGAAGGATCTACCACGTCGCAGGCCCGAACGTCTCCCCGTCCGCAAGCGCAATGAGCGGCGTCTTGTTCCCGTCGGCGGTATTGAGCCACACGGTGTTCCCCCACCACGACTGGATCGTGTGGAGCCCGATGTTCCCGTTCTGCGGGTATTGCAGGATGAAGAAGATGAGCACGGCGGAGACGGCGACGCCCGAGTCGAGTGCCGCGGAGAGGACGTCTGCGAGCGGAGCGAGCACGAGCGTTAGCATGTATTCGTATTCGTATTCAAGTAGGGAAGAAGGAAGGAAAAGACGCACAGTTGTACTTTGTCCACCACGCGAAATGACGGCGGCGGATGACATACTGGAAGATGAACCCGACGATCGCCCAGGGGACGTAGTTGTTCGAGTTGGCGGGCGGGATGAGGCCGGTTCCGGAGAAGATGACGGGGAAGCTGTAGCAAGTAATAAACATCATCCATCAGTACATCATCCTTATCCTTCTTGGTGGAGGAAAAAACGCACTTGAGATACCGGAGCCAGCTGTTGGGCCACCTGAGCGTGCAGAGCCACGCGATGAGCGGGCACAGGAAGCCGATGAGGAAGAAGAACGTCAGGGCGTAGTAGATCTGGCCGTGCGAGACTGTTGTCGTACCAAAATGAGCACACATGAAATAAAAGGAAGGGAAAGGTACGCACACTGGCGCGCAGGGCCGATGACACCCCAGATAATGGACGCCGTGCCGAAGACACCGGTCGACGGGCACCAGAAGCCGTCCTTCTGGTCGCGGTCGCACATGCCCTCGATGTTGGTGAACATCCAGGCCTGCACGCCGAGCTGGACGGTGCCGGCGATGATCTGTGCGAGCGTTAGCATCCGTGTCACAACGTATTCACAACGGAAGGAAGGGATGAGAGGGAACGCACAGTCGCGATGACCTGGCTCGTGAACATGTGGCGCGGGGGTATCTTCATGTAATGCCCGAGCTTGAAGTCAGACGTGAACGTGAGGGCCTGCGCCATGGTGATATAGCCCCAGGTCTTGAACATCATCATCGCGACGGGGCGCCCGGGCAGCGCGTACCCGATGATCAGCTCCGTAATAACGTTCAGCCCGACCTGCTGATTCGTAATGGCCTGGATCATGCCGACTGTTGCGTAACGTCAGTTAAAAAATCTTTTTAAAAAGGGGAGAGGGGAAGACGCACTAGGAATAACGTAGAAGAACGAGATGACCAATGCGAGGATGAAGTACTGCACGGGGAACTTGGTGTCCCACACCTCGATCGCGACGACGCCGAACACGAACATGGTCACTGTAAATCAGAGGATCAGCTTCGGTTTCATATCAAGCTCCGCCTCCAAAGAGTAGGTGCCCATCATAAACCCAAAGCAGACCCACCAAAGATAATCGCATACCACCACTCCGGCACCTGCGGGTACACCGCCATCAGGCGCGCGTGGATGTCCGGCTGCTCGTGCATGGCGCGGCGCGACTGCGTCCAGATCTGCTTGCGGAAGAAGAGGAAGGCGTGCGTGATCGTGGCGGTGCTGTAATTAGGGTGTAATCAGCATAAGCACTGAGGCGTGGACGGAGAGAAAGAAAAAAGTAAAGAGGAAGGCGGAGGGGGAGGGGGAGGGGAAGGGACGCAGAGCGTCGACGCGACGTCGGCGCGTGGAGGGAGACTAGTCCCTCCAAATACGCGCGCATAACCAGGAAAAAAAAGGCAGGGACGGAGGGATGATAATAGAAACGGCAAAAACAAAGAAAGAAACTCACATAGAAGCAAACGACAGCCCATACGAGATCGAGAACGTCGTCGACAAGAAGATGGGGCTGTACTTCTTGTACTTTTCCTCGTCGAACACCTTCTCCGGCGTGAGAATCCTGCTGACGTTGTACGAGCCCCCGGTGTTGTCGAAGGAGCCGCCGGAGGAGATGGGCATGTACTTGGAGTAGAAGGTGTTGGTGAACTGTGTGGAGGGAGCGTTAGCGAGCGGTACGGGGGGAGCGAGCGAGGGGTGATAAAATATATAAACGAGAAAGGCGGGGAGGAGGGGGAGGAGGGGCAAGCGCCCACGCCATCGCCGACGCCATCGATGACGCTCTGCACAAAAAAAGCGCCCGCCCGCCAAAGAAGTCGAAGCGACGAGGATCTCTCCCACAAATACAAATATGAAAAGAAAGACACCGCGCGCCGTACGGCATCCCGCACCAGCACCCACATCCCACATCGGCATTGACATTCCGCAGCAAGAAGCAAGAAGCCATACGCGGCAGACGTGGGGCCGAGGACGTGGACGTGGACAGGCGCGCATTGCGCAATATAAATATCAAAATATCAAAATAAAGAAAGGAAAGACGCCGCGCAGCACCCATACATAGCGTACGGCATCCCGCACCAGCACCCACATCGGTAAGTATTGACACTCCGCAGCAAGAAGCCATACGCGGCAGACGGGCGGGATGTGGGCCGCGGACCCACAACCGCCCACACGAATAGGCGCGCGCGCATGAAAGGTGATGGAGGGTGCGGGGAGTGTGGGGGCAAGTAGGGCGGGACTTCCGAATTGGGATTATGTCCCAAAAAGGAAATCCGCTCTCAAAGCCGCCCACGAACGAGTAGGAGCTCCAGAACTCCAGGACGAAGAAACGAAGAAACGAAGAGATAAAAGAGAAGAGAAGAAAGAGAAGAAAGAGAGAGAGAGACGACGCACATATAACGCCGGGGTGAGTATCCAGAAGAAGAACACGAAGCCGACGGCGATGTTGGCCTCGGCCCACCAGGGCGTCGCGAGGGGGGAGCCGATGTAGGTGATTTGGGCCCAGTCTGTGGGTGGGGGCGAGCGTCAGCGAGCCCGATCCCGACGTTTAGGGAGAGAAAAAGGCGAGGGGAAGGGGGAGAGGGAAGGCAGGGAGGAAGACAAAAGGGGGGGGGAGAGAGAGGAATGGAAGAAACGACTCACCAAACGTAACCATCCCCATCGCTAGCCCATAATTCACACCAAACAGCTGGTTCACGACGATATTGTTCGGCTTGATCCAGCACACCCAGCTGAAGAACGACAGGCCCGTGAATAGGTAGCCTGTTAAAAAAATGCATTCGTCAGCTCGTATTCTTTCATCACAGCTCGCGCCGCAGGCTTTGTTTTGGCGTCGCAGACGCTTCAACATCGGCGTCGCAGACACTTTTAACTTATAGAAGGAAGAAAAGAAAAACCCACCAGGAACCAAATACCAAATCGCGCTCCCCGCAAACGCGACATAAAAGAACTTTTCGCGCGAGAACCCCCCGCGCGAGCCGACGCCGGCGTATTGCTGCGCGTGGAGCGTGTTGAAGAGGGCGCAGGTGACGAGGTTGTAGGGCCAGACTGTTTGTCTCGTATTAGCAACTCGTAAAAAGGGCCTGCGGCGCCGCAGGCGATATATCACTCCACAAAAAGAAGAGAGAAAACTCACTCATAGAAGGCGGCTGCACCAAGAACCTCCGCGCGATCCCGCCAATCGAGAACCCGATGAGCTGCGTGGACATGACGACCATCCACTGGTACCCAAAGTTGTACGTCTGGTCGTAATAGACCCGCTGGACTGCGACGATGTCGGTTGCGTAGGCGGAGCCTGCGCCGACGCCGGCCATGATTGTGATGAGGACGTGTTCCTTGATACTGAAAGGCCCGGGGTTGAGCTGGAGGCCGAAGAGGGAGATGTTGGGGAGGACGCGGGCCCATGCGCGGCCGAGGGGGAAGGTGAGGAGCTGGGCGACGATCTGTGTGGGGGGGAAATCAGCATTTGTGAAAATAAATTCGGGGATGGGCAGAAACGGAAGAAGGGAGTAAAATTAAAGAGGGAGATGGGGAAATGAACGGAGAGGGGGCAAATAAAAATGGAGGGCGGGAAGGTAAAGGTAATGAAATAACGAGAGCGGAGAACCGAGGAGAACAAAACGAGGCGAGCGAAGAAGACGCCACGAAAATGACAATGAGGCGAAATGAAATGTGAAGCGAAGCGAAGAGCGCGGGGCGTGTGCACGAGGCGGAGGGTAATGTAATGAAATGTAAAATACAAGGACGAGGTAAAAATAAAAATAAAAATACAAGGACGAGGTAAAGGGCAATAAAATAAAATAAACAGAAGAGGGAAGAGACTGACGCTCGTAACCGTAACAGCCGGATACCGGAAGAAGAAAAACTGGTTCAACCCAGGGATGATAATCGCCCAGAAAATCCCCAGCGTCCACGCGCGCACAGTCGCCACAGGGATAGTCGGGTCGTCGGTATTGGCGACGGCGGAGCGGACCTCTGGGTACGGCGAGTCGTCTTCGAGGATACCCGCGATGGCGGCGTCCTTGTCGAGATTGGGGTCGTCGAACTCGGGGAGGGCGGCGGCCTCGAGGGCCTCGATCTCCTCGGGGCTCATGCCCTTCTCCGCGTCGCGCTCGTGGACATAGTCGGGCGCGGCGTGCTTGTCGTCCTCGGGCGGGGGGGTGGAGGGTGTGATGGCTGACATCGCTGGAGCCTAGTCGCTTGCTTGGTCTCGACGCTGGGCAGCGGAGTGCAGCTAGCTAGCAGGAGCGAGCAGAAGCTTCTTGGGGGAGCTTGGAGGGGGCGCGGGTGGGGTATTCTGGGTTCTTGTATGGCCGGATGTTTGGGTGTGGGCCGGTGAGTGGGAGCACATGGAGACGGTGTGATGGATAAGCGTTAGGTCCATACGGTAGCCAAGTGAAGAACTTCGATTCATCTTGGGGGAAGGCGTCGCGTGCCTGGACCTCGGGCATCCCAATCTACCCCAATCAGGTACACACATCCTTCTTCCCTTCATCTCTTGCATCTCCACCGACCGACCGACTTACCGCCCTCTGTAACAGACCCAAGTACGAATGTTGATTGTGCCTATTGGCAATTCCGTTTCTGATGCTTCGCTGCTAGCAGATCTGGCGTCGAGATGAAGCCCGTGATGAAGGAGATCATTCATCCCATCCTTGATCCCATCACATCACGCCCTAGACGCTGGTCCTTTTTGCTTATCTCTTGATCCGGCCTCTTCCTTTTCAAGCCTTTCAAATCTTTTCTTGGCCGGGCCAAGGCGGGCGTCGCGCCTAGATGGGTGGGCGCGCTGCCACGCTACCCCGGGTTATCTTTGACTCCACCGCGCTCGAGCTCCATCTCGACTAAGGTGCTACGTCCGACTCCAAGCCTCGACTCCAAGTCTCTACGTCTGACTCCATGCCCATCGCATCGACTGAGTTACATCCCATCTGACGTCTGTTTGCCACCGGTGTCCACCACTTGCGCACAATGCACCCGACCCAAAACCTACCGACCTAGATACGCACAACACACGCATCTGACGTCTGCCTCTCCACCTCCCTCTGCCGGCGTCATTTTCACGTCGCTAGCGCCCGTTACATATCATTCTCTTACCCGTCACCGTAATATCCTCACTGTACCCGCCATATCGTAAGCTCCTCGATTCTAATTTCAACTCCAATCACAAGTCAATTAAGTCGAGCCGAGTCAACCAGATAACGCGATTTTCGTGCTATACACGAGTAGTAAAAATCTGCGATCATCTCTCAAATTATACGCGGCTAGGTTATCATTCTTGCACCCTTCATCTCTGCGCATCATTGTCATTATACACGTTATCCCGTCGTTCAGTCAATTCCAATTCCATTCACAAGTCAACTAGGTCGGTCGAGTCAGCAGATAACGCGCCGTCGGCCGCTTTTCGAGTCTTGCTTGCATACACGAGTCCTTTTGGAGTACTTAGTAAAAATCTCTGATCATCCCTTAACTTATACGCGGCTAGGTTATCATTCTTGCACCCGTCATCATTATACACGTTATCCCCTCGTCAACTCAACTCCAACTCCAACTCCAATCACAAATCCGAGTCGAGTCGAATCATATGCATTATGTAGATAACGCCGCGTTCGAGTCTTCCTTGCAGTTCCGTGCCCGCACCCAGGGGTCCAAACATCTGAGATCCTGATTCCTGATTCCTCTACGACGGTCGACCCGAACGGCGAAAGCCGACCGCGTAGCGCGTACCTGCCCCGCAAAGATCCTCTGTAAGCAAGTCTGTAAGATGAAGATGATGATGATGGAGATCAACAGATCCTCAGGTCCATCAAGGTTTGAGTAGCCGTAGCCGTAGCCGTAGCCGTGGAATTTGAAAGATGAAAGTCTAAAGAAGCCGTAGCCGAAAGGACGATCATCGTATTATCGACCCAACGTTCAACTGCCAATGCGTCCCTCTGGACGTCTGAACGTCTGAACTCAACTCTGGTGTCGGGGACCAACTTGAATTTGGTCAAACACAAATTCCAACCACCCCAACTAAGACTTCACCCGTTCTTCATCCCCATCTCCGTCTCCATCTCTTTTGGTCTCTATCGATATCTCTAGCTATAATCTATCTCTATCTCTAGTCCACCGATATCAAGTTTCAAATACGCATCGGCGGCGACGGCGGGTGGTTCGTTCTCAAGTTTATCTCTATCTCTATCTTTATCTTGTGGTGCAACCGGCTCTGAACACCGGACTTTGGGCAAAATATCTGCCCATCAATATTTCGGAGATACGCAGAGTTTCGGCGACGTTTCGGAACTGTATTTGCCAAATATTTTCCTGGCCAAATATTCTGCCAATACAGCGCCACTAGACAGCGTATAATTGCAGTATAAACACCCGATCATACGTATAAATTGGTGAATACCAAGCAAATACACTGCGTATCGACGGCCATTGCAAATATTTGGCTGATAGCTGGTGTATTGGCAGCTTAATATTTGGGCCAAAGTCCGGTGGAATCTGTGTGGAGGAGGAGGGGAGCGGACGAACTCGATCTAGGAGAGAGAAAAAAAAAAGAAAGGTTTCGTCCGGGCAAGGATATTTTTCAAAATCCTTCAATGCACTCGTCGTACATACAGGTGTTTCCCGAATAGATACCGTGACGCGTACGGGATCTCAAGCAGACCCCGCGGGATCTGTCTAGTCTAACTACAACCTTTTCCTCGGTATTTCAGTCTTTCCGTCAGCCTTGCTTCCAACTACATAAATATTTCAGAAGGTCCAGATTCTTGAAAATGTATATGTACGGGCGGACTAACGGTGACTTGAACTTGATATAGATCTAACTGATCTGCATTCGTGTCGATATATACATATAGACTCTTTTAGACCTCCTTCTCTTCTTTTCGAGTTCTCGACAAACGCACATTGCACATGTCACAAACATCCTCTCGTGTTGTGGCTTTCTGGAATACCGCCAATTCCCCGAAAGTAAACCTCCGAATTCGGATTCGAACCCGAAATTGACGTACGTAAGGTAGGTGCCTTACGCATCCATCGAGTCACGTGCATCAGTGTGTGACACCGCCGTCCCGCCCATACTGGTTGGGGGCGTCGGGGTGGGGGTCCAAACTCAAACCACATAAACACTTAGTTTCAATGTATGAAGCCTTCTGTGGCTTCAGAATTTCAATAGATTGTCTCAAAAAAAAGTTTAATACCTATTTTTTGGAAAATGCTCAGAATGAAAAGACAATGCGCCTGGCAATCGAATGTATTTTGAAGTCGAAAAGTTCGCGCTTCCCAAAAAGGAAATTCACGATCACGTGCTCACGTGCCGTGTTTCTTTTAATTTCTTATTTCGCCTTGCCACCGATATCACTGCCAATATCTAGGAAGGAAAACATATCCAAGAGCACTATACACATGCCCAAACTAAAATCAAAGGCCAAAGCAAAGAATCTAGGGGCTTTTGCAGTCAAGGTCAGGCTGCAATCACCAAAATCCGATGTTTTGCTCATTTCCCTATCCGTGCATAGCGAAAAGGCCCCGAGATTGAAGAAAGAAATGATGAGCACCCTAGAAAACGTCCCAGAACTGTCTCACCTAGTCCAGGGAGCATGGATGAATCCTCGGACAGCAGTGATGCTGAGCTTATTCACGACATGCCTGAGTTGCATAACAATTCTGATCCTGGGAGTGACGACGACGAGGAGATAGACATCCATGAGGAGAACGACATACCTCATCCAAAAGATCACGCAGACTTGGTTCACTGGTTAAAGCTCAGTGACGAGCATCTGGCATCTTTGCATACAAGTTCTGCACCTCTGCAGCGCGGCAGCTACCATTCTACCAAAATTGGGAAGAACCTCTCAGTGCGACGGACACAGGAGCTTCGAAAGGCTGAAAAGGAACGCGCAGAGAGGGAGAAAAAAGAGGACAAGAGACATGGTCTGAAAACAAGCAACTTACACCACTTCTTCTCCCTTGCACGGCCAATCGCTCGGGAGCCCGAGCCTGAAACCAGTGAAACCCCAGAGCCGGAAGTCGAGTATCGACTGCTAGCCATGGACGACATGGATATCGACCCAAGTATGGAATTTTCGGATGAAGAGCCTGTACAAGAACCCGTGCAGGCCATTGTCGACAAAACTTTAAATACAGCTGATTCTGCCGCGGTTCGAGCTTCGTGTCCTAAGGCCACAATCGAGGACATTTTAGACGAGGACGAGGACGATGTCCACTTGTCTGTTGAGCCCTGTGGGCTCAGTCCCGAAGCGATGGCTGAAGAAGGTCTCGATGAATTACCTTGGGATCCATCCGAGGATATTTCTCCTCGTGCTGTGGATTCTCCAGCACCAATTGCGTCACCATCCCTTTCGCCTCCTCTGAATCCGGCCCCCACGCGATCCCTGCCACCGGGAGCAGCTTCATATGCTTCGGGTGCACAGGGATTCACCATGCCAAACCGACCTCAGCGCTGGAAAATGCCCAGCGAAGTGCCGTCAAATGATTCTGTTGATGCTGCAATTCTGAATCTGCAGAATATTCTTCATCCTAGACGAGGCACTGGGCGGGGACATAGAAAAGCGAACTTGGATGTTGTGACAACCGCACGTCTCGAGTGCATGGTCCGCTTCCTTCGTTTGTACAAGGCATCCGGATATTCGGGATGGACTTTGCATTCCGAGACTATTTCTACGGTGAGTGGCAAGTCCGGCTCGAAGACTTGGCTTGGGAGAAAAATCCGCGAATGGACTATCAGTTTTTGCGAGGACAAAAAGAATCTGCCAAGCCATAAGTACGGCCGCTTCAATTCGTCCATTCTTACTGATGAAGACATCGCCGGTGACATCTTCCTGCACTTGCAGTCACTCGGCAAGTTTGTCTCGGCTAAGGACATTGTCCGTTACGTCGCAACACCCGAGTTTCAAGCACGTCTTCGGATCAAACGCAAAATTTCGCTTCGGACAGCTCAACGTTGGATGAAGAAAATGGGATATCGTTGGAAACGGGAGCCGAAGGGAATGTATTCTGATGGGCACGAGAGAGAAGATGTTGTGCATTATCGGCAGAATGTGTTCCTTCCTCGGTGGCGGGATTTTGAGTCCAGATCGCGCTGGTACACGGACAGTCTGACAGATGAGCAGGTCGACTTTGATGCTCGGATGAGGGCCTTCATGAGCTCGGCTGCAGATGCACGAGTTGTAGTGGTCTGGCGGCATGATGAGTCAACCTTCTACTGCCATGATCGCCGTGATTTGCGCTGGGTTCACGAATCAGAAAAGGCCAGTATCAAAGCCAAGGGAGAAGGGGCCAGTCAAATGGTCGGTGACTTTGTTTCGGATGTTTACGGCTGGATGCGATCCAAGAAACCAAATGCAGATGGGTGAGTGTTTTTGCAGCCACAACAAACTTGATCTAATCTGTCCTTTCAGCGAATACAAATGTGCTCGGAATTTGTTGAAGGCAGGAAAGACACGCGAGGGCTATCAAACAACCCAAACTATTGTTGACAAAGCCACTGCAGCCATGGATATCCTTGACGAGGATTATTCGGATGAGAAGCATGTCTTGGCCTATGACAACGCAACCATCCATACGGCCCGTGCCCCCGATGCTCTCAGCGCATTGAGCATGACAGCGAAACCATCAGAGAACTTCAACAAAGTTAAAGGCACAGATAACGTTGCACGCTGTGTACGCATGCGAGATGCTACATTCCAAGATGGAACACCACAATGCCTTTACTTCCCAGATGGT
This sequence comes from Mycena leptocephala, assembly GCA_029378395.1. Lineage (NCBI taxonomy): Eukaryota > Fungi > Basidiomycota > Agaricomycetes > Agaricales > Mycenaceae > Mycena > Mycena leptocephala. The sequence goes on from JARJLF010000597.1 coordinate 64,228, forward strand.
CGCTTCAAAGGCATGAAAATTCTTATCTCTGAACGACGTGCAAAGGGACACAATCTTCCTGACCCTGATGCTCCTGCTCCAAACTCCACATCCCGGAAAAAAATCAAGGCGCAATGTGGTGCCAACTTCAAATGCCGCCACACCACCTCAACACAGTGCTGCCTCAAAAAAATTATTTACATGGAGCCGGATTTCCAGGCACAAAAATCTATGCTTGAAGAGCATTGCGAGAAGCGGGGATTTGAGGTTATCTTCTTCCCGAAGTACCACCCGGAGCTCAACTTTATTGAGCAATGTTGGGGGTATGCCAAGCGGATATACCGCATGTTCCCGCCATCTTCCAAGGAAGAAGATCTGACACGCAATATGTTGGAAGCTCTTGATTCAGTCCCGCTTATCTCTATGCGCCGTTTTGCAACCAGGTCGTCAAGGTTTGCCGACGCATATTTCCGAGGACTTGATGGAGCAGATGCTGCATGGGCGAACAAGAAGTACAGAGGCCATCGTACACTTCCTCCTTCATATCTTGATGACCTTAGACTTAGAAAGACTCGCAAAAATTGAATATATGTTGTTCTCGGGGTACATAGGCTTATCTGGCGATCGAGTAGAATATTCGCATTGATGGTTTCCGAGAGAGTGGAATTTTTTTTTTGAATACCTCGCATCTCCCAAGGTTCAAATAAATTTCAACCAGTACGAGTTTACCCTCTGCGAGAGGTACACTCAAAAAAAAAAAAAACTTGTAAAACCGGTTCGTCGCGAGATTTCGCGCTTTCCCACGTTACTGTCACGCATCAGTCACGCTTCACGTGACTCGATGGATGCGTAAGGCACCTACCTTACGTAACCGTAAAGTATAACCCAGGACGGTCGCGTGGTTCGACCTTCGTGCGCACATGCACGCGGGTGCATGTCGCATGTGGGCGCATATAAGCCTATATATATAAAACCCGACGGGTCTCGAGCCCTCGACTCGCGTGCTTTATTCCAGTTCTATTCCTCCGCGACACTGACACTGACCGTGCGTCTCCGTGCGTTCTAAACCTTAACCACCATCACCACTCCGTCTCGCCGTGGAAATTGGAATCGAACGCCCGAGTTCTTCGTTGTCCTCCGTTCTCCGTTCTCCGTCTACGAGACATCACAACCCTGCACTGTATCCAGTCCAAATCTCGACCGACCCTGGATTATGTTCAACTACCGTTCATTCAAGCTGCCGCTCAACCACCGTTCGAGTTTCAACCCGCCCCTGACCATGGAACACCAGCCATCATCTCAACGCTATTCCACGGTAATACTCTCATCGTCTCCTGCCCATGATCCCCTTGCCCCCGACTCCGACTCCGACTCCGACTCCGAACCACCGAGAACCGGCGCCAGTCCACCCCCGGCATCGCCACCCCGGGCCTTAATCTCCGAGTTCGAGACGTCGCGCCGCTGCCACTCGTAATCGCGGAGATTACCTGCCCGGGTCCTGGTGTGTGCGTCGGTGTTCAAGTTGTGCCGACGGGCATTTGATGTTCCCTTCCTCCAATCCAACTTCAGCTTCAGCTTCAACTTGGTTGCCAATTACACCACCTCGGTCTCCGGTAATCCAGTAATGCGTGACCCAGTCCATCTCAGAGTATGGTATACATAGTGCACAGATTGATATTGGCATGGGCGTTGGCGTTTTTGTTGTTTGCTACTTACTACTTACCAGTGCGAAGACAGCGTTAACAGGCTGGCACAAGTCCCGTCCTCCAACCTCGGTCCTCGATCGAAGGTCCGACTTGACTAGTACTAAAGACCAACGTCGCGTCGCACCGCACCCCCTCCTCGGTTAGCTTAGTGGCTTACTTACTTTACTTTACGTCGGTGCTAGCCTTCCCTTCAAGGTGTCGACGCCCCGGGCCTGTGCTACTGTATATAGAATCCGCACGACGCGATCTGTCTTTCTCTTTCTCTCACTCATACTCGGTGCTATCTCTTCCTTTTTGGACTCCCTTCTTTTGCCTTTTGCCTTTTTTCCGTTTGTTCCAGAAGTTCCGTCCGGCGTTCAATTCCTCGAGAACAGCGCGCCATACGGTCCGATAATCGTGAACATAAGAATCCCGAGTCAAATGGGTGACGCGATCTGTCTGAGAATCCAAATAAACACTTATACCTTCTCGATCTGCAAGCAGCTTCGATTGGCCTCCTCGACAACGGCGCATGATGGAATCCCGAGGGAGGGGGGTTCTCGATCTCCGAACTTGACATACGCGTCGTATGTAGGTCTCGTGCCCCATGTCGCATGCGCGACCATATATAATTGCTGTCGAACACCCGTGTGCATTCTCCTCTTCCCACCAACCGGGTTCGAAGAACACCCACTAAACTCGAGTCCCGAAGAACCGTGAAGCCTGTACGTGTGAACCCTGCGCGTGCTAGAATTTTCGATTCTAAACGTTCGAGCTCGAATCGACACGGGCAAAAGCAATATTAAAATGTGCCGACTCGAGCGCGCCTTTTTTTCTCTGGCCGAAGCAATTGCAATTGCATTTGCAATACCGATCCCGGTGCATCGCGCCTCTGTTCAACCACAGGCTGGTATCGAGACACGAATTTCAACCCGCCCGCCGCCCTGGTATATCGAGTCCCAGCGTCTATTCAAGTTCACCCGTCTCAATTTGAACCACACTCTGGTTCCTTTCTCTTCAAACACCGCCAGTCCATCGCCCACGTCGACATTAGCGCCACTGCCAAGGCCAGGAATTTGCACCGTGGCGTGCGCGCATGGGCCAATCGCCGTAGACGTGCATGCCTCGACGCCGCTGGGGGCGGAGGCAGATTCGCGCCGGTGGGCGTACGTGGGTGTGGACCGAGGTGTCCGTGTACATACTACCGAGTCGGACGGGGCTGCAAATTAGATTTCTTCCCCTCGGTCCCAAATACCCTAGAACTCTAGCCCTAACTAAACCAGCCCGTTCGCCTCCGAATCCTCGCCTCCGAGTCCGAGCGCCCGAAGCCGTCGATCTATCACTAGCCGCTGATTCGAACTTCAAACTCAAACTAGCGTTGTCTCGGTTAGCCTTGCTTGCGGCAGCGGATTGCATAAACCAAACCAGCTAGCGCTAGCCAAGATGTAAGTCAGGCTAGCGTTAGCCGGGCCGAGGCGTGCGTGCGTAATAAGGTTGAACCAAACGGCCAAACGAGGTTGAAACGATTATCACAGTTACTAAATTACTTATAAAACTAGACCCTCCCGGGGCATGAATACCTAGGTACCTGGGACATGGACACGGTCCCGGGCTGGCCATGGGTCCGGCGCTCTTCCTCCCTCCGCCCACCTCTCACGGATCCCCACTGATTCCCTCTGGGCTACTCAAAAACTGATGCCTTCTGCTCGCAAATGTGAAACCTCGTAACTCGCTCATAATTATACAGTAGGCACTGGCACCAAGTCACGCCCGGGCCCCGGGAAAAGGTAAAACGGAAAAGGGTAGCGCCGCGCGGCGCCCAGCCCTCTTGAGTCTTGGCATCCTCCTTTCCTCCCCACGTATGGATTATCTTTGGAATTTCGCCGCGGCGTCCACTTCACCGCTCACCACGGCGTACGTGTTAAACCAATTCAAATCAGTAAATCCAATACTTACCTCGCGCAGCCTCTTGGTGCACATGCTCTCTTGGTAATTGCTTGGTAAGTAGCCTTGGAAGTTGGCTTGAAGTTGGCCTCTCCTCGCTTCCGCTTCCGTCATCCGCGGCACCCACGCTCGCCGGCGCGCGCCCTGCTCGGCCCCGGGCCCGCAGATCTCCGGCGTGGCGTCGCGACTCACGTGCGTGAGGCACTCGAAGTCTACATTAGTACATACGTCTTGGACTCGGACATCATCGGCGTTGTCTAAATCAAATGTGCGCGAGCGCGGGGGTGGGAGATGGCTACCACCCATACCTGACCTATAGTACATACGCATCGTCAATCTGCATCCGCGGGCAATTATCTACGTCCCGGCTAGCGTTAAGCGTAAAGCATGTCTCCTGGTGACTTGAATCAACGGGTTCTGGCGGCTAGCTATGTCTATCTGGTTAGGGTCCGTCGCCATGAATGCGTCAAAACTAGAACGCACACATCAATTCAAATTTCATTTCATTGCTTAGCGCTGGCACCTCATCTCAGGTGGATTGTTCGACGTTTCTTCTGTTTTCTACTGCCGGTGTTCTCTTCTCTTCTATGTCCAATCCATGTCAAGAACTCTCTTCGTGGCGCTTGTCAAAAAAATCCCTGCCAACCATGTCCTAGTCCGTGGACTTCTGATCATAATCTGTTGATTCCGAACTGCCAAAGCCAATGTGATGCTGTCGTGTTGAGCATACGTTGATCCTGTCCAGCCAACGTCGATCTGCCGGCCTATCTATAATCTCTGGCGCCGGCGTATACGTGTATTGCATACGGTGACCAGGATACCAACCTAAATTTAATGATTCGTCTGAGGTCTTGACTCTCATGCTCATGCGGGCTACGTGTAATGTCCTCTCTGGATTGATACGTGTATCATACGAGTCTGTATGCCCGGTTCGGCGTCGGCGGCGTCATGATGAGGGGTGCAGCTGAGGTCTATCTCTGGCGTAGCTACGTGCCTTGTGTTGCACGGTGACCAGGATACCAACCTAAATTTAATGATTCGTCTGATGTCTTGGAAGTTGGAAGGTCTTGACTCTGATGCCTATGCGGACTACGTGTCCTCTCCGAATGGATACGTGTCTCAGACAAGTCTGAATCTGTATGCCCGGTTCGGCGGCGGCGGCGGCGTTATGATGGAATGCAGCTGTGCCAACCTTGGCGTTCGCACATAAGACGCGCCTCCGAGTCCTAGAACAAAAGATTGCGCTACGCTCAAGGCCTCACAAGTCGAAAGTCGGAAGTTGGAAAATTTCAACCAGCACATTGACAGTGACACATGCACGCTTACATACGCACGTTCGAGGTTGAACCGCAGCACCTCCGAATATAATTTATGTAAGCACGAGACGCCCAGGATATTATGAGTCATAGACAGACACCCAGGGCCACGGGCGTTAACAACTGAAATACAGTACCTTGACACAAGATATTTTCTCTCTCCGTCCATTCTACATCTTGCTTCCATTCTGTTCCTGTTCTATTTCGCATCGTTATGAAAGTCTGTTCGATTTTCCATGTGATGGTTTTTGTTTAGCTCCCGCGATGGAGTCTGTTACGATTCATTCATTAGGTTAACCTCGAACGCTGAAAAACGTCGAACGGACGCCATAGTTGAAATAACACGCATGTGTCGAACTGCCAGCGCAAGTGCCCGCATGGGTGCACCAGTGCGCACCACATCACCCTAAATAGACCGAACGACTCGAACGATATCAAAAATTAATATCGCGTCCCAATACACAATATATAACCTCTGCAGCTCAAAAAGCAAACCAAATCAATGAATTGATCCCGGCCCTTGATAAGAATTTTACTTAATTAAGCTATCAGACCTCGCGACTCGCGACTCAATCATCTCAATGGTAACCCTAAATATTATTACCCTGGGTCGCGATTGGTGGTTGAATTCAGAGTACTAGTATGGTGCGCACGGACCCAGTTACCCGCAGGCTGATAGAAGACCCCGATACGCCATACTCTCGTTTCACCACTCAATCATCCCGACAAAGTACCTTGATTCACGATTGGTGGTTGAAAATGACCCCACCGCAACGTTTCATCTTCCATTCCTCCTCGAGAGACAGTTGATTCCCGTTTGATTTCTTTCCGTTCTCTGCCATCTATCCCTGTTCGTGTTGATTCCCGTCTCTGAAAAATGGGAAACTCAACCTCCAGCCCTCGCTGGAATTTAACCGATCTTCTCAGTTCCCGAATCCCGTCATTCAGTTTGGCGCCCACAGACGCCCGCGCGCAGAGATATAGATCTACAGTCCGAGCCAGCTATATGCCCCCTTCCATCTCTCATTGGTAGCCCCATGTATGATATTGATCTTATATGTGTTGATTGTGGTCCGTTCTCTTAACAGGTGATGATCCATAATTCAGTCCATAATTAAAAGACGCGTTATGGCAGCGATAAGCGTGTGAGCCCGCAAGGCTCCGCGCCGTTATATTTAAACCAGAAATTAGCATCGATCACCGCAGACCTACATCCCTCCCGCGATATGCACCGGGATCCGCGCGCAGGCCGGCCTTTTGTGTTTTTTTCGACTCCAGACTCGTCCGTCTGCGGTGATTCAGATTCTGAGTTAATCCGCACGGACAGGTCGTCGGCGGAACAGTAATGAGTAAGTTGGCGGGTCAGTCTGGGTCAGTAAGACGATGTGATGCGACACCCGTTTGACGTGGGATCGCTCTGCGCTATTATGGTAAGGTAAAGCAATAGTGCAGTGAATACCTATCTTCGTCCACTGTATAAATTATGGATCAGCAACTCCCGAAAGATAACACCCGCCATACCCCCGCCGAACGAAGAACGGACAGCTTGTGCAGCATGTGAGTGATAACGACGAAACGAGCTTTCTCTCTAATTGAGCCAATCTTTCCATTGCATCCAATACATCCGCGCAGGTGTTACTCTGTGTTACTCCGCCCGATTCACCGGCGTGTTGACTCAACCATTCACTGATTTTCAACCAATGGTAACATCCACCAAAAACAACAACACCCACTGCGGCATACCAAATTTGGTCCTCGGGTTCGAAGTTCGAAATGAACGGTCTCGAGATGACCGACCCGTATTGAGGGACAGAGATACTGATCCGCCGCATCGTTCCATCTCCTTCCACTGGAAGTTCACACAATGCTCGCACGCGTTCCTGTGTCCCAGTCCCGTTCCGTTTCGCGTCGACGTCAAGGGCACTGCAATTTAAACCCATGGATTGATTACTATGAACACGGATCCGGGATACCAAAATTCCGGACGGAGCCGGAAGCTAGCGGTAGGACTGAACGGCGTGTAGCCCCTCGAGTTGAGATCTAGAGCCGATATGTAGTGATTAGACTCACCGGAGTCCCGCCCGTTCCGCGTAGAGATCAACGGCAAAATTACTTGGTTAAGGTTAGTGGATGAAGAGAGATGGTGGATCATGGGCTACCGTATGCAAGACTAGCCCCGAGGTTGTGTCTGACTCGACCAGCGAATTCAAATATCATTGTAAACCGTACGCAGTTTCAGACTTTGAACCGTGCAAACCAGAAACTGAAAGCCGAAAGGCACGAGCGTAGAACAAACAGCAAGAAGGACGAGTTTGAGCATTGAGGCGTAATACGTTGCGATCGGATCATGTTCCGAACCCTTGTTCGTTGAAACGTCCGCTAAAAAAACGTCACAGATTCGCTATTTTCAAACAGTAAAGACAAAAAGCACTGCAAAGGTACTCTACTGTAACAGGACATTATTTCAGACGGGCGTAGCGCCCAGGGAGGCTGCGACATCTTACGTGAAGGTCGTGATAGTTGTTCCGTCGGTCCACGCCTAGGATAGTAAAGATATTAGCTTAGCTACAACTCAAATGGAGAGTTCCTTCGGACTCACGCAAACGATCTTGGCTTCGGCTGAAATGGTAGTGAGCTGAATTTTACAAAGTAGAAACAAGGTAACGGAGACGGCGCACTATCGGGGTTTTTACCCGAGAAATCCCCCGGTTCAACCAAGGACTGGACCCAAGTCAAACCCGCCGCGATCGCAGGAGCCCAGATGGAGCAGGCTTCATCGAATCTAGGGTATGGCTCAGCAAGTGTGGTCAGAATTTGACTGGGAAACGCGTACTCATTAATAAATGTGCCCATGCCCTCTCCGGCAGGCTGTTGCACGGACGAGACCGAGAGCGGAGAAAAGGAAGGATGTGAAAAGCGTGAAGCGCATACTGAATGGAGGTTGGTTTAGTTGGGAGTTAAACGAACTTGATTCAACACGTGCTCCTGTGTAATATCTACTCACCGCGTATTTTGAAACGAAGGGCACTATTGGCCGTGGTAGGAAGATGTGAGAATTATCGCCGCATAAACGGCAGAATTCTGATTAGCAGACCCCCGTGCTAATTGCATTTCAGCTCACAAAAAGAAATTCAAGTAGCTGCCTTGAGTGAATGGTTCGACTGATTTTTTTGGAGGATGTGCGAGTGGAAGGGTCGAAAATTCCCGTCTCATTCCGCCATCGAATTTGTGCCTCAGCGCGGATTTTGCGGGCTAGAATTATCCGTCTAACAACGGCCAGGGACGTACCGCGTCTCCAACACTTCACGGACTGTCTTGTCGATACTTTCACGGCGTGCGGGCGTGCTTTTGACTGTACCTTTCGCGTGTAGATCACTGGTTGAATTTAATGGTAGTGATCAGAGTATGTTAAACAAGCTCGCTTGGTTGCGAAATGCCGAAACATGTATGGTGAATAAACCACCCGCCACTCACAACTATAATTGAACTAATTTGGCCCCGCTCACTGGATGGATGAACGTTTTACCTCGTTCGGAACGGAATACCTGTCAAATTACATAAGGGCGAACTGAAGACGGGTCAACAACGATTAGAAGTAGTTGATCCCGCGTCCTTGTAGGTAACAGCTGCCGCGGACCGTCGGGTACTCCGGGAAACCTCAGCAAAAGGGCAAGGAGATGGATTTTCACCCCAAGCATCCACGTGCGGAAGCCTTCTGGTTCAAGGATGAGGCAGGAGATTCCGGCCTTCCCGTTCAATTCATAACTGTCTTGGCCTAGACAAGTCTCTTAAAGTGCATGGGATTGAAATTCCATAGGACGGGGAGCGCGTCCGGTGGATGTGGAAGCCGCAGTCCGAGGGATGGAGGGTACATGTTTGTTCACATGTGCAATAGAACCTTGGCACGAAATGTCAATCATCATTGTTGAAGATTGATTTGAAGACCAGCAAGACCAGGAGGGACACCAACTCGCGAGATTGGTTTCCAGCAAGCATCATGTTTTGGTATTCCTAGTCGCGGCGAGTGACCGAGCAAACCCGACCCAGTGTATTCATGCTATCGGTGTGCGTGGGAAGCCAAGGTCATCACAAGACAGGCTGTGAGCAAGAACTTCTTCAGCATAGGCGAATGCGCACTCGCGAGAAGTTGGAGAACAAACGTATATGAGAAAGTCTCTCAGGGTCTCCGGAGACTTTGGGAGACTTGGGAGACTTTGGGGGAGACTTTCCCACAAGCTAATTACATAAGTAAACTTAAATTAATCCGCCTACCCAATTCGGATATGTCACACAACGTTACGTCCCCACTTGTTCCCACCAGCCATCGGTACGTGCCCATAATGCCTCTTGTGAGTCCGCGCCTAGTCCCAACGACCACCATACTGATCCCAGCACCCCTCAAAGCATGATATGTCACTCATCGCCCACATTCCTAGTCCAACGACGTCGCCATGAATCACCAATTTTAATTTATCGACTGCCTCAATCCAGCGTGTCAAGAGCGAATCCTATCCCGTATCATGCCCCTGGCAGCCGTGATATCTCTTATATCCGGGGTCTGACGGCAAGAATAAACCAAGGGGCTGAATTGAATTGCTCATCTATCGGAACGGATTGAACAGTTCGGCGCGAACTCTGATCACAAGCAGACAAGAAAGCATCAGAAACTTACAGAAATGTTACCGGCAGTCCAGGACAGAAATTAAATCCCGCAAACCGAATCTATCGTGGTGAATGAGACCTCCTGGGGAAAGAGCTAAGAGTTACTCACCCTGGGGAGCTAACAGGCACCACGGAATCGAAGTTTGAGTTCATCCTGAGACTCATCCGAATATGCGGTAAATTACATCTCGCAACTTCTGTGATATGTCAGTAGAGAAGAGGATACGTTGAAGTGGTAAGCACAATACATGTAATACCAGGTTGAACAGTTACGATCGCTTGAAGTAGGACCAAACACGTAGACTGTTTTAAATTGCAACAACCCCGTTCGCGAGTGTGGGCAATCTGTTCGAGCTGGGTGAATTGCCGCATATCTGTTAGACAGACTTGGCCATGCACCACACACGAATCAGTTTTCAGACGAACCTGGCGTTAGATAGCGGAGTCAGCTACGTTTTCAAAGCAAGGACCGTGACAACACAATCTGCATGATCGATGGTTTATCTTAGACTTGGGGGCTTCATAAATTTTTAGGTTTGTCCACAGTGATAACGGTCCGAGTGCATTGCGCACTGCAGAGCTTTCTCCTATCTGGTCGGTCTTAAGTTCGGTAAAGAAAAACCATGTCGAGCCTCAAATTACAGCGAGAATAAAGGCTACTCTGGGTCCGCGTCGAATTCAGATGGCCGTCAAGAAGAGCGAGGAATTTCCAATCATTATTTCTGTGTATTTGCCCCAGTTGACAGCGTGAGTTCCCGAGTGATGTAAAGCTCCTTGGTCCTTGCCACATCGATCACAATGTGGGATTCAGACCCCATCGAAAAGGCATGGAAGAGTGATCCTGCCTGGCAGATAGATCGGTACCACCACGGATTTCCTTCCCCTGGGAAACTACTACGACTACTACTGTACTATTTCGACCAAATGTTCAGGTGACGGGTGGTGAACTGAACATTTTTGGCCTAGGTGACGGATTCCGATTTTGAGGCCCAAATAGGCCGAAAAACGTCAAAATTTCCAGTCCGGCATTCGCCGGACTACCATATATGGTAAGTTTCCCATGATTGCCGAGAAATGAACACCCTGTGAACATTTGGTCGAAATAGTACTTCACGGCGCAAGGCGACGATCTGCGACCGCTGTTCGAGTTATTTTCAGCGGGGACAAGTTATGAAAAGGAAGCGCCGATACCAGCGAGACTGCTGTCCCCCCTTCGATGACCAGTCTCTTATTGCCTGCCGCCGAATTAATTGCGCAGACTTTCGGTTGCATCTTATATGGCATCTATCTCGTCACTCTTGGAATTGCTGGAAGGCTTCTGCTGACCACAGAATCTGGGCGATGGAAACGTCGTTCCGAGATCAAGTGGGTAATGGTCGTGGTCTCCGGTCTGCTGTTTGTGAACTCGACTCTGGATCTCGTTGTGGCAACGATCACCATTGTGCAAGCCTTTGTGCTGTACACTGGCCCCGATGGCGCGACACACATTTTCACGCACGGATCGGGTTGGCAGACCATGATCAAGGTTAACGCGCCGCCCTGCGTTATTTGCTTTACTTATAATCATTTCAGTCCTTCTGTGTTCCATTTCAATCACTTCTCGGCGACGGTATATTGGTTCGTGCTATGCTGAAAAGGTCCTTGCGCCCTCTAATCGGCATGCCTCAGATTTACCGCTGCTGGTTCCTTTGGAATAAATCGTGGCTTGTTGTCACCTTGCCACTTCTCATCTGGCTCGCCAACGTGGCGTGCACTCTGCGCTTCCTAGTTCTTTTATCTCAAGTCTCGCAAGGGCTGGTTATATCCAATGTCATCCAGCCCTGGCTCACGGCATTTTGGTCGATGACAATCTGCATTAATATCATGACAACTTGTATGTACTCGCATTTCTTCTTCGCATAATCGAGTGCTAACTCTCCGCAGCCTTAATCGTTGGGCGCATTTGGATAGTGGGCTGGCAAAATCGGAAGTTTGTCATTGACACAGTCTCAACACACAACCAACCTCAGAGCACACTCAGTCATGCGATGCGGAATATAATCGAATCTGGCATGATCTACACGGTCGTTTCCATCTTCACACTCGCCACGTACACGATTCAGAGCACCCTGCATTATCCCGTCTCTGCCCTGGTGAGCGGTACGTCAAAATCTGGGGAAGGCATCTCACTCTCCTGCAGGAGATCCACAGCGTCGGAATCACATTCAATTTAATCCTCATTCGAGGCACTCAAACGCCTCGGCCGCACCAGGACACTTCGTTTACAGTTTTTCGGTTTGCACAAACTCAAACTGGTGCTACGACGAATGCAGGGACCGATGGGAATGACCATTTTGCTCTTTCCCATCTTGACAAAGAATCCCAGGTTACCGCAGTCGACACGATGTGATACGACTGTCTTGTAGAGCTCGATTCCCTGACTGACAAGATATTTGTACAGTGTGCAGTTGTTGTCGTAGATGACGATGTCAGGCATCGAGCCGTCAACGTGGAAGACTTTCTGCAGCATGTCCTGATTTCCTCCTTCAGTGGGATGCTTGGCCGAAGATGAATAAGAGATGGACCACATACCACAGTCTGTGATACACTCTCCGACCCGTAGAACGTACCCCGTGCGACGATAATCCCGCACGGCCGCACAAAGATCTGCTCCTTGTGTGCGCGGCGCCGGTCGAAACGTGAGATTGGTTTCCAGCGAGCACCATGTTTTGGTATTCCTAGTCGCGGCGAGTGACCGAGCAAACCCGACCCAGTGTATTCATGCTATCGGTGGGAAGCCAAGGTCACTACAAGACAGGCTGTGAGCAAGAACTTCTTCAGCATAGGCGAATGCGCACTCACGAGAAGTCGAGAACTTGAGAAGTGGACTTCCCGCATTGACATCTCGAGGGAAAATTCCACCCTGACAGCTATCAGCAGGGGGGAGAAGGCTCTAGATGCAGCTGAGAAGGCAGCAGCGCCTTGAGGTCAAGATAACCACTAAAGATAAAACAGCTCAGGTCGCCTTAGGCTGTGGGAGCGCACAGCAAGGCCGCTAGAACGTTGAAGATCAGCGATGCGAGGTTCTAGTGCGGGATGGTAATTATTGTGGTGATATCCAGCCGGTCCAGAATATCCCAATTGGAGCTTCAGAACTGGAGCAAAACTCCCCATCAGTCGCTTCAATTTGTTCTTTCTGCGTTGAAACTTCAAATGGGGGTTAGACCACAAAATCCACAGCAATGCGCGCCAGAACGCAGAAGATCAGCGATGATCCAGCGTTGCGGTCCTAATGCGAGGTGGGCAGGAAGAACAGACTCTAGGGCTTGGGAAGGTGAATGGCGTGCAATCAATAGGTAGACGGAACGCGATCATCGCAGGCCATGAGATTACGAGAGGCCCCCGGTCACTACCTTGGAGGTTGGTCGGATTTCCGCCCCAAATTTTGGCTGTTTTACTCTACGAAATTGCCGTTTCCTGAGCTGATTTACTCTATATCTGACCAACCTTGGGGGGTAAAATGCTAAATTTTTAGTCCTTCAATGCAATTTTTCGCCTCACGCCGCATTTTTGGACTTCCTCGCACGTCACAACACCAACACGCTGCTGAACTGTTTACTTCAAGCTGAGGCGGTCAAAAATCACTTTCCTGGCCCTCCAGACTATATACTGTTTCAAAAAAAATCTCACCCTGGGGCGCAATTTACTCTATTTACGACTGACCCCAGCCATTTTCAGCCTGTTTTACTCTATAAATGGCCGGAGGTAGGGGCCATTTTGGACCTTTGATTTACTCTATGGCCGACCAAGCGATAAGGTAGTGACCGGGGGCCTACTACGAGTCCTGCTGCTCGTCAGGCAAAATTGAACTGGAAGTTTTGAAAATTAGGAGTATTAATTGACCTGATTTTGTTGCTGCGCTGCCGAAGAGAGGGCTCCAGACAGCCTTGACCACCACAAGTAGTTGGGCACCACCGACCGCAGTAACATTTTTGGCTCAAGGCGGTCTAGAACGCAGGAGATCTGGAAGGCACTGATTCTAGTGCAATTAATCTAGTGAAGTTCCGATAGTGAACCGTGCGCAATAGAGATCACTGCTTTTAGTAGAATAGAACGAATCATCACTGTGGGACGCTCAAAACTGTGGTAAAGCGGTGCGGACGAAACATTCAGAGGAAGTCACTATAATGACGGATAAGAAACTTACATTGAAGTACTCTTCTATCCCGCCGAACGGCGAACGGGGGCCACAGAATTATACGCCCTGAAGAAGGACCGAGCTTCGAGAAATCAGCACAGAAAGCTAATTGCGAATGCACGTCTCAGTGGGAGATGCACCTTCGCTCGCTTCCGGTTCTAGCGTAAGTTCCTAGGGCGGTCTTCGGAGGGAAGAGGAAGAGCTACGGCACCAGACGCCCCAGGATATACGTCAAGAGGCTGGTGGGCCGACCACCCGTGAGCTGCGTGGTATGGATGTTCAGCCTCATTGCCAATAAAATTCCCGCCGTTATTTGGATTCCAGAGGCGGATGAGGAGCACGAAGGGAATGGAGAAGAGGAGACAGTACGAGGTGAGAAGCCCGATTCCGCGGTGCTCTACTGCTGCCAGGTTTGCACGCGAAAAATGAACGGCGCTTGTTTTCACAGCATCGCGCGCTTATTTCAGTATCATTGACACTTAAGCCAGCAACAAGAAGCTTCTCGCATACCCGTCTTGGTACTCTGGAGATATTGCTATTATGTCCAGGCAAATCGTTGGGTTCGCTTGTTTGGCGACTATGAGTAGTATGCCATTCAGTGGAGAAGCTCGAGGGATTTTCTGGCCATCCAAGTTGGCGGACCTTTGAATTTTCTCGAGACAATTCTGGGACCGACACAGAGTATCGGGTATACTATAGTATCGCACACACGGAAATCAAGGGAGTTACCCCCCCTGGAAGTCTCCGCGATAGAAATTGAAGCTGAAGACGTGTCAAATGGATTGCGGGCGACGCTAATGCGGATCATCAGAGGATGCGTACTTTCACATCAAGGGCGGCGCGCCGTCGCGAGGCGACTAAAAGCATTTAACGTTCTAATGAAGAACTTTGAAACCCGCGCAAATGAGGGCGAGGGCCTTCTTACCGCTAGATGCTGCTGTATGCGGTTCTAGTGTAAGTTACCAGGGCAGTCGAGAGGCTGGAGGCGCACAGCTGGGGTTCCGTCTTACTGAACGAGATACAGAACACGGAATCGCGACGCGAACGCTGTTCCTGCCAGGGCATAATAAGGAAATTGATGTGGAGTGGTCCGAGAGATGAAGCGGGAGAAGCCGTCCGAAACAGAGGTGAAAATTTCCGCGGACATAGACCAATAGAGGCATGGAAGATTGCCACCCGGAGGAGGGAATTCTGGGGGAAAGGGATGAGAATCCGTCATTTTCGGGAGGCCCGCAGAGCTAGAAGCGTCGTTCCGGGTAATGCACAACCATCCGGAGTCCATTTAACTCGGTTTAAATAGCAATGCAGTCGTCTCACAGTAGATACATGAAGAATTTGTGCGGCAGGCCTCGGTTTAGGAAGCCCAGACCGGGCCATAGTTTTCGGCAACAGAGAGCAATAGAGAGCTTGTGCAAAAGCCGCACGAGCCGCATGCGGCTTTTTTGCATTGCGCAAAGCCGCGGGTTTTTCTTCGCTGTTCTTAATTCTTGTCTTGCTAAATACCATCCAATGCCCCTTGAATCCCATATTCCACTCCTGAGAATGCTATTTGTTGGATGTGCAACCGTGGGAGTTCGCATTTTTTTTACGCATCACAAAGGTATCTGAATCACTCAAGCTCCACTTCCTTTACCCACACTCTCATGTCTGCCGCGCAGCAGAGGCAATGTGGAGGATGTTCCCTCTCCCCGCAGCACCTCTCCTTCGCCTCAGGTAAGCTTACATTGAAATAGTTGATTGACACCTCTCACATTTCAAATTTGCCACGCGGCTTTGCGCAATGCAAAAAAGCCGCATGCGGCTCGTGCGGCTTTTGCGCAAGCTCTCTAATATACTGCCAGGGGCTGTCGGCAAGTCCCAAATGAGCTCGTAGGTACCGTTTGTGACCCAATTGAATCTCAAGCTCTCCACTGAGCTACGAGGCCGACTTCAACTTGAAGTCCAATCTCAGGACCAGCCTTCATTTCTTGCCAGGTTGGTTGTACTTGCACCATCGATTTCGTCCGTGGAATATCAGAGACGGTTTGAATCAAAACGTCTTTTGAGGCTGGTGTCTTGTTGGAGGCGGAACGACATTGGCGGAATGCAAGTTAGGTGCAAGACTAAGGGCAAGACTAAGGGCAAGCGCATAGCGCCCGCGTGCCAATGAATGCATATTTTCCCACGCAATTGTCTTTCTTCCCTGTGTCCCTCGTCGAGCAGTGTTGATTATTGTTATATTGAATGCCCAACCAGAAACCTCTCGACCACCTAGAAATTTAGGTTTAACGGGCCCTGGCCCCTCTGACTTGTAAATTAGCCTTCATTTCTACATTTCGAGTTGCAGCCTAGTAGACTTGACAACGATCAACGGCAGGCTGCAGCCTCGTGGTCTAATGGTACGATATCAGCCTATCATCAAAATGTATAACGCTGCAAGATGCGAGTTCGATTCCCGCCGGGCTGCACTCTTTTTTTCTTCTTTTGTTAATTTACCTTGAGTCGTCTTTTTCCATAAATAGCTAATATGCTTTCGCAATGGTACGAGACAACTGAACCTGCCTCCGATTCCGCTGACGAAATTCAGCCTTTAATTTCCTGCCAGCTTTTTTCACTCGTCGTCGAATACTGTAAATATCAGAAAATTTTTAGAGCTAGAATGCCCAAAGTTGGGAGGAAGATATAAGAGTACATGGATTTATGCCAGTACTTGTCCTGTCCAATTACCCAAGCCTGTCGTTCATGCTGAATATTTTCAGCCCCAGCCCCCGTAGTCTAATAGTATACGACACCATGCATTCTATGAAATATTGAAAGCTGAGAAGTTAAGGGTTCGATTCCCGCCGGGGCAGTCTTCTTCCAGCCACAACATCTCACGCTGACAGTGATACCTAGACTCGTGACCAGTCTGCCCTACAACGGCAAATCTTAGTGCAAGTCTAAGTGATACCAGATGATTCAAAATGACTGGTATTTGTATGTGTGTGGCTGATTGAGACGCGACACGGAGTCACGTGATACACAGCTTTCTTGACGCCATCAAATTCAGTTTTTCATTTGTCAAGGTTTTCGAGAACCTCAGAGGCTCTACCGAGCGATTTTGTTCCTGGACCGGCCTGTGAGTGGTTTTATGCAGTGATATTCATCTTCAACTGGACCGACTTTCGCAGGAGAACAGCGGGGAGTTCAGAGACAAAATCGGCACGGTACGCGGTGTTCTTCAAGTTTTTCTCACTTCATTAGGTAGATTTTTTCCTCGCTCTCTTACACAGCTAAAAGTAACAACTAGCATGGCTTCGACTCCGCTCATCCATCCTCCAGACACTTTCACACCTGCAGTCACCCGCGACCGAATCGCAGAGCTCGACGCGCAAATCGTTACACTTCAAGAGTCCATCGTAAAAATCAGACGCGAACGACGGTCATTAAAATCCCACCTCGACGCCTACACCTACCCGGTATTGACCCTGCCCAATGAGGTCGTCTCTGAGATCTTCCTCCACAGTCTCTGCCCATCGTCGCCAGACCACGGTTACGGGGTGCCCTCTAGTCTCAAGGCTCCCATGCTCCTTGGGCGAATTTGTCGTGAAATGGCGAGAGATCGCCTTATCGACCCCGTCGCTTTGGAATACAATACAGTTACGGCTCGAAGGCATCGATCCGTCTTACGACAACAAACTCCGTCTTCTGCAAATCTGGTTAGCTCGCTCCCGCAGCTGTCCATTGTGCATCAGCATCTTTTCGGCGCTACCTCCCGCTACGCACGATAATTTCTCTATCCACGAGTTTATCGAAGCTATCGTGCCTCACTGCGGGCGTCTGGAAGGACTTTTTCTAACCCTCCCATTTCGCGATCTACCCCTCATCCAGGGAGAAATGCCGTTGCTGCGTGTTTTGGCCCTCAGCGTCCTGGGGATCGAAAGTTCAACCGGCCCAGTCCAGGTGTTCGACCGTGCCCCGAAACTGGAAAACGTCTTGATGATCGACGCTTTCAGTCCAAGCCTAATTGTTCTTCCCTGGACGCAGATTAGTGGGATATGGGTACGAGCCGAGATCATGGACGAACTCATCGAAATTCTCCCTTTAATCGTGAACATCGTAAACCTGTTTGTGGAGTTCCGATCTGAGGAACAAGAAATCATGGAGGACATCCCGGACATCCCTCCGCTGCTGCATTTGCAAACACTGCGGCTTTATGGTGCTCATCTACCCAATTCTCTCGCATTTGCGCAGCTTTTGGAGAAACTGATCCTTCCCGCTCTCAACAATTTGCATGTTTCTACTCCCTCCCTCCCGCCTCGCGCCATCAAACAATTTCTCTCCCGGTCCGGCTGCCACCTGCCGT
Organism: Mycena leptocephala; assembly: GCA_029378395.1. NCBI lineage: Eukaryota > Fungi > Basidiomycota > Agaricomycetes > Agaricales > Mycenaceae > Mycena > Mycena leptocephala. The sequence continues at coordinate 82,315 of JARJLF010000597.1, forward strand.
CGCTCCATATCGAAATACAGGGGTCGTTATTTTCGGAGGCGTATCATCGCCGAGTGTTGCCAGCTGTGGGGACATTTGTACACGAAGACAGTCCAGATGCCGACCCCTTGGATGGATTGGTTACTTCCGATTCCGGAGATGACAGTACGGAAGAGGGCAGCGATGACGATACTTCGGACGGGGAAGAAACAGGCTCGGAAGAGGATGGCTGAATCATGATCACCGAAACGCCGCTAATTATGAATACTTTGGATCCTCAGCTATTCTAAAATTCTATATGATTTCGCTTGAATCTTTGTTCTTGAGCCTTCTGCTGCTCATTAATATTACGCCTCGTTATCAGCTTAGACACCCTGCATCGACTCAAAAAACTCCCACCATCCCCTCGTAGCATCTTCATTACTTACATGACCTCTCCTGCCAACCTCCCGCGTACCTACTCTAGGCCAGCTAACTACAATACCTGTCATACGTACATAGTGCGACATGGGCCCCAAGGGGCCCGCATGCACTCTAATAGAAAATTGAATTGAATTGAATTGAATATTCCCTTCAAGCCTCTGGAATCTGGAGACGGAAATGCAGGTATACGTCTGAAGCACAGGCGCAGCACCAACCGATGTTCCCGGCATGCGGTGTTCAAGATGTTCCCCAACTGGTTGGCGTTCTTATTTATCCAATCTGCGGTTTTCCAGCCGAAAATTGATCAATTGTCAGTATGAAAACGACTGGTCCGAATCTATAAATCAGGTGAGACTCTGAATTCAATGATAAAGTTGGGTCCACCTTAGTTGTTTATATATACCTCGACAAGCCCTGAGACAAGTTAAGAATAAGAATCAGGATCGACTGTTGATGCCCGAGATACCCGAAATGGAGTTCAACTTGAAAAATAGACACTTCCCGCCCAGAAACTGCACCTGACCCGGTCTGAATAACTTCATGTACATGATTATTTGTGGAAGCAAACATTTGAATAAATGGATTTGTTCGCGAAGAAACTCTAATCGGGTGGGTGCAGTTTATAGTCAACACTTCCCCAGCAGTACTTACCGACTTCCGCACAGGTACCGGTGGATCCTGCAGTTGTAAGGTGTAGCTTCATGCTCACGATCGAATCATCTGCACGCACAAATATCCTATACACATAAATAACTCAAGTTCAGGCCAGAGGGCGGAAAGAATAGCGGGGGGAAAGTGGTTAACAAATATCATAGTGAAGACAACCAGTTCATAAGAAATATCGGTAGGCATAAGGCATTCCGAGTGTCCAGATCAATCCTCAATTGCCCGGCCCCGTCAATAGTCGTCAGTGCCGCCTCAGTGCAGTCGCGTCAATTTCTCCTGCTCATTCAGAAGACGATAGCATCAACTGGTCCAAGGCGTGGTACTCAAACCCCAGCTTCACGGAAAAGATCTCCGCGATATTGGAGTCGTGGCGACAGAGGTCTCTCAACATCCCGGCCGTCCACCGCCGAACCAATGGATCGCTGGAAATCATCAGAAAAGGGAGATGATGCAGCACCTGCGCATCAACGACCCATCGTGCGCCTTCAGGCGATGCACAAATTACCCACAGGGCGAACACCGCACTCTCAAGCACATTGGAATTTTTGTCACTAATTCACAATGAAAATGGTTCAATGTTAAGAATAATAATCACCAGTCACGTTAAGAGCGACCGCACGCGCGGACAAGGCACATGCGCCAACAACCAGCACAGTGACGCTCTAATGGCGGGGTACTGGGAGCAAGCAGTTCTTCAATTAGACCGGGATCCTCGACAAGCGATGCAACTAGCGTGCACGCCTCCCCTTCCTCGGATATCACTCTGGTATCAAGTTCTTCCAGGACCAACAACTGTGTCGCCGGTGCGATGTATTTAAACCTGCGGGAAGCGCATCAGTTACAAGGTTCGTTGCATGAATTAAGCGAATAGCTGATAGTCTGGTAACGTTGAACGTACGCCAGATAGCTGAAATATACATCAATTATGTCCTTCGAAAGCCTGGTTCCGCGATTTTTCTTGACAAAGGTGCGTGCCTGTCGGTGATACATGAGCCGCATCAAAGGCTTCGCGGCTGCATGGATAGAGATGGTTGCGCCAAGAGGGTTGTTGTCAGACCACCAGATATAGGTACTTTGGGGAGTCGGTACGCGCGGTGGTGACATGAAGGAGGCAACGAAAGAGATGGAGATAAAGTGGGAGTGAGTCGATTGGCTGGAGTCCGCAAGACTCGCTTCGATCATGCATGATCGCAGTTAAGTTGGGCGCGGTCATGCGGAAAATTCACATCAGGCGGCAGAAGAAAGTATCGAGGGTGGTGGTATGTTGTGCGTGTCAGAATTCCAGAAATTCAATGTCCTACAGCCTTCCACAGGCCAGCCTGTTCGCTTTGGATCGGGGATGCACGACAAACGCGACTTGAACGATAAAATCATACTCTGTCACGGTAGAGTACTCGTTCGGTGAGAGTCGTACCCAAGCCATGGAAAGACGTGGAGGAGAATTTAACAACGTGAGAGTGGAATTTGTTCGAGCCAAAACACCCTGTCTACAGCAGCACGCACGCTGGATATTATTAGCGTGTGTGAATTATACCTAAGCCTAAGTTCAGGCAAATAGAATTTGACAACAACAAAAGAATAAAGACGGAGGAGAGCACTGGAGGAGTCACAAAGACAAAGCCCAGATGGATGACATGTAGGATATGAGACCGCAGCTACCACAAAAAAAGAGGGTCAAATTGCAGTACTCAAAATTAAACGTGGCACGATCGATGCCCCGAGTTCAAGTAAGTGTTCCGGTATTTACAACAAAGGCGAGCTTCCATTATGCGGTGAAGTGAACCCAACGTGAACATCCGACTGATAGCTTCCATAATGGCGCAATCTATTATATATAGCCTAAGGCTCCCTCGGGTGTCGGCAAAAATTTCAAGGTTTCAATGCAGCATGCTGGATGAAAAGGCCCCTGATTAGGATTTTTCTCATGGCATTGAGCTTGAATCTTGGGAGGATCCCGTTAAACAAGTCTGTTCAGGGACCATATATTAGGAGCAGAAATTTCCACAAATCACTGTCGATGACATCCGCCGTCTTCTTTGCATTAGCCCGAGCCACCACTTTTTTGTGGATGGAGCATTATGGGGCAAGGATTACTGGACACTTGCCCACGAGTTCCTCGCTGCGAAACGAGGGGGCAAGGTTGATGGTACGTGTGCTGTGACAAGTGATTCAATACCGTCCGTCCTGCAGCATCCCAATATATTATCTCGGATACCGATGACTGGTGGAGGATGCGAAGGGTTGCGCTTGATTTTTGTGTTCTTTTTCACGGGTCCCCATATGGGAGTTCTGATGGTGTCGTGTACGGTTCGAGTCAGTGGTCTTTCTTCGGGCTCATGTCCTCATATGGTTTCCTGAATCCCGGCGTCCTCTGACGGTAACTACTCTTTCGGTGTCACCATGTTGTGCGGAAGCTCATAGAGGCAAAAAAAATTCGAATTGGTATCACAAAGAACTGAGCGCCTCAATCGAATCGTCAATCAAAAAATGTCCAACGTCCAACTCCTCGCGCACCTCCATCCGGCCACACACATCTAGGCACAGTATGACACCGAAATAGAACCACCCTTCAGCACCATCACTGCCCCGCTTGATGACAGTCGCATGCACTGCTCTCCACGCTTCCGCCGCAATACCGTCCGCGCATGACCGGTTGATCGGCCCGCCCGTTCACCCCGCGCATCCACGACCGCGGTGCCCGTGTCCAGATTCAGCAGCTCCCGTTCTCCTGCATTGACACAGTATCCAGCATAGGAAAGTCGCGGCGAGGAAAGCGCCGGTGCCGCGCTAATAGCGGATGTGAGCACGAAATTCCACGGTTTCGAGAGGAGTGTTGGCGGGGAGAGTCTGTACGCCAGCAACGCAGCGCGTGATCGGTTCTCGTGCGCCTGGGGACGAAACAGCATGAGATCCAGTACCCGGCCCACGAGCCAGTGCTCCGATGGCCGCGCTCCTTCGTTTTCGCATCCGTACAGGACGATCTTGTAGGCGGCGCCGTGAACAATGCTTGGGAAGGCCGACAGCTTTAGATGTGCGGTGGTGTCGCACAGAGGGAGAGCCATGTGCTCGAGCCGTTCATGTGCTAAAAATGGGATGTTTTGGGAGTAGAGTTGGTTGCTGAGTTTAATTCCATCAAGTGGCTTCCAGTGTGCCTCCAAGGAGCTGAATGCGGTGATTGCGAGGAGCTGTTGATGAGGTTCCGAACCGTCCGCGTATGTTACCACAATGTGACCCGGTACTAGCACCGCCTGCGCCTAATAGGATCATCAGTTAGACGGCATCGATATGTAGAGACCACAATTACGGTTGAATACGAGCGCCCCGCGTAGTTAAGGACAACGTACTCCTCAGCGCGCCAGTTGACGAGGAGGAAAATCATTTGGACGGGATTGGACGGCTGTAGCGCAAAAATGAAAAAGTCTCCCAGGATACTGGACATCCATCGCTCCAATCCGGTCGGCAGATCAAGACCAAATATCTCGCTGGATTGACCACGGACGAGGTCCAGTTCCTGCACGGAAATATCTCTGGCCATAACGTCAATGACCGTCGTGGATTAGGAATCAAGAATCTCAAGGACGTACGGTGTGCCCGAGTGATCCACAGGGAGGAAGAGTACGCGTAGAATACGGCCTCCGGGGACGAGATCAAAAGACCAGGTAGTTGTATATCTGACCACGTATTTCCAGATCCTCTCGCCACCGGCGGTCTCGTGGACGTGCAAATGCTCCGGTGTTTGCAGCAGGACGTATCTCCCGCCCGGCAAAAGGTGCATATCAATCAGATCCTCTCCACCAAGCCCAGCGTCAAATGTCAGCTGGCGGTGGGGAGTCATCGGAGAGAAGGAGCCGGGGTGCCACGCAGCCGGGCCAACGACGCCACGTTTGACATACTGGACAAGTGCAGCAGTCGAGCAGGATTCGAGCTCTTGAACAGGAGGAAGGTCCAGCACTCCCTGGAAACGGAGATCATGCAGCAATGACAGCCACAGTTGCTTCACGAATGCGACACGTCGGAGTGGTTTGTTCACCCGCGAGGCTGAGAGAGCGGTATAGACATCGCAGAGAGCCAGCACTTTCAGCAATATATCGTCGCCGAGGACTTCGAAAGGCATAGGAGTTAGGAACCGACAAGCGCCGCGCAGCAGTGGTACGAGTGGAATGTCTTAGTTATGCTGTGTCGGAGAATTCCTTCCAGCGGTTGTCCACCGGTCATAGATAGAGCCTCGTCGTAATCAAGTTATGATATTAATGGCGGGGAAGCGTGGGAACAGCTTCGCCGCTTAAAACCTCACCTGAAAGGGTGTTGTTGGTAGCTGAGCGTCCAACGAGAGAGTGGAGCAATGCGATGAGATCAACTCTTCGGCCCGAACGATCCGCGAGCACCACTAATTGATGCCGGCATCTGACTCTTGCTTTCGACCACCGACTACGTCCAGTACGGGAACCTCGAATCAGTCAACTGCGACATGAACGACCCCAGATTGGCTCTCCGTGGTGTCGGCGCATTCTACCCCTGAATCTAAAGTAGCGCGGAGGATTCAACCGCTCAGCGGAGTGGTGAAAGAGCGGCGGGCGGGCTTGGCGGACGCCCCTCCCTCGCTTTCCCACGGGCAGTGTCCAGGATTACAGGCTCGGCATGTCTGGGCGCGTTCTCCTTCACTTCTTAATGTAAAAGATGTAAGAAAAAAATGTGGGCATGGAGGGGGGAGTGTAGGGGATTCGATCCGTCTTCCTGCGCAAATGGGAAAGCGCTGCGGGGGAGAACTGTAGGCCATGGGCCGTAGAAATTGGGCATTTCAGCTTGGGATTGAAGTTCAGGGTCAATAATGGTGCGCTTGGGCGGGGATTTTGGTCAAGGGTACGCCGGGATAGTGTGTTACATGTATCTTTTGCTCCCATTTGCCCCAGGTGAAATGGAAGGGACGACATCCAAGTCGGGGGTACGAGGGTGAAGTTGCAGCGTGGCCCGGAGAAAAATCACGACTTTGAGCCGCAAGGATTTCGAAATGTGAAGAAGGGATGGGTATGGGGGGGACGGTTCAGTTTGCGGTCAGTTTGAGGCCCAAATCAAGTTTTTGGTTCAGTGGTGATTGAGAATGGCAATACCGTATAATTTCGTCCAAATCGACAGTCGGATTAATCTATTTAACAACCCCCCTTGTTAGAAACAACCGGGTTGCGGAATAAAAGGTTTCTATTTGAGAACCCTTCCTAGTTTGCCAGCTGAACCCGCCATCAATGATCGCCAGTCATTTCGAGCCAGCTCAAACCCAACTCGACTCGAGAGACGCACACGGCGGCGTCGCGCGCCTTAACTTCATGCGTGCCGCCATAAGCGCGCCCCGCAGGCGCACCGACAGTCGCTGACGCGGTCGCAGTAATGCGCGCGCGTTTCGGCCCGCCATAAACGGCGCACGATATGCGCGAGGCGCGCGCGAATAACGGGTGCACCACTGATGCGCACCGCGGCACGTATCGCATCTCATGATTAGTGGCGCGCGTATATTTAAGAAGGGCTTGGACGCCGTGACGCGACTTGAAAAATGATCGCGACGGCGCGCATTGGCAGCAACCCAATATTGTGGTTCGATTTGGTTCAATCTATCTTTTGAGCTGTTACATAAATAAACAATGTTTTCCTGGGGGATTGTTAAACAGAAAATTTTGTCCAACAACCCGGTTGTTGCCAACAAGGGGGTTTGTTAAATAGATTAATACTCACAGTCACTCGTCACGCTCGACTTTTTTTATTGCGGCAATAATTTTTTCTTGATTTATGGGATTTTCTGGCGAAAGTCGAAAAATCACATGACTGTCGAATTGAACGAAAATATACGGTACTGCAATTCGAAAAAATTACAAAGGTCTGATAGTCTCTAGGGTGTTGACGGTATCACGGCTTTCAATGGGTATAGTAGAGTATATCCTTGGTGTTTAAAGCCGTATTCCCGCCAAGTTTGCATGAGTGTAGATAGCTGCCTTCGTCTGCCTTGGGGAGTCGGTACGTGCGAAGGTGACATGAGAAGGCAACGAAAGAGATGAAGATAAAGTGGGGGTGAGTCGACTGGCTGGAGTCCGCAAGACTGTGCGTTGATCATGCATGATCGCAGTTAAGTTGGGCGCAGCGCCCAGACAGGACAAAAGTGACTTAAACGATGAAATCCTACTCTGTAGAGTGCTCGTTCGGTAGGGCTCGTACCCAAACCGCGGAGAAGACGTGGAGAAGGATGTAACAACGTGAGAGTGGAATATTTTTGAGCCCTAACACCCTGTCTACAGCAGCACGCATGCTGGATATTATTAGCGAGTGTGAATAATACCTAAGCCTAAGTTCAGGTAAATGAGATTTGACAACAACAAAAAGAATAAAGACGGAGGAGAGCACTGGAGGAGTCACAAAGACAAATCCCAGATGGATGAGATGTATTATATGAGGCCGCAGTTACCACAAAAAAAGACGGTCAAATCACAGTACTCAAAATTAAACGTGGCACGATCGATGTCCCGAGTTCAAGTAGGTATTTACGACAAAGTCGAGCATCCATTATGCGGTGAAGTGAACCCAACGTGAACATCCGACTGATAGCTTCGGCCACAATAGTGCAGTCTATTATACATAGCCTAAGGCTCCCGCGGGTGTCGCCAAAAATTTCAAGGATTCAATGCAGCATGCTGGATGAAAAGGCCCCTATTTAGGATTTTTCTTGATATGGCGTTGAAATTGAATCTTGTGGCGAGGATCCCGTTAAAAATTCTGTTCAGGGATATATGAAGAGCAGAAATTTCCACAAATCACTCTGCCATAGCCTGCTTGTCATTGTTGGGCTGATCCAAACGCGTGCACTGGACACGTGATGTATTAGTCAGTCTCCTTTTTGTCCTTTTGAAGGAACCGCAAACTTCTTTGCCATAGGCGATCTACTTCCTTGCCAAGACCAGAATTGTCTCGTTCCTGGTCCCATTGTCGCGTTCGGTGGCCCGCCATTTCCCACACTGACATTCGGTGGTCTGGTCACTGCAGAAAAGCTCCCTGACAGCGTGAATCTGAGCACTGAGCAGTATGTGTCAATTCTATCGCACTGTCATCCACGCCTCACAAAATATATTACCAGTTGGCTTTGCCGCCATGGCCGTTCCATTCGCCTTGCCCATGCACCTTTTCCCGCCAGCTTTCACTCGTGGTCGGATATCCGAAATCGGCTTCGAGATAGCCGCTCTCAAGGCCTCTATATCCAAGCTCAAGCTCGAGCGGAAGATCCTGGAAAAACATCTCGCCCGCTACATTTACCCAGTTTTGACCCTGCCCAACGAGATCATCTCTGAAATTTTCCTGCAAAGCCTCGACATATCCGATTCCTCGCTATCGGGCCCCGCATCTCCTTTATTTCTCGGCCATATTTGCCAGAAATGGCGCGACATTGCACTCTCGACTCCATCGCTCTGGACATCGATTTATTTGACAATCACCAACAACGCAGCGCCTGATAGGCGGCTTAGGCTTCTCGAGACTTGGTTAGCTCGTTCCAGGGCGTGTCCGTTATCCATTTCCATCACCGACAACAGCCGACAGTACAACGGGGCATCGTTTACCCACCGATTCGTGGATGCGATTGTACCTCACCACAGGCGCTGGCAAGTGCTAAGACTGCAGATGGCGTATTCGGATCTTCCTCAGGTCGAGGGCGAACTGCCTTTACTTCGCGAGTTGGAAATTTCTGTGACTCATTGTTGGACGCCGAATCGCTCCTTGCGGAAGTTTCTGAGGGCGCCAAAACTGCAAACGGTGACCCAGAATGGGATTTATCGCCGTTTAGCCTTATTCCCTCTCCCGTGGAAGCAATTGACGACGCTTTCTGTTTCACAAGGAACATCTCTTGAGCACGTCGTGCAAATTCTACGCATAACGTCCAATCTTACTTATTTCGCCGCCCAACTCGCATGCTACTCTTGGGAGAGAGGCGAGATGGAGATGGTCGATATCCCCTCGATCCCACCTCTCATTCACCTCCGAACCTTGGATCTTTATCCCAAGTCGAACACCACCAGAACGCTACAGCGGCAGCTTTTGGACCTCCTGACGCTCCCTGCACTGAACTACCTTAACATTTCGGAGCCTCTCGTTTCCACCGTCGTGCGCCTAATCAACCGGTCGCGCTGCCCATTTAATGCACTTTATTTCATCAGCGTCGGGCAGACCGCGTACTGTGCGTCTTTGTCGTTTCGGGGGAAGATCGTGTTGGAGGCTTGTGTGGATGAGACAGATGGGTCTAGCGAGGAGGATTAAAGCATTGCGGAGGAAGACGACGAAGATGCACCAAATGGATTGTTCTGCGATCCTTGTCGGGGAAGGTCGCAAGTTCAGTGGGCTAGCTATCAGAATCAAATTCATTTTCGGACCACAGTTTCTCTAGGTTTAGTACCGCATTAATGCTATTCGAAAGCAACGGACGAACTGACTTCAAGCCTGAACAGCCAGCAAATCATGGTGTACAACTCGACGAACTCGGTGAGACGTTCCCGGGTGGCGGGCAGAAGGGACGCGATGGCGGTAATGAGCGCGACGGCGAACATGTTGCCGAGACATCCGATGAGCGCCACACCATCCACGGCGGACAAGGCGCATTCCTGGATGAATGCGTCGATGCAGAGAGCCAAATCTCTTCCAGCATTTCGTAGAGTCACCTCCGCTTCTCTTTCGGGCCAGATATGAAGATGCGGAGGTCTTCCTGTGGATGTGGAGTACAGCCTGGGTATTCGCAGACTGGGAAAGGCCAAGGTTGGTGAGACGCTGGAAGATGTCTCTTTTTTTTTTTTTTTTTGATTCATTGTTATTTGCCCCTCGCCCCGTAGGGCATGGTAAGCATACTTCTACACGCGGTACATACAGTGCTACTATATAATAGAAAGTTGTCCGTCATCTGGTATTACTGCGAAATCATGTCCATCCGCCAACATTAGGCTGCGACAGACGGAAGCGCTGGATGCGCATTAGTGGGATGCAAATAGGCCTGTTAAGTAAGGTAAGTGGCCAATAGCGTAAGGTATATGGGGGTGTAGGCTCCCGGCTAAGGTGAGCCCAGGTGAGTATCATAGGTAGGTAGGGAGATGAGAAATTAAATAATAATAGTAGAAAATGGTACGTAGAGGGAACCTGGCAGACGGGCGATACTCTGTTGTCGGAACGGCGTCTTCTGGATTCTGGGCTTGGGGCTTGGTCATTGGCATGGACGTAACCTGCGCGCGAGAGCTGGGCGGCGGGTGTTACATATTAAACGGGTCGGCGGCACGGGGGAATGGGTCTGGCACTTTGAACTGTGCCAGGAATTGTAGTGCTTCATTGCGCGAGCGCTTTTCCGTCTCCGGAGGGGGAAGATGTCTCTTACTCAATTACGAGACTCAATATTTACTGAATCCGAGTCAGCGACTCACTGTCATGTAAGATGTGTCCGTGGACGAGAACGAGGGTCGTTTCATTTCAGCGTGAACAGGAGCGCTGGTATCATGGTAGAAAAATTGAACATCCTTGCTCGGGATCGTGAACAAAATCGGTTGGCATTCAGGGATAGACCGGAGTCTATAGATGCATTACAGAACGCAGGCTATGGTATGTACTTCAAATGATACTTAGATTCAAAAGTGTGGTCAACGTCAAGACGATTCTTTTGGCGACCTCAATGATTGCAGCGCATGATTGACCTCGCTACATAATACTGACATAAAAATACAACGTCGACAGACATTTTCACTGATGCATTTGTGTCTCTCAACGCGGAGTTCGGGGAGAAAAGTTAGACTGAACCTTTTGAGTTTTAGGTGGTTCAACCACATTGCTGTTACTTTCGTCCATATTTCATTGTGGTGGTCCGACGTTACCGGTTCGGGCTCATGTAAACGACGTGCCAACTTCGAGCTGAAAATCTTGCTCAAGGCCAACTCAAGCCAGGACGTTGTCAGCACGGACTCGGAGATGATGGCTGACTCGGATCAGTCCTGAGGCCTGAGGCCTCATCAGTTAAGGATCTGATGATCAATTTCTTTTCTTTTCGATTCTCCACTTGCCATTCTCCACCTGCGCCAGTATAGCGAGGCTCCCGGAAAACATCGCCTACTTGTGCGTACCAAATAGCTGGTCAACTGCGAAGACTCCCATGCACCCTTTGCTCCGTTTCGAAAATATTTCCCGTCTTCCTAAGTTAACTCTCTGAGTGCGTATGTTATGGGTTACCTCCGAGCGATACTCACTTTGTACTCGGCAGCGGATCGCTACATCGGCAGCGAATGGATCCCTAGATGACTTCATGCGGTTGCTCGCGCTGCTGACCGCAAGGGAACGCGACCAAACATATGTGTATTGTCTGCCCGTGTTCTACATCAATCTGGACCCTGCTGGGATTCCGACAGGCGATATGGATGAACTGGCTACCGACTCCGTTCGAAAGGCAACTGTGGCCTTAAACGGTTTGCAGGCACTGAATGACTCCGAGGCTCGAGCGGGCGTTGACCTTTGGCCACGTATGTGGGCGTGGATAGACTTCCTGCACACGTATCGCGACTGTCTTCCACGGCTACCCGTCCAACCCAATATAGCTTTTGACCTTTTGTTCAGCGTTCAACGTTTCAGCGATGATCCCGATACCGCGAGGCTGATCAAGAAGACCGTCGGAGTCAGGATAATCGTCATGCATGCCTGGGCATCTCTCTTCGAGTCTGCGGATAAAGATCACCCGGGATTTGTGTACTTGTGCAATTTCCTCCGTGTATTCATGAATCCCGACAACTCCACCAATCTTGCGGAGATGCTCGAGGGCGCCGGCAGACCCGACAGTTTTGCGGCTCTTGTTCTGGAGTATCTCCAGCTCTTCACCCCCCACGGACACTGCCCTCTATCGGAGAAAAATTTCTTTTTCATCGACGGCCTTCTATCATTTCTCCTAGAACTAACTGATAGCGACAGCATTGTATTTCTGTCTCTTATTTCCGCGGGTGCAGTGCGATGGCTCGATCAAGCAGTGATGATGGTGTCCCGGACCTCCTACTCGACGTCTTCGAAATTCTGGAGGCTCTTCTTTCTATCACGCCTTCTTTCCGAGCCGTCAGCGACGCACTGTCGGCGGGCCTTCTGCGTGCAATCATCTTGTCCGCCATATTACCTCCAAGGACACCGAAGATATGAAATCCTCAGCCTTGTGGAAGATGTTGGAAACCACATTGCCTACGTCCACGGTGTATTATCCTGTGGTAGTCCAGCTGGAAACACAGATCCCAAGTGTTCAGGCAATTTCCAACGTAAGGAACTACCGATGTACCGACGATGGAAGACGTTCTTGCGCATCGCTGAAGGCCGTATTCAGTTGATGAAAGATGTGGAATCGGACGGGAGCGCGTGTTTGAAAGCTTGCGATAATATGGAGGTCAGGCTCATTCCGTCGTTCAATCGCGGCAGGCTAATATAACGATTGGATTGTTAAGTGCGGCGTTATCCGAGAAAAGAAGACTTTCCGCCGCTGTTCCTCGTGCCAGCGAGTTTACTATTGCTCCGCTGAGTAAAGCTCGATTGGCGGAACGGTGGCCATCGCGAATCGTGCTTTCAGGATCAGTTCGTCTCCGGTCCAATATTCCCATTCATGCTTGGCCTAATATTCAGTTGAAGGCAATTCCGATATCACTGCACGAAGCATATCTTTCATGCGCAAGTTGCTTCATCAAGACATGCAGATGTTTTCGTCCGGTGCATTGCTCCATCACCTCTCCTTCATGCGCACTCATCCAGCGGAACCGCTCATTACCATAATTGACTACACAAGCGGAGCTGCGTGGATGGTCGTCAAGGTTCTCAAGGACGTACGGGCGGAGGATACAACTTTTGACGTGCTCTGGGACGAGCATGTCGCGCGCGCAGCGCAGAGCGGTCGGATGGAGTTGCACCTTATGGTTGTGCTAGACGGGAACAGAACGCGACGCGTGATGTTTCCTCAGCGTTCTGATACCTCGGCGTTTCACGACGGACTGATACGCATTTTGAACGAGGTATCACCAGATTTGGAAGCCCAGGACGAAAGCAAAATGGGGAAGCTGTGGGAGGCAACCGAAAACCCGATACAAATCTATCAATAGTGAATGAAAGTGTTTCGATCCCGGTTCATCCTGGGTGGTGCGATTTTCTTACTAACCCTTCAACCATCTCACAGCGCGGTATCGGACAATTAACCGCATAAGACACTGTAGGCACGAAAATTATGCCGAGCAGTTGCTTTACCAGATCACACTTCCACCCACTGGGGTTCACCGCCGCCATCCGAATTTCCACCAATATTAATATTCTTGATCGCATTTCTGACATTTCACACACAGCTTTGACTAATTGTACAAGTCCTAGTTCTCCTAGCAATATCTCAAGCTACGCGACTCCATCCCCTCTTCGAATCTGCATCGGCAGCGCCTAATTCAGGATCTGAAGCGCGCCAGATCTCTGCAAAGGATGTGTCCGACGGGCGGGGGGCTGCTCGTGGCCACCTGTATCCGCTGCTTCCCGACGCCGTTTGTGGGGCATGGATTCTCGCGAGTCCCCGTCCATGCTTGCGAGGTCGGCCTCATATTCCTCATCCGACATTTGCGAACCCGAGCCGGAAGCGGGAAACGAGGACTTGTGCGAGAAAGGCGGCACACCCGAAGGTCCAGCTCGCATGCTCGGACTGCGGCACGGCAGCGGTTTCACGCTGAGCCGCGTGGGCCCGTGTCTTCCAGCTTGGTCATTGTTGTGGGGTCCTGACCGCTGCCCAGGCGTAAGGGGAAGTATATTCTGCCGGGGAGGCAACGACACCGGCGTTCCAGGTATATTCTGTCGGGGAGGCAATGACACTGGCGTCCGAGGTATATTCTGCCGGGGAGGCAATGACACCGGCGTCCCTGGCGCGTGCCTTGCCAACGATCCATTTGGTCCTAGGCGATGGGGAGTGTGGGGGTCGGGGAGCTCCTGCCACCGGGGGATGGGCTGGACATCGCGCTGCTCGGCGGCACACTCGCGCCGTGGACAATCATCCAGGGAACAGGCGCTATCTGGTACTGGCCAGGGATTGACGGGGGCCCCATGGAACCATCGGTCTGAACCACCAGTCGCCCCAACTTCGGGCTCTTGTTCGGTGCGACACCGCAGATGACCACTGGGCGTTTCAGCAGGTTGATCGCCAGTTTTTCCTAGCATATTTGGTATCAGCTTGCAGGACAATACCAAGGGCGTGCGGTGGCATACCGTGCGGCGTGGATCTTCAAGTCCCGGACCTCAATGGTGGTGTCGTCCTTATCGCTCGTTTTGGGGAGGGCAAGCAGTACGTCTGCTGCAAATCTCGTAGTGGTGCTGTCCAGCTTCCGCATTTTCCTGGCCAGTGAGACGTGCTTCTTTGCCTGAGCACGCAGTCGGGTCATCACTTCGTGCAAATCGAAGGCAGACTGATCCAGTGCGAATTGGGCGGGATCATCGTAGAGGCTGACTTTGGGGCGAGATGGTGCGGCCATGGAACGGTGTCGTAGCGTGTTAACCTTCGACAGTGATGACGGGAGGAAAGCGAAAGCTCAGGTCGGTGGCACAGTGTTTGGTCGCGTCAACGTGACTTGAAGCCATTGTTCGCTATTGTGAGTTTCCATTTTGGGTTACTAACTTACGAAAGAAATCTATCGAATGGGCTCTAGATATTCAGAACTTGCAATGAAACTATGCGCTAGTTAAGCTCGGTGGATAATTTTGAGGCAACCGGGGATTGGTGAGTCCTCAAGTTCACGGATTAGGACGAAGTCGGCGGACGAGAATGAGAATCCAACATCCTCATTCCCCACATTTCACCCAATTCGGCTTAATTTTTGGCACGCCGCGCCGTAAACCATTACTCAATCAAAAAGGATGCCTTCAATATTGAAAGGTTGAAAATGAGTGAATCGTTCCAATTGGCTTCATGCTGTATCTGTTCAAATAGTTACAATACTAGTACAATGTTATTGGACAGAGAGAAGCCACACTGAGCGGCTCAGGCGAACGAAGAGAAATAGATAGCAAAAGGAACGGGAAAAATCGTTCGACAAGGCACACTATCTCAGCAACTTGGGCTCTGACAAATCCCATGGGAAGAGTTAGAATCGCCAGGACTGTTAAAGATGAATATGCTTACACCATGGTACGAAATTCCACATTTTGGTTCACTTGCGAGGCATGCAGCAAGCGCAACAGCGGCCGATCAAAAACATAATGGGGGTAATGAAGAGGAGCAACCACGCAAGGAGCGTGAGGTATATTGCGTTCCCCACGATTGCTTTGCTGCCATGACCCTCCTCGTTGACGCGGAGTTTTATAATCTCGAAAAAGGCGATGTCGAATATGAAGACTGCAAATCCCGCGGCACCTGCGAAACCGCAAAAGCAGGAACTGCAGCACTCGGCAATGGGCGCGCCGAGGAATGCGAGGAGCGCAAACGCGAAGGAGATGAGGGCAATGCCGAATGTCACGATATGCAGCACGAGAACTTTCGTTAAAGTGGAGGCAACGACAGTGACTCCTGCCGCCAGGGTAGGGGGGAGGGTTCCATTGATGAATTTAGACGCCTCTGAGCACGTAGTGAGCATTATGCGCGCGGATGGAGCATAGTAGCAAGGACCTACCCGACGGGGAGTAGCCAATCTGGGCATGCGAGCACTGCAGGCCGTGTCCGTCTTGCAAATCCGTGCAGAATCCGAGTGCACCGAGGTCAACGAAGGGGTATGTCTGGTTCCCTGTGGAGGTGGATGCCGTGCCATTCCCCAAGTCGATGCGTAAAAAGTAGACTGATTTGAAGTACGGTACATCGAACGCGACCATCCCAAGTAGCGCGGTAGCGGCGCCGACGGACGCGAGACCCAGGATTTTGCTCCAGGAAAACATCTCTCTCAAAAAAAGAAAGAGGATGGTGAGCTAAAGGGAGAAGGCTGGGGATCGCAATGGATCCAGAACTCCTTTAATAGGTCCTTATCATTGCTCCCTAGACGATAAATCACTTGTGGAAGACGTCGAAGACTGATTAACGCGGGGATCCTAAATATAACGCAATGAAACAAACATCAGGTCTTCTTTTGCGACCGGAATTTTAAGAAAACAGCGTATTGGGTCTTTGGATCTTGCGCGTTAATCGAGTTTATATCCTGTCCCTTTCTAGTAGTGCAACAGTAGAAATATTAGTGAAGGAACTCGGCGCAAGAGAAGAAAAGCAAGACGGATGAGCATCGTGCAAAATCCGAGGACAGCGTCATAACCAGAAAATCGAGAGCGAAAGAGCATTGCCAGTGTCAAAATAGATGCAGAGTACGTCGCAAGCTAACAGGATCTACGGAGAGTCACTATAGTAACCAAGGAACACTAAAGCGCTCAAGTAGGCGCTCGTTGGGGGCGGTGGAGAATAGAATGATTGCATTGGATCCTCCCTACGATAAATCACTTGGGTAACCAGGGCCATCTTGCCGGATTACCGCTAAAAATTTCCCCAGGTAACCTATTTTAATGAGCGACAAAAGCTGGCATTTCAACAAAAGGATAAGCAGGAGATGGCATATACCTTGATATGTCCGATCGATTTTGGCCGATTTTGGCCGTTTCCGTTCATGAATTTTGCCTCAAATTGTGTCCGCATTGTGATCAGGTAGGTCGTTTTTCGGCCCAAACAGTCAACGAAGTGGATCGGACCTTAGGCCACGAGAGGTGCCATTTTGGGGTGAAAATGGGTCAAATCCAAGGTTACATTGTGATCTTGGATGATTTTATTCGCAGGGAGGCGAGATGGGGACATTGCAAATTTTAGGACTCAAGTGTACGCACCAGGATCGGACATGCCTTCTGACCAGCGAGTTCCGTCAGCAGTTTGGATCGAACATAGGGCAGAATTTGGGCCTACAAGTCAGCATTATGATCGAACATAGAGCCCATTTTCGGGCCAAATCCGTCCGCATTGTGATCGAACATATCAAGGCATATGCCGATCTCCTGGATATGCTCGTTCAATCAAACGCGCAAAACGGTGCCCCGAAACGATGGCACCTCACGTAAGATCGTTTTCTCGTCTCTTCTCTGATCGCCGTTGACACTCGCTCAGCGTCTAAGGCTGAAATCGGCGTTATTTACTCTTCTCCCGTGATCGCCCTAATGAAATGTACTATACTTGCTGTCGTTGCTCCTAATCACCGTCGATTCACCGACCGTCCCGGGCCAAGGGGTCAAAGTTGGAGCCAATCTGTTTCGTTGACCTTCAGATTTTTCTGATTCGGATGTACACACTCACACTGGCCGTAGATCATCAACATGCAGAGGCCCCCCGCAACCTAACCCCCACCAACATCAATGAAGGCCAAAAAGGTGTTTATATTCTGTGACATTAAACTGGATGGCATCTTTGCACCTTGGCCGCATCTCTGCATCTTGACCATGGATTTGGAACAGCATTTCACAGCCTGGTGTGACGACACCAGGAAATTCGTCTAATTTTCTTTCATTTCCATACGACGGTCACCGTAGAGGGAAGGGATAGGTATGCTTGTAACGTATAGGGAATCTGAGAGCTCCGGCCGATGTCTCGGAGAGGCGCAGGCAATATCAACAGGCGGATCGGATAGGTGGTCTGTACCGCATTGCTAATTTCAGTTGACATGTGGAAGACGTCGAAGACTGATTAACGCGGGGATCCTAAATATAACGCAATGAAACAAACATCAGGTCTTCTTTTGCGACCGGAATTTTAAGAAAACAGCGTATTGGGTCTTGCGCGTTAATCGAGTTTATATCCTGTCCCTTTCTAGTAGTGCAACAGTAGAAATATTAGTGAAGGAACTCGGTGCAAGAGAAGGAAAGCAGGATGAGCATAGTGCAAAATCCGAGGACAGCGTCATAACCAGAAAGTCGAGAGCGAAAGAGCATCGCCAGTGTCAAAATAGATGCAGAGTACGTCGCAAGCTGACAAGATCTGCGGAGAGTCACTATAGTGACCAAGGAACACCTCAAGTACGCTCTCGTTGGGGGCGGTGGAGAATATCCATCTGTGGACAGTGAGATTTCGTTACCACTAAAAGCCGAGCAAGGCGCGATATTGTGTTCCTGCATCCAAGGCGGAACTACTGGGGAGATGAATGTTTTCAGCCAAAGATGCGAAGTCTGAAGCTCATCAGAAAAGTTGAATAGATCCTTTCGAAATCACCGAACCTGGCATACGTTGCATCGTGCAGCACGGACACGATCAAAGATAGCCATGGCGAATCAGAGGCGTGAAGCGCCAGACAACGCGTAACGGTTTTCTGCGGACAGGTAGAGTTTGTTAGACTGGGATATTTTCTTGAAGGAAGAAATATATAACTTTCATAGCCCTCTGTATTGCCGAAAAAAATCGAACTGTCCACGAAGAAATTTTAAAATCCGGAACCAAATGACAACATCTTATAGCTGCCACGAGCTGAAGTGGTCGTCGATTATGCGCAAATGTGGGTACCACCTGAAGCAATCCGTCAAGATTTGAGACAATTTCAGGCAGTACTAGTGCTTGGGACCCTATCATTGAGACCTAATACAAACGAATTCGTGCGCGCCTACCGGAACCTTGCCGGAACCTATGTATTCATGAATCATGATGCATTTAACCGGAATAGGATATAAGGATAGCGTTGCCTCACAAATATCCAAGCAGCTCCAACAGACAGCTAACTCTTCTCCCTACTCGTTAGTTGCAGGGCTTGTTCGATTTCAGTGTTTCAAAGAGAGATCATCGATCGTAAATACCCTCACTGCCAAAGGCTAGCCGACTGGCAACCAAGGGCCAAATCGGCGCCACCGGGACTTGCGCGATTATTATTGAAACAGGGTGGGCGTTCAATGCAAGTAGACCCCAGGTCGAGATGACGATGAGAGAAAAGTACTAGAAAAGTCATCATGATGTCGGAGTTTGAATAGGTCAGCGAGCGACCGCTTCCCACGCATTCGCTTGACTTGATGATCCCCGCGTATGTGCAACAGCGGGCAACCCTCGCCACTACCTCGGCCCGACGTCTACGCCCAAATGGAGCGGCGACTTGCCGTCCTTGTTTTTCCCCCTTTTGTCGTCTTGTCTTCTGTTGCCGATTTGAATGCTGGGCTTGATTTTTTGGGGGCGCCGTAGATCGAAATCAAAGTGAGTGAGCCTTCGTCCGCTCCTTTTGTCCTTCTCTTCCTTCTTCTTCCTGTGCGTTTCCTTCCTTGTATTCGGCTACGGCTACGTATATATACAGCTCCGTCGAGCTTCGAGCTTCGTTATCTGCATCTCGCCGGCATTCGGACTGGGTGCCCGCCCCGCAGCTCACAGCTGGCATCGGGCATCGTGTCTGTCCCTTTTTTGTGCGGGGTACAGCAGGGAGGATAGCGAGCGGGCGGATGGGGGGTGGTGTGGTGCGCGCGCTGCGTACTGCAGACGCAGATATTGGTATACCGCGCCGCGCATGGCTCGTGTCCTACGTCGCGTTTCGTGCGCGTCAGCGCCGGAGATCGAGATCAGAGATCGGTGGTGCTGGTGCTACTGGGGAGTGCGCGGCGCGCGCGCGGCTGGACACGACGCCTTATGCTGCTGTCCTCCGCCGGGAAGCGCCAGCGTCCGCGTCTGGCGTTTGGGCATCAGGAGTCTGGTGTTCTATTGTTATTGTCGATGTCGGGCAAAACGCGTCCTTCGTCGTTCGCTGCCACGCGGGGAGGAGCGCTGCGCTTGTGCTTTGTGCTGTCCTACGCAGGGGAGGAGGGCCGTGTTTCGCGTTTCGTGTTTCGCGTTTCGTGTCATCGAAACACAGTGCGAGCGGTGGTTATGCGCGCTTGCCTCGAGTCGCATTTTTTTTTTGGTGGGGCGATGCGCGGCTGGCACGGTGGCGGCTGGCACTTTGCGAGTCTTGGGGATGGCTATGCGTTTCGTCGTCGCGCGGGCGAGGGTGCAGGTGTTGAAGAGTGAAGTCGTTGTGTGACCGTCGCGTTCTCAATTCGGTCACCAAAGATCCCTCAACAGAAGTAATGGCGTATCGGAATTTCTGACACAGTGGAAACAATGGGATGAATTCTAGTGGAGGGTGTGGTGCATTCCGGGGTTTCATTCATACTGTATCATTGATCCTTTCAAATCTATTGCCGTTGAGCTTGCCATTTTCCAAAATACGCACGACTTGTGTCGCGCCACTACAGCTGGCATTTTCGTAATATTTCGCAATTTGCCAGACTGCGTTAGACTCGTCTTGTCATGCCCCACAACTCGAAGGCAAAAGGCGAAATCCCCCAGAAGAAAGGTGTGCCCGCCTTGTCCGAAGTCATATTGGTCATGTTCTGACATACCTCTAGTCACGAGAGTTCACTTTTCGGCTTGCAAAACGGGCTTGCGCCCGCGCAAACGGGCTTTTCAGGGCTTGGGCTTGGATTTTAGTGTAGAGCCAAACCCAAGCCCGGCAGATCGGCTTGCAAGCCCGTTTGCTCGGTTAGCCGAGAAACGGGCATGCACATATTTCTCGTCCTCCAAGGCCTATTGTATCAATCTGAGTGGATATACTATACAGTGCTCGCCTATAGTTACCAGGCTTGCGATTTCTATCGGTAGTTTTGCTCATGGTTGTAATGATATGGCATCACCGCCAAATACGATATCGGGCAACATTGTCAATTCTTCACAAAATGGCGGGCTTGCCAGTCTCATTACAATCTAATAGTCTCTGCTCATTTTTCAGAGCCAAAATTTCTGAAGCAACTCAATTTCTTGCACCTGCTGGGGACAATTCAGAATATTCCTTGCTATATGAGTTGTTGAAATGGCCCAAATGTATCATATTATCGGGCATTATTGTATCCAATGAACTGAGTCAAATGTTCTAACATGAATATGGATTCAGAGGTTGCTGCGAACTATCAGCATATTTGATACACTTTATTCAACCAGGCAATAATCTGAATTGGCTTGGGGCGGCCCAAGCAGAGGCTTTCATCGGCTTGGGCTTGTTCCGACTTCCGAAGGACTTGTGTCTGCGTATAATGGCTTTTGTGCGAGAGCGCCTGATACGCCGCTTCCGATGACTTCAACTGTTGCCCGAAGCAGCCATCATAACTTACGTTCGATGCGGTGTAGGTGCGCCACCATCGGCAGTCGACTTCTTCCCTACTTACCACATTCATCTACGCGTTCGTGGCGGCCGGTCTCACTCTGTTAATGTAGGTCCTCTGTATTCTGATACGTCTCCGAGCTCCGGGATTGCATTGGCTGGGCGATTCTCTTGGCAAACATTCCAATGTTCTGATTCTTGGTGACTTTCGGTCTCACCCCCCGCTAAGTATTTCTGTTCAAGCCTCAACGGCTAGGTAATATTCGTTGACTTGACCTGTTGGACGATGAAGAACAACACAGATTTATATCCCGCATATCTACCCATTGACAAAAAGAAATATGCTTGTTAAATGCATAAGTGACAGGGCACATTGCATCACAACACGGGATACACTACGAACGGCGTATTCGACGCACAAAAGTTGACAATGCAAGCGGCAGATGATGTGAAGATAGATGGTAGTGAGGGGAAATGATGCGAGGGCGTCGTTCAAGAGACATGAATGAATTACTTACAGTGTAAAGGCTTGGTGTAAGCGAGCACAAGCCCAAGCCCGTCCAAGCCCAAGCCATCAAAGCCCGTACAGCCAAATTTAAACTCCGACAAGCGGGGCAAGCCGTTTTGGCAAGTCCACAGTTCAAGCTCACACGCAGGTCACACGTTCGACTCGGGCGCCGCCATATATGACACGTTCGCCTGGACTATATAGTTCAATGTCAGAGAAATTCATCCTCAAAAAATCACTCAATTTTAGGACCGCCCCTCCGCTCACAAATACCGGTATCATCCTCGCAGAGCTATGTATACAAGGACATTGTTCGTCCTCCCTATGTACAATCCACTCCCCCCTGTTGTCACTGGCATCCAACATCTTCTTTCAAGTTACAGCAGAATAACAGCGATCCCAGCACCGACGAACAATGACAGGGCACTGGCGTCGATGCGGATGCCGGCACCGATGAGCCCCCCAACAGCAGCGGTAGCATCTCCAATAACACCGGTAGCATCGCTGACGATATTCGGAATTTCAGAGGTGGCAGTATTGAACCCGCCCTCAACAGCAGAGGTGGCGGTATTGATGGCGCCCCCCGCAGCGGAGGTAACATCGCTGATGACACTGGGAAGCGCAGACGTGGCCTCTTTGACGGCACTCGCAGCAGCAGAGGTCACGGTGGGGATGGCACCCGTGACATCAGAGGCAACTGAGGACAAGAGGGAAGCGCCGTCACTCTGTGCGGCGGCCTGAAAGGCGGAGAACGATTTTGGGGAGGACTCCTCAGCGAAGGTTGCGGAAAGAGGTAAGAGAAACGTACATCGTTAATTGCTTCAACCTCGATCGGAATGTTGGAGGCATATACTGAGAGAACGGAAGCGAAGGCAGCAAGGGCAAGAGAGAAACGCATAGTAGACTGGGGGGATGTCGACGGACTTTGCTCTTGAATGCCGAACGAAAGGTGAGGGGAGAACAAAAGGTATGTAGAAGAATGCAACGCAAGGGCTCATATAAAGGGGTATCATTAGATAAACGCCCACAGCGGAATAACGGAAACCAGTTTTCGACCATCACACAACCGGTACAAATCAGTGCGCGGCTACGCGAGAAATAGATCAAAACACAATGTTTGCAGGGAGCAGTGAATTTGTTGTCAGGGAGCGCTCACCTCTTGGACGATGGATTAGGCGCTGTTTGAGGAAAGGGTTCAGAAATTAGGCGCTTGAATATATTTCCGTACTTCGATACCACCCCTAGTTTGTGATTCGCATGACGCGAATCCCCGTATATTGCAACGATCCGAGATTTTTATGGTCCTAACAGCAGGTTCGGGTATTCACTGGTTCATCGTATGGCATATGCCGATCTCCTCCAGGGCCATCTTGCCGGATTACCGTTAAAAATTTCCCCAGGTAGCCTATTTTAATGAGCGACGAAAGCTGGCATGTCAACGAAAGGATATGCTCGTTCAAGCAAATGCGCAAAACGGTGCCGCGAAACGATGAATCTCACCTCACGTAAGATCGTTTTCTCGTCTCTTCTCTGTTCGCCGTTGACACTCGCTCAGCGTCTAAGGCTGAAATCGGCGTTATTTACTCTTCTCCCGTGATCGCCCTAATGAAATGTACTATACTTGCTGTCGTTGCTCCTAATCACCGTCGATTCACCGACCGTCCCGGGCCAAGGGGTCAAAGTTGGAGCCAATCTGTTTCGTTGACCTTCAGATTTTTCTGATTCGGATGTACACACTCACACTGGCCGTAGATCATCAACATGCAGAGCCTTTCCGCAACCTAACCCCCACCAACATCAATGAAGGCCAAAAAGGTGTTTATATTCTGGGACTTTAAACTGGATGGCATCTTTGCACCGTGGCCGCATCTCTGCATCTTGACCATGTATCTGGAACAGCATTTCACAGCCTGATGTGACGACACCAGGAAATTCGTCTAATTTTCTTTCATTTCCATACGACGGTCACCGTAGAGGTAAGGGATAGGTATGCTTGTAACGTATGGGGAATCTGAGAGCTCCGGCCGATGTCTCGGAGAGGCGCAGGCAATATGAACAGGCGGATCGGATAGGTGGTCCGTACCGCAGCG
The DNA here is from genome assembly GCA_029378395.1 of Mycena leptocephala. Lineage (NCBI taxonomy): Eukaryota > Fungi > Basidiomycota > Agaricomycetes > Agaricales > Mycenaceae > Mycena > Mycena leptocephala. Next base: position 106,077 of record JARJLF010000597.1, read on the forward strand.
CTAATTTCAGTTGACATGTGGAAGACGTCGAAGACTGATTAACGCGGGGATCCTAAATATAACGCAATGAAACAAACATCAGGTCTTCTTTTGCGACCGGAATTTTAAGAAAACAGCGTATTGAATCTTGCGCGTTAATCGAGTTTATATCCTGTCTCTTTCTAGTAGCGGAACAGTAGAAATATTAGTGAAGGAACTCGGCGCAAGAGAAGGAAAGCAGGATGAGCATAGTGCAAAATCCGAGGACAGCGTCATAACCAGAAAGTCGAGAGCGAAAGAGCATCGCCAGTGTCAAAATAGATGCAGAGTACGTCGCAAGCTGACAAGATCTGCGGAGAGTCACTATAGTACCAAGGAACACTAAAGCGCTCAAGTAGGCGCTCGTTGGGGGCGGTGGAGAATATCCATCTGTGGACAGAGATTGTTTTGCTACCACTAAAAGCCGAGCATGGCGCGATATTATGTTCCTGCATCCAAGGCGGAACTACTGGGGAGATGAATATTTTCAGCCAAAGATGCGAAGTCTGAAGCTCATCAGAAAAGTTGAATAGATCCTTTCGAAATCACCGATCCTGGCATACGTTGCATCGTGCAGCACGGACACGATCAAAGATAGCCATGGCAATTCAGAGGCGTGAAGCGCCAGACCACGCGTAACAGTTTTCTGCGGACAGGTAGAGTTTGTTAGACTGGGATATTTTCTTGAAGGAAGAAATATATAACTTTCATAGCCCTCTGTATCGCCGAAAAAATCGAACTGTCCACGAAGAAATTTCAAAATCCGGAACCAATTATGCATGATTCTTGAGCTCAAAATTGTGGCTGCAGAATATTTAATCATAATTTTATCCAGAAGACCTCCATGCCAACAATGGGTTGATCACAAACGCAAGCGAGAAGCAGGATTCGACGATTCCAAAATATATCGCACCGCACGAGGATAGCCATGGTAATGAGTGGCGGCAAGGGCTGATCGATAAAAGTACATCTTATAGCTGCCGCGAGCTGAAGTGGTCGTCGATTATGCGCAAATGTGGGTACCACCTGAAGCAATCCGTCAAGATTTGAGACAATTTCAGGCAGTACTAGTGCTTGGGATCCTATCATTGAGACCTAATACAAACGAATTCGTGCGCGCCTACCGGAACCTTGCCGGAACCTATGTATTCATGAATCATGATGCATTTAACCGGAATAGGATATGAGGATAGCGTTGCCTCACAAATATCCAAGCAGCTCCAACAGACAGCTAACTCTTCTCCCTACTCGTAAGTTGCAGGGCTTGTTCGATTTCAGTGTTTCAAAGAGAGATCATCGATCGTAAATACCCTCACTGCCAAAGGCTAGCCGCCGAGGCCCACTGGCAACCAAGGGCCAAATCGGCGCCACCGGGACTTGCGCGATTATTATTGAAACAGAGTGGGCGTTCAATGCAAGTAGACCCCAGGTCCGACCGAGTCGAGATGACGATGAGAGAAAAGTCATCATGATGTCGAGCGACCGCTCCCCACGCATTCGCTTGACTTGATGGCGATTGTGATCCCCGCGTATGTGGCGCGCGCGGGCAACAGCGGGCAACCCTCGCCACTACCTCGCCCCGACGTCTACGCCTAAATGGAGCGGCGACTTGCCGTCCTTGTTTTTCCCCCTTTTGTCGTCTTGTCTTCCGCCGCCGATTTGAATGCACGCGAATGCTGGTTTGATTTTTTGGGGGCGCCGTAGATCGAATTCAAAGTGAGTGAGCCTTCGTCCGCTCCCTTTGTCCTTCCCTTTCTTTCTTCTTCCTGTGCGTTTCCTTCCTTGTATTCGGCTACGGCTACAGCTCCGTCGAGCTTCGAGCTTCGTTATCTACATCTCGCCGGCATTCGGACTGGGTGCCCGCCCCGCAGCTCACAGCTGGCAGCAAGTCTTGGGATGGCTATGCGTTTCGTCGTCGCGCGGGCACGGGTGCGGGGGTGTTGTACAACAATGCGCAGGTACGAGCACTTTTTTATTGTAGTGTCTGTTTATAAGAGACTAGTTGAGGGGTGAAGTCGTCGTGTAACTGTCGCGTTCTCAATTTGGTCACCAAAGATCCCTCAACAGAAATAATGGCGTATCGGAATTTCTGGCACCGTGGAAACAACGGGGCGAATTCTAGTGGAGGGTGTGGTGCATTCCAGGGTTTCATTTGTACTGTATCATTGATCCTTTCAAATCTATTGCCGTTGAGCTTGCTATTTTCCAAAATACGCACGACTTGTTGCGCCACTACAGCTGGCATTTTCGTAATATTTCGTAATTTGCCAGACTGCGTTAGACTCGTCTTGTCCTCTGCGATCATGCCCCACAACTCGAAGGCAAAAGGCGAAATCCCCCAGAAGAAAGGTGTGCTCGCCTTGTTCGAAGTCATATTATACATGTTCTGACATACCTCTAGTCACTGATGATGGCGATGAGGCCGCAGCCGCCAAGCTTTGGGCAGTGTACGTATCGGAGGCAGACAAGTACGACAAGGCTCTAGTAGAGAGCTGGAAGAGCGATATGGACGGTCTGCTCATATTCGTGAGTTTCAAGAGAATTCAGAGGCCACAATTGATCTAGATCACAAGGCTGCTCTCTTCTCTGCCATTGTGGCGACTTTCCTCCTCGAGAGCTACAAGACGTTCAACAGCGACTCTGGCGATCTTACCGTCCATCTTTTGACCCAGATATCTCAGCAGCTTACAGCGTCGGCAAATCATAGCACATTCAATGTCTCTCCGCCCACCTCATTCACTCCGGCCGTGGCATCGCTCGTATGCAATGTCCTCTGGTTCATCAGCCTGGGTTTCAGTCTCGCCTGCGCGCTCATCGCGACACTCGTTCAGCAGTGGGCTCGCGAATTTCTCCACAAGGCAGACATGCGTTCCGCCCCGCTTATCCGCGCACGCATCTTCTCGTACCTTTATTACGTGCTGAAGCGATTCAAGATGCACACGGTTGTTGGGATTATTCCTCTCCTTCTCCACGCATCCCTTCTCCTCTTCTTCGGTGGCCTTGTCGCATTCCTCATCCCAATGAACATCGTCATGATGGCCATCTCTGCCGTGGTTCTTTCCATCGTCACAGTCGTATATTTGGTGCTTACTCTCCTGCCTTTGCGGTACCTTGACTGTCCTTATCGCACACCCGTTTCTGGCGTATTTTGGTCCATCTTGCAACTTCTGAAATGGGTTCGGCGCAGTGTGGCAGCAGTTGAATCTGTAGACCCCGAGTCTTGGGACTCCTCTTCGTCCGATGACTCCTCATCGTCCGAGGATCTCGTCCTTAAATTGCGTCAGCCGGCGGATGAAACCATGGTGGAAGCGATGCGGTGGTGGCCTCCAAAGAGCGAATATGGAGAGATCAGAGAGCTCTGGTCTGGACTGTTAAATCGCTGGCCGACGAGGTGGAGTTGGAACCTTTCGTCGAGGCGATTCCGGACCTATTATGGGGACCTAATGGCCGACGTCATACGTATACAGCCCATATTCAAGAGTTGGTGCACAATCCCGAGGTCCAGTTACACAATCGCATCATAACTCTCCTCAATAGCTGCGATACTGGAATTCTGTCTACATATGATAGTGAACGGCGGCGCAATACTTGCTATAAGGCTCTTTGGGCTATTGCATCCCTCTCACCACCTACTCAATCATCCAAAGAGAATGTTGCTGCCGATGTCTCGCACATATATCATCCACTCAGGGAATCGGACGATAAAAATCCCTACTTTCCATCTGTCTCCTGCCTGATACAATGGAGCACGTTTTGTTCCACGCATCTTCTTGGCCTCCGAGAATATTTTGCCACCAATGGGGAGCTTCGCAATCCCGATCTGAATCAAATATCCTTCCTCTATGATATGCGCGGGAAATTCTCTATGTACCGGCCAGGCAAACTTAAAATGCCACCCGTTAATGGACTTAACAAAATCATTGATCACCTACTCTTCTCACTCCCATATGAGATCCTATTTGAATACCTCATTCAATCGGCCTCCTGGCCATCTAGGTCATACCGCTGGGATGAAACGTGGTCTGCCATTGCCCTTGACACCTCGGTTCATTTTTCTGTCTTCCGGGCACAATTGGAATTCGCCTTGTGCGGCGTTTTCCCCACATGGATGGATACTCTGTGTACATCAAAGGGTGGTCCAGATGCGACGAACTTCAGTCACATCGTTGAAATCGTATCGATATTACTGGCCTTCTGGAAACCAGAAAAGCCCAGGCCTATTCCCGACGTTATCATCGACTTGTTGACTCGTGGGCATCCAGACGCGGTGCAAAATGTCCTGCTACGAGGAGGAAAAATCACAACTTATCTGTGGGCGAACTTTCCAATTACGTTGTCGTCTGACGGCATGGACGGTTGCCTGGTTTCGCCAGACGTACTCATCGCACTCTGGCGTCTGGTTTCCATCCCAGTTCCCATCCTAGTTCCTGGTGATGACTCGACATTGATCGGACTTGAAGCTACCTTTGACGCCCTTTTACAAGTGGAATCCATCTTCACCCACATCACCTACTCCACCTCCATCATCCCTCTCATCAAATTGCAAATTACAGCTGCGCAGTCCATCCCTAGCCATGGAACTGTAGGAGCCCTGCTATCGTCTCTAAGGAATCGGCGCATATTCCCTGAGGAAAGCGCGACAGAAATTCCGAGCGAACTTCTCGATATGAAGCCGGATGATATCAGATTCGACGTTGATTCGTGGTCGCTGCAAAAGCTCATGAACAGCCTCAAAAACGAAGTTCAAATTATCGTCCTAGCTGAATACCTCGAACAATGCGGCTCCGACGATTTGCCTTATAAAGCGGTTGAAACCCTTCAACGGATGACGAACATGGCCACCGAAACTCGCGCGCCCGTGCATCACACGCATCAGATGCGTCTTGCAGACAGTGTGCACAGAGTCATTTCTGCTAGCCGGGACACTGAGCTGCTCGACGCAATCGTCAACTGCTGGTGCTGGGGCTTCTACGGGACCGGATCTCAGACAGCGGAAGAAATCAACTGGGATCTCACCATGTTGCGCATTGGTGAGATAAAAGGAGAGTGGCCCTGGATGGACAATGACATTGCGCGGAAGAAGATCAAATATGTATTTATGGAGTACGCGGGGAAATTGACCTCGACACAGGCGTCGTCCGGCAACGCCTCACCCGAAATCATAATCCGTCTGCAGAAAATCTTACAAGGTCTGGATTCTTGGCACCCCGGGTCTGATGTCAACCAGCTGGGATCACACGCGGAGGTGGGGGCGACCGGAGGCGAGTCGAGTGAACGGAACCTAGATGAAAATTCCTAGGAGTGCGAAATTGAATTTACTTTTGCTCGTGTTGTACAGGGACTAGGATTGTGATCGTTGTCCATCAACGACTTTTTTTTCATACTACTGTACTATTTCGACCAAATGTTCAGGTGACGGACGACAGAGGGTCGTTAGGATCCAGCCTCACCAGTACCCGCCATTCAGACACTCCTCCATCTAGTTGTAAATTATTTTCATGGGAACACGAAGCCAAAGCAGGCAGTATGGGCCATGTATGTCAGAATTGATGAAGGCCAAACCTCAAAATTCACTAGATCAACGCCGATTTCCAGTTTACCTCGGAATCTTTCCATGCTCTACAAGAGTACTAGATATTTTCGAGTTGGTCAATGAGCGCCGGCTTCTGTTTCTGGGACCAGGAAAAAAAGGGTGTATGGAGGCAAGGAGAGTGCTGAACATTTTATAAGATCTCCCCCGGATGTGGTTGAAGCCAATGGTTGAGTATTTTCACACATAGACCTCAGGATTGTGGCCACCCATACATCATGAGAAAGCATTAGAGCAATCTTGAATGAATTACTTACGCCCGATGATTGGAGAGCGTCCGAGGCATGGGAGGGTCGGGTCGGGTCGGACCCAACCGACTCTGCGATCTGAGTGCAGGGGTGGTGCATCGCTTAGGAAGGAAGGAAGGTGTATAACCGCGGTGGTCCCTAAAAGGAATGTACAGGTACTGTACCTCCTTCCGTTGGATTCCTGCCGGGCATCATTCAAACTCATGGCAAGACGCTTTTTGTCCAACCGTGCGAACCATGTTGGAATTCCTACAAATTGAACCCTCGCACACACACCCTTCTTAAACGGCCTCAAGCCCACCGTTAGGTAGTAGCAACCAGATTTCTTCCCCGGTGTCACGGCACATGAAATAATCCAACGAAAAGAAATCACTAACTACGCTGGCAGGCCGCGTAGGGGTACTAGATCTCTCAGAATTTGTGAATGGCCGAGTAAGATTGATTTGTCTTCCCGTTGGACTTGACACCCGTCAAGGCCTCGTACAGTATCTAGAACGTAAATTTCTCGCCAATAATCTTTTCCGTCACCGTCCACAGTTTCTCAGCGTTGGCCTTTTGATCACGAGTCCACAGTGAGGTAGCCAATCCCCGGATAAAAACAGATGGACCCTCATTGGATCACCTCATTCGCAATTTTCGAGTCATCGAGGTAGAAACCGGGCTGGTCTTTAGGGCGTCAGAAAACGCGACGACTAGGGGAAAAGTAGCACATACCACTGATGCGAGGATCAATGCTGCAGCAACAGTACTGTTCCGGAGAGATGGGTACAATGTTTAGCAATGAGAAGGGCGGCGTACGTTGCAGCACCCTGCGGAATGGATTTCCATTGGAATTTTTCTGTATTTGGGAGCCCACCGGGACCAAGCAGGCCGAGCGCCTGGATCTCAGGGATCACCTCTTCCTTCTGAGTGATGTTGGTGAATATAACTAGGGCGATATTTATGTCAGTCCTGGCAGGAAACATTACGGCCATCCAACTCACTGCCGGGATGACGACTGCACGCTCGCTGTCGCGGATGCCAATAGTTTGGGCGGGAGAAGTTTTGTGAGGAGGGATGGGCCGACGTGATCGGTCTCCATCTGAATTCCGAATCTGTCCTCAGTGAGTTTGAAGGGCCCGACGCCAGCGGCTCCGTCGTGGATGAGAACCTGAGAGAGCGTTGGGCGGGAAATCTGGGCTGGAGGAAAACCTGGGGAAAACCCTCTCACATGTATTGGCTCAGAGTAAGTGTTAACCTCTGCAGCGCTCTTTTCGGACGCCGGAGACTCGGAGAGCGACGCGAGGTTAAGAGTGAGCCGCCGGATATTAGGGCTGGGGATCTCCTTCTTAATGGTTGCCTCAGAGAGTTTCAATCTAAAATCAAGTCAATATTGAGCAATCGGAAAAAATGCTTAAAACATTTCGTCGTTGTACAACGAGATTCGCGTGCTTTGCAATGACGCGCACGGTTTCGAAGCCGATCCCGTTCGGAGATGTGCCCGTAATCAGAACTATGTCTCGCAAGCTAGACAAGATGTGCGGAGAGTCACTATGGTGACCAAGGAACACTAAAGCGCTCAAGTAAGTGCTTGTTGGGGCCGGTGGAGAATAGAATGAATATCCATCTGTGGACAGTGAGATTGTGTTGTTACCGCTAAAAAGCTGAGCATCGCGTGATATTGGCGCGATATTATACTCTTGCATCCAAGGCGGAAGTTGGGAGATGAATTGTTTTCAGGCGAAGATGTAAAGTCTCAAGCTCATCAGGGAAGTATCGAGGTTGAATAGATCCTTCCGACATCACCGATCCTGAAATACGTTGCATCGTGCAGCAAGGACACGATCAAGGATAGCTATGGCAATTTAGAGGCGCGAAGCGCCAGACGCCGATCCAAATATCACGCGTAACAATTTTCTGCGGCCAGGTCAAGGCCAGGTAGAGTTTGTTATACTGGGAAAGGAAGAAATATAGAACTAGCTCTCCTCGAAACCATCGAACTATCCACGAAGGAATTTCAAACTCCGGAACCGAATGCCAACAATGGATTGATCAAACGCGAGCGAGAAGCAGGACTTGACTGAATCCCAAATATATCGCACCGCACGAGGATAGCCATGGTAATGAGTGGCGGCAAGCGTTGATCGAAAAAAGTACGGCTTATAGCTGCCGCGAGCTGAAGTGGACGATTATACAGATGTACCTAAAGCAATCCGTGAGGATTGGGGGCAATCTTAGGCAGTACTTTGGATCCTGCCATTGAGCCCTCATACCAACGAATTCGTGGGCGCTTACTGGTAGGACCTATGTATTCATAAATCATGATGCGCATTTAACCGGAATAGGATATGAGCATAGCGTTGCCTCACAAATATCCAAGTAACTCCAACACTGCTGGATCTCCTCCCCAAACTTCTCCCTATGGGGGGCTTCTTCGATTCCAGTGTTGCAAAGAGGGATCAATGATTATCGAGTCGATAGTGCCCTCACTGCCAAAGCCTACGAGCTATGGCCGTGAAATCTGCGCCACTGGGACTTGCGGTTACTATTGAAACAGAGAGGGCATGCAGGGTGCAGCTCAAGTAGACTCCCAGAGTCGAGATCACGAACAAGAGCGAGTCACGAAGAGGAAGTGATGACGATGATTGGCGTCGGAAAGTCGGGCCGTCGTCGGCCGTCGTCAACGGAAACAATGTCAAATGTTCGGCCCGGGTTTCTGCTCTCTTGCGCTCATCTGCTGCTCCTCCATCTTACCAGACCCCTGGCCGCAGCGGACAAGCGTTAACGGCAGCTAGCAACCCTGCAACCGCGGTCAAATAATTGGCCAGGACAGTCCGTCGCTAGTAGCTAGCCAGCTTGAACAGAGCGCTTTGGCCGCGAACGGAAATTATCTGCCCCAGGTACTCTTGGTCATAACCTCGGCTGACGTGGCCGGATTGTTGTGAGTAAGCGGAACCAGTGCAAAACCAGTGAGAGAATTAATCCTTTTCTGATCATGGCCGCCGCGACACTGTGCCCAACTTCTTAACAGTTCACGTCGCAATATACCCAGGGACCTGACACTAAACCCAACTCCAACCAACCCTGAACCCCCTCAATCCTTGGAATTAATCTCTATGTGCATAACAGCCAGGGACCGATTTCGTACGAGCAACGTAAGTCGCTCCGCGGTTCTCGGGTCACATATCCTACATAAACCCTTCTCTTCCTTCTCCACCGCATCCTCCTCTGCCTCCTCGAAAGGCATACAACGAGTAGGCCAGGAAACGCTATAAGATTGCATGAAGGATCGTGGAATGTTTGTGACGACATTGACGATTATATCCTTCTTCAGTGTTGGGTTTTGCAAGCTCTACGAGGATGTTACTGCCCTGCCGAGTCTGGAATATGACTTTGTTGTGATTGGAGGTATGTCTCTCCGGTTTACCAGCATTTATCAAATTCGGACTCGTCCCCAGGTGGCACGGCGGGGAACGTCGTGGCGAGTCGCTTAACAGAAAACCCAAACGTGTCTGTGCTGGTGCTGGAAGCGGGGTTAGGGTAAGCCTCCTTCGACCTACCCTGACACTATGCGTCATGTATTTCTGAACAGAAACAAGGGGATCATCAACGCAGAAGTCCCTTTCCTGACGGATGGAATCGATGCCCCCGGCACCCCATATAGCTGGAGTATGTGTATTGCAATTCGTGGGGTCGTGGGCTAACAAAATACAGATTACACTACAACACCGCAAACAGGATTAGATGGCCGAGTCTTTGAATACGAACAGGGCGAGTACAAACATTATTATCTGTGACTGGGTACCCGGCCACCTTAGCAGTTTGAGGAGTTTTGAACGCGAAAGCATCGAGTTACCAAGGGCTTTAGGACCTCATAACGAAGGGTAGGATCTTAGGAATGAGATGTATCAACACACAATACATTTGGTAACAATTTCGTGGCTCAGTGAATATTTTGCCGGGGCAAGTCCCAAAGCGGCAAAAACTAGGTATCCGGCCAGGGACGCATGCACCAACTAATACGAGAGCAAAGTGTTTGAAACATGACGGAATATTAGCAGTGGGTATGAAATGTTGTCTTGCATAGGTAATGGGCATGGTGAAACTGGCCAAAGGATCTGGATCGCATACCCCTTCTGATGCAGATTTCGATATTTTGACAATATTTCACCAATATTTGAGGTTATTGCAACAGCCACTAGATCAGATTTTGACAGGATGGGCATCTAGGGGTAGCCAGGTGTCGTGTGGTCAGAATGAGCAGCAGAAGTCGTGAAACGATGAAGCGGTTGTCGAGAAAAAGACGGCTGACCAATAAGGAAATCGTGTTCGGGATTACCCGCCAATCAGAGATCTGGCACAGCATCACGTCAATCTGATCAAATGGGCTCAAATCTGGTTTTTGGGGTCGTATGTGTCTATTTTCCACTATACAACTCGAACTTTGCCCAAAAATCAATCTACCAGTGCTACAGGACCCAAGTGGCCGGATAGCTAGTCTGGCCGGATAGGCAGTCGCAGATAATATAGCACCGGATCGCATGAGTATTGATACATATCTTTAGGGCATCTTCTTGGAGGATGTAGCTCGCATAGTACGTTCACACATTTCAACTGAGTTGCTGAGGAGTTGATCAAAAAAAAATATAATAGACGGAATGGCGTACACCCGTGGCGCCGCAGATGATTTCAACCGCTACGCAAAGTTGACGGGAGACCAAGGGTGGTCCTGGGATCGCATATTTCCGTATTTCCTCAAAGTATGCATATACACTATATCGACAAAAGAAATGTCACATAGTGTTTTCGGTCATTTCTGGGCCAAATCACTCCAAATAAAATGTAGGCATGAGAATTTACCGATTTCATGACGGTATGCACTATTTAATCCATATATTTCCTACTTCATTCTGTCAGAATAAAATATTTGAGTGTTTTCCGAAAAATCGAGTCCGTGGAATCACAGTGAACACAAAAATGGTATATACTGTCTGAAAGTACTCGAAAGACGGATCTCATCCATATATTGGTCGACCTACATCCACAGAGTTCTGAGCTCAGGGTGTGACGTCCAAGTTGGCCATTTTTAGCATTTTTGCTCAAAAAATGCAAAAGTGACCAACTTGCAGGAGGTATTGTGAGCTCAGAACTCTATGGATGTAGGTCGACCAATATATGGATGAGATCAGCTTTTCGAGTACTTTCAGATAGTATATACCATTTTTATGTTCACTGTGATTCCACGGATTCGAATTTTCGGAAAACACTCAAATATTTTATTCTGACAGAATGAAGTTGGAAATATATGGATTAAATGATGCATACCGTCATGGAATTGGTAAATGTTCATGCCTACATTTTATTTGGAGTGATTTGGCCCAGAAATGACCGAAAACACTATGTGACATTTCTTTTGTCGATATAGTGTATATGCGGTGTCCTCCCCACTCGCTAACAAGAATTAGAGCGAAAAATGGACACCGCCAGCGGATCACCACAACACGCACGGCCAGTTCAACCCTGCCGTTCATGGGACAGACGGCCCCATCTCCGTCAGCCTCGGCGGTTACCCGTGGCCAGAGTTTCAACGTCGTGTAATCCAGACGACGAAAGAGCTACCTGACGATTTCCCATTTAATTTGGACATGAATTCAGGGTCTCCGCTGGGTATCGGTATGACCGCGATCCTTTCACTCTCACAAAATGACTGACACGCCAAGTCAGGCTGGTTTCAATTTACCATTGGTCACGGAGAGCGCAGTTCGTCCGCGACAGGATATTTAGAGCCTGCTATTACACGTCCCAATCTCCATGTGCTGCTGCATGCGCAAGTGTCGAAGCTCGTCAATGTGACATATCATCGCGGCGGGTCACCTTCCTTTGGTGGGGTGCAATTCCGGCATGGTGCGTTCCCTTCCACCTGGCCACCACTATACTGCTTAGTTCCCTGCAGGAACCTCGCTCTTCACTGTAGAAGCGTCAAAAGAGATGATTCTTTCGGCTGGAGCGATCGGCACCCCGCGCATCCTGTTGAACTCTGGAGTTGGGGATCACACCGCGCTGCAAGCACTGGGGATCCCCACAGTGCTGGACCTCCCGAGCGTCGGCAAGAACGTGTCTGACCACCCGTACTTCGGAATAAGCTAGGCTGTGAACTCGAATCAGACGATCGAGTCCATCACGCAGAACGCCACGCTGTTCAACAAGGCATTCGCCGAGTGGAACGCGTCGCGTACGGGCCCGTTCGTTCTTCCAATCCCCGGGACCCAAGCAGGGTGGCTCCGGCTGAGGCCGAATTCTTCTGCGTTCGATGTGCATGCGGACCCGTCGCCCGGTCCTGGCGCACCACATTTTGAGATTCTGTTCCAGGTTTGTCTGTTAAAATAACCGTCTTACCTCATTCATGCTAATCCCTGACAGCCAACGGGATTTTCCCCCGTCGGGCATTTCATCAGCCTCACCATGGCTATGGTGAGCCCCGTCAGTCGTGCGTTGTTTCCTTCTGCGCTGCGTAGCTCAATAGAGCATTAACAACCATCTAGGCGGGTCGGTGGCCCTCAGCAGCAGCGACCCTTTTGCTGAGCCCCTCATTGATCTAGGGTTGCTAACTAGCGAGTTCGACGCATTGGCGTCGGCCGATGGCATCCAGCTCGCACTCAAGTTCGTAACCGCACCTGTGTGGCGTGGCTATCTTGGTGCGCCGAGGACCGACCTGGCTGCGATGAGCCCGACCGAGTTGGTGGCGAACATCCGCGCTAACGCGGCGCCCGGGATGCACATCGTGGGGACGGCTGGCATGTCGCCGCGCGGCGCGCACTACGGCGTCGTGGATCCGGACCTGCGGGTCAAGGGTATTGCTGGGCTCCGTGTTATCGACGCGTCGGTCTTGGTAAGAGCTGTTTATAATGATGAGTTCTAGAAACTAACGATTTGCAGCCGATTGTACCTGGTGCGCATACCCAGGCAGCGACGTATGTGGTCGCAGAGCGAGGAGCAGACTTGGTGAAGCAAGCGTGGACGTAAGGTAGCTTGTGAATATGTCGAACACATTACACACCGGCAAAAGGAATATCTTGACCTATGTCAATATGTTAGTGGAGAGTAGATAAAATCGAAGAGAAATTAAAGCTTGTGGATTCTTAGTAATTTAATTGTGTGCAAAACCAGCGTGGAAGTAGCCGCAATCAGAAGCCCTTTTTGGACTCACGTGTTTATTCTTTGTCTGTGAGTACTGAAAGGACTGCTGAAATATCAACTTTCAACAGGCCTATTGACCTAGGTCAATGCCTTTTCTTTCTAAAATTTACAAAAGTCTTTGTTTCAAATGACGTATTGACCTAGGTTAATATCCCGTAGTTGTGTTACAGTCTCATTGTCACAAAGTGCTGTAAGATATAAAAGCAGCACCAGTCATTGACAGTCCTTTGTCAACAATGAAAGAAATTACTTCTCAAATCCTCTCGCTCGTATCTGTAGTGGTTATACCATTTATCCCCAATGACAGTCTGCGCTCCGTTATACTTCTCCTGACACCACTCTTCTTCGCTACCTACTTCGCCTACCAGAACACCCCCAACCGCCAGGTCGCCAGGCTCGATGCATCGATGAAGGATATAAACGCCTTGTTCGAGACGGCTGTGCACGAGTGCGGCAGAGATCCACGATTCATATACGAAGCGGGTTTGAAGCTGACTGAGTAAGTGACTTTATCTTGACAATACAATAAGTTCCTCGTTGACCGTACATCCTGTAGAATAAACTACGCAGTATCGGCGCTGCGTATAAGATCCATCAACATGAAATATATATCATGGAAGATGTATCCGTACCATCTGAAAGGCATTGCGTCGTCCATCGAAAATTGCCGGCGGCAAATGGAGGAATTGCGGTCGTCCATCTTGGTACGAGATGAATATTCCGGCCAGACATCCCAGTTGACCTTATCATCTCCAGCTTGCCCTCGAATATGCACGCCAGCAGAAATATAGGGCGGACATCGACCATAGGATGGCTATCCTCGCAAGCACCTTTACGCCAGGTAGATGGAGAACCCTATGCGTCGGGATTTCGCAATGTATTGCTCACAAAGGTCGTAGAGCTCGGCCAGCAGTCCTTCAAGCCAGAGCGCCGTTCGTGGTCGAACCATCTCGCGAACGAGCAATTGTATTTGAGGTCAGTCCCTGAGATGATCGAGGGCACTGCGTCAATTGAGGAGTATACTAGTGTATGAGAGCATCGAGGATCGCGAGTTTGGGGTCTTGTGAACATCATCTAAGTACATGCTGGGATTTGAAGCAGGATTTGAAGGCAGAATCAATGTAGTTGAAGTCGAGTGGTGTTGTGATTATGTTTGAACATTTGTCTTGGCTTCGGCCCAGCCAGGGTTTGAACTAAAAGAAAACTGAGTTCCGATGTCGGAGTCTTGGCATAGCGGAGATGTGTGGCTTAAATTGTTGATCGGATAACAAGTTGGGCATCACACGCCGCACGGTTCAACTGACACGTTGAACAACGTCAGTGGACCAAAAAGGAAATTCTGGAACTTCGGTTAACCAAAAGCTGCGCGTCTCAAGGTTTTCGAAAACAGCTGTGAGAGGCGGCTTGTCATGATCACACTGGAGTGAGATTTTTAGTCTGTCCGAGAACGCTTGAACCAGCTCTTGAACCTCCCGTAGGGAGAATAATAGTTGAACATTATTGGGGATCTCGGGATTTGGTACTGAGCGCTGGTAGCATTTAAACTGGTGCCAAAAATTGCATATATAGGCTATACTTGGATGATTGACCGGACCAATTTTTATGGCATCGGAGATGTACAACATGCGAGGCACGAGCACCAAAATTGTTGTAGCGTCTGTCTATGAGAGACTAGCTAGATGTCATGGACAGCCGAATCACAGGCTGAATTTATCTTCACGTAGGTTGATTTCAGCCACCGTGCCATGTAAACGAAAAGCTCACGGAGACTGAAATGCTGCGTGAGCGGGTTCTTTGTATGATGCGGAGAAAAATCACTACCCGCAGACCCGACGGCATTTGGACGCCATACGACGGGGACCTCGGTGATTCAATTTGGTCGCGCGGTTGCGCCAAGGATGGCGCTAGTTTTTGAAAGAAAAAGGAGAACATGGGTGTAAGGCGCTCCGTGGGGGTGGTGAATATAAATGCGATTGTCATACAGCTCATAATTCTGTACCACCCACAATGAACACTATTCTCTCCCAACTTCTATCCCTTGCTCCAGTCGCACTCATACCATTTATTCCCAACGACGCCTTGCGCTATATAGCCCTTGGAATCACATCCATCGCCATTGCCGTGTACTTGCTGCGCCATAACACTCTCAGTTCCAGAGTCGGCAGGGTTGAGGCTTCAATGCAGGAGATGGAAGAGCTTTTCAATTTGGCTACAGCAGAATGCGGCAGAAACCCATATTTCCTAGCCGACGCAGGTTTGAAATTGGCTGCGTGAGTATAATCGCATTGTTACATTTTGGAACTATCACTGATATTCCAAAGAGTGAGGTACAACGTGTCGATAATCCGGACTAGGTGGTTGAGCGCAAACCGAGTTCCTTGGCGAAAATATCCATTGCATTTCAAAGACCTCACACTGTCGATCAGAGAGTGTCAGCGAGAAATAGGAGATTTACAATTGTCAATTTCGGTGAGAGAGCAGAGAGCTTTGCCTTGTTCAAAAATCAAGATCTAAACTTTATTTCGCTAGCTTGCTCTTGAGTTTGTACGCCAACGAAGGTATCTGGAGGATGTCCGCCATAGAACGACGAGTCTTCAAGTTGACAGAACATTACCATCGTCGACAGCTGCTTGAAGTCTCGAAATAACGGAAATCGAGAGAGATGATCAGAATATAAGTAGGGGCTGTAAATCGAGCGTATTTTCCAGCTTTTCAATAGTAATTCGTGCCAGATGTTTGCGCAGTCCAAAGCAGTCGGTAGATCCCAATGGGTTGCAGATGGTGGTTGAAAGGTGCATGGAGGTGAATAGCAAGCAATGATTGGCCGCCGGCAAATATCCGGCCCGAGTGGAGCATCGCCTTCAACCTCGTCAACTTCTTCAAATTTCACGCAGGCTATATACTACAGCAGCACTCGTTATGGCATGGCGCTGCAGTGGGAAAACAAATCGCGAACTGGTTCAAAACCTCATGAAGGCCAAGATTTGAGCTCCACTGAAGGCCAACTCGAACGGATCTCCCATGTCTGTCGATTTCAAGATGCTCGGCGCCAGTGGATCTGACTACCGCCTCAGGCGATGGAAAGCGTGGACCGTGCCCATTTTGTCACCGACACTGGCAAGTCTGCCGCATATACTGATTCACCGCAGTTGGGTCTTTGTATCTGTAGGCGAATCGTATTTCTCAACGAAGATTCAGGGCAATTGGCCATGGCGCGACCATAAGTGCACCCCATATGCACGCATATGCTATCGATCATCTTCTTCCTTTCTTACGCCCGGGTGCTAAAGTTCTCGACATTGGGAGTGGTTCCGGTTATCTGTGCGCCGTACTCCACCGCCTGGTGTCTTCATACGCAGAAGATCAACCAGAGAAAGTAGCCATCCGGGAAAGGTAATCGGCATCGAGCATATCCCAGAATTAGTCGATTGGTCTCTTCAGAACTTGAAGCAGGACGACCGAACTCGGCGCGCAGTAGAAGATAAACAAATCGAAATTCATGTCGGCGATGGGCGATTGGGCAAGTTAATCATTTATCTGCGCTAGTTCATGGCTTATGCCCGTGGGTAATAAGGATATCCCAGTGAAGGTGAGCTCCGGTACCTGCCTTCTTTTCATCCATATTGAATTAGATGCTGTACCAGGGCCTTTTGATTGCATCCACGTCGGAGCGGCTTCGCCAACTATTCCCGAGCCTCTAATATCGCAATTAGCCCGACCTGGGAGAATGTTCATTCCTGTGGGCACCCTGTCGCAGCACATATTCCAGGTCGACAAGGATGCCGAGGGCAATGTCACCAAGACCCAGATCATGGCGGTGAACGTAACTCAATCTCACTGACCTGCTTGGTGCAAGACTGACGGGCTCTATGTAGTATGTCCCCTTAACTGACAAAGATAAGCAGAGACCGTGGTGAAGATAAACGATATCCTGTTTCATACACATATACGGACAATACACAAACGAATATTTGCACACTGTACCAACACAAATTTGTACTCATCTTTAACATGCACGCTTCATTTACCAGATCGACGGCATGAAGTGATACATGTCTTTCCAGCACTGCTGACTCTATCATAGGCGATGAATTTAGGTTCGATGATACAGGCATACAAAATACAAAATGAAATCGAGCACGTCGACGAACGGCACCCGGCAATGTCAAAATAAAGAAATAAATCGACTAATATGCATAAAGATGTTCAAGAGAAAAAAGTAGGCAATCAAGAGTCGACATTCATCGCGTCTGGCTCAACCCGACTTTTACGCCGGGCGTAATATTCGCTCTGCCGCGCTCGTTTCTTCGCATCCAGCACGGCGCTCGGGCCATTCTTCATGCCCCCGAGGCTCCCGCGCTGCACTTTCGCACCGAGACTCGACCGTACGCGCGTGCCGCCCAAGCTCTTCCGCGAGGACGCAGCCGTGGAGGTGGATGCGATGGACGAGCCAGACGCGACGCGCTGCGATGCGAGCTTGGCGATCACGCGCGAGCGCGAGATCCGCGGCTTGCGCCCCGGCGCAGGGAGGAGCTTTCCCTTCGTCTTGCCCGGCGCGACCGTGGTAGCGCCAGCCTCCGCACCTGAGCCGGCAGTATTTGTGATCGCGTCGAGCACCTTCGTGTCCGGCTTCTCCTGGACGGCGGCCAACGCCCCTGGAGACGGCGACCCGTTCATCTTGGCAAGTGAGCTCGCCGTTGGTGCGAGAAGCCGAGAAGGCCGGCTGGCGGTCTTGTGAGCAGAGTCGACAGTCGAGCTTGGGGTATTCGTCGAGGAGATGCTCCCGCGCGTGCCGAGTGACCCGACGCGTAAAGAGGAACGCGCACCCATAGAGCTTGCGGCAGACGACGTCCGAGTCCCGACGGAAGAAGCGCCGGCGATAGAAGAGTTCCTCGTACGCACCGAAGACGCTGTCGCTTTGGAAGAAGCGGTTGAGGGCGCAAATGAAGGCGGCAGAGGGGACCGCGAGCAACCAGCAGCCGTGCTCCGCGTGCTGGTGACGCTGCGCATGGACGGAGGCCGCAGACTCTTCGCATTCGTACTCGCGACGCTTGGGATTGCCGGGGGACCCATCTTGTCGAGCGCGGTAGGGGGTTTTGCACTGGCGGCCAGTTTCTGAGTTTTCGATGATGAACTTGCTGCAGCGGCAGGTTTGGGTGCCAGGGGCGGCGCTGGCGTCGCCTTCTTGCCCCACACACCCTGCACCAGCTTGGCAGCACCGGCGAAAAATCCAAACCGTCCGCGACTCGGAGCGGGTTTAGGTTTCACTGTAAATCACTGATCAGCCGCAGAGTAAATCTCGAGGAATGTAAAATCCTCACCCAAAACGCCTGCTCCGCTGACGCGTCCACTCAGCCGTCTCGCCCCCCAGCGGCAGCGCTACTCCTCCTTCTCGCTCGGCTGATCTCCAACTTCCTTCGTATCGCCTCTTTTTCCTTCTGAGTCCTCTTTCGCTCTTCCTCGGTCTCGGCGCTATCAGATTCCGCTTTGCCATCGGTACCAGCCTCGTCCACACGCACGCGCTTCCCGCGCCCTTGCTCCTCAGTCGCAGAAAAACCAACGCGCACACTTGTTGCGCTCGACTTCCTCTTGAGACCTTGCGCTTCGCAGCCACATCCGCAATACTCTCCATCTTCCCGAAACCTGCTCATGCGCCTTGTCGAAGCGTCCACCACCGGTCGTGGACTCTGCCCCGCCCTTCTTTGCGCTGCCCAGCGGGCGGATGGCCCGCGAGGCCGGCGGCGTATGCGGCACCCCACCCTCGCCAAACACGCGCCGGTTCATCTCTTTCATCACCTCCGCCGCGAGTTTCGCCTTGGTCGCCGCATCTGGCTAGTCACGGTGAAGCTGAATGGTGCGGGCTGGGGCGACGGAGAGCCGAACACGAACGGCTTCACGGTCTTAGGCGTCGACGGCTCGCCGCCGAATGCAAACGCGCCGGGCATCGGCACGTCGTCGTCGTCTGCGCCCATGCTCGCCTCCAGGCTCATGCGCCGCTCTGTGTCGTCCATGGGGGGCGAGGCCGGGAGCGCAGGATAGAGCGACTCGGGGAACGCGGGAGCCGCTGTAGGACTCCCCAGGTCGAGGTCGAACGTGGTCTTGAAGGTTTCAGATTGGGGGTGTCGCCCGGGGGAGGCAAGGTTGCAGTGGGGACAGCGTTGGCTAAGCTGCCGAAGGAGACAAGACGGATGGTGGTGGTGGGACCCTGTTTGCTGGGGGTGCGCGGGGCGATTCCCAAGCTGAGGCGCGCGTTGACTGGCGCGGGGACCCCCGGACGTAAAGTGTGTCCGGGGAGTGGCGCGGTACCGAGGGTGGGGTTGAGGTTAGCGGCAACGACGGCTGGGTCGGTTGTATCGAATGTAAAGTGGTCGGTCTGGAGGTCTTCAAGGGACGGTGGTGGGAGGGCGTGGTATGGCGTCGAGTTCTTCAAAAGCTCGTCTGTGGTCGCTGAAGGCGGTGGAAGTGGAATGAGGAGAGAAGCTTGGAAGAGATTTGGAAGAGGCGGTGTCCCACGGGTGGAGGTTGAGCCACCAGTGGCATGGCGTTTGAGTCCAAGGAAGAGGCCAGTGCTCTTATAGACGAGCTCACTGTTGTTGCTGTACAAAGATCGTCAAAAGACAGAGAGGCACGAGGACGAGATAAACGTACACTTGGAGCTGTTACTGCCCGTACCAAATTCCCCTGTGAGTGTGGTGCTACTCTTCAAGGAGGAAAGAGTTCCCTGAGAAGAACTGTCCTCCGCCTCCTCCATGATACTGTCCATCACAAGCTCCCACTGCGAGCTGGGTCGGGGTGGAACGCCTTCTGTTCCTGCGAAGTTTCCGCCTCGTCGTCGTCCTGGGCCACAGGCGCGCCTTCCTGCTCGCTGCGGAATGCGACGCTCAGCGGGCTATCTCTAGGAAGACTTTTCGCATGAGATTTCAGGCGCTCGACGAGTTCTACGTTTTTGCCGTTTGCTTTGATCGAGTGTATTTTGCAGAGCTTTACTAGCTGATCGCGCTTGAGGGAATGGAGTGCTGGTGAGTTGAAAAGAATTTGGGTTGTTGTCGACATCGTAGGCGCTCTTTTGGCATACCAAAGTGGAGGCGAAAAGAAAAAGAAATCCAACTTGTCGTCACGTGCTCGCGCGACGCGTTGCTTGTCAATGTTTGTCAGCGGCTCATTCTACGACCTGGAAAACCTTGGCCATTGGCCCTTGGGAGACCTAAATGATTCGGTTGCTGCTTTATCTGTATATCCTCATTAGCTCCCAGTCAGAATCCGAGTCAACGTGTCGAGAATAGTTCACAGTTGCCATTTTCCCCGCCCTTTTCTGCCTTCCTCTCACTGTCTCAATGTCTCACTCCTATTGGTATTTCGACGATGCACCGGCGAGGGAATAAATCGAAGAAGGTGAGCTTTCCTTACTGTTCTATTTATTTTATTGACTCTTTCAGGTCCTAAATGTGCGACTACGACCAGCAGGGCGGACGCAATGGCCCGTGCGCGCGCGTCGCCAGAGCCCACCAACTGCTGGGCAGAAGACAGCCAGATAGTCGGCGGCGACGACACGGTCATGAGCGGTGGCTCGTGTCGTCCGTTTAAGAACGTCGTCGTCTGTGCCACCGGTGTCCTCGACAAGGTCAGTCCTTTTTCGGAGAGGCGTCGACGCGTCCAATCTGACGCGTCGCAGCCAGCATTGTTCAAGCTCGCAATTGAACTCGGCGCGACGAGCGTCCGCGCGTTCACAGACCGCGTCACCCACCTTGTCGCAGAAAACCACGGCGGCGCGAAATACTTCGTTAGTGAGCTTGATGTAGTCGTTTGCTGCAGCGCTAAGACGCGTCGCAGTGCGCGCTGGAACGCAAAATCCCTATCCTGCTGCCATCTTGGATCGCAGAAAGCCACCGCATCTGGAGCATGTGCATTTATCTCAAATATATTTTAGCGCTGGAGCCTCAATGTGCCTAGAGCATGGCGTGCACCGACTGCCCATCTTCTCCGGCGTCACCCTCTCAGGTATCCCAGACATCGTGCTCCGAACGCAGATCAACAAAGCGCTTACCGCGGCCGGCGGGTCGTACGCCAAGGCCCTTGAGCGCCCTGTCCGCGTCACACACCTATTCTGCGCCGGCGAAGCCGAGACCGACAAGATGTGGTACGCAGAGAAATTTAACAGCGCCAGCGAGGCAAACCCGCTCATCCAGCTCGTCTGGGATGAGTGGTTCTGGGACTGTCTTGAGTATGGCGGTGCATACAGCGCGTTTCATTGACTGTATTTCGCCGACTGTCACTCGACACGACAAGACACTTCGACGAGGCAGAGTACCAGGCGCGGCTCCCCCGCCCGCAGCGCAGATGTGCGTTATTTTTCATTTTATCCCGCAGATGCTGAATTCCTTCCGCGCACACAGCCACGGAAACACATCCTCCTCACGCTCACCAACACGGAGCGCGCGCAAGCGCACCCACACACTCGGCCGTCCACGTCCCGAGTGCCTTCGACGACGACGCGGAAGACGATGAGGGAGACGAGTTCGCGCCGGTGCAGAGCGTGCCAGGGTTGACGCTCCAGCTCTGGAGCAGCCTCCTCAAGGGCCGCGGGTACGAGGTTGCGCGAGGGGGCGTTGTTTTGAGCCCGGGCAAGGCACGCGAGATGATCGTCATCCGAAGTTTGAACGAGGATCCGCCCGCACAAGACGCAGGTACAAGCGGCCTCTCGAGCTTCCGCCGCGCCAATTCGATCATTGTGCCCCGCGAGCGCGAGGGGAGCGCCGGGCCGAGTCGGCTGCCGTTTGGGAGGAGCGCGAGTACAGCGAACGCTGCGAATTCTAACAGCAACAACGCGTGCCCGTCGTCCGCGCGTGCGAAGCGCCTTGGGAAGAAGATGTCACCACCGCCGACGTCAACGCCTACGCCAGCGTAAACGCACCACAAGCCACCCCGCCGGCTCGGACGCCCCGTCGACCGTCTTCGCCGGGCTACGCTTCTCCTCCGCGGGGAGACCGACACCGCGAACGTGCGCAGCGCCATCGAAAACGCAGGTGGTTTCATCGTCCGTGCGGACGCGGACACGGACGCAGACTACATCATCGTCCGGCTTGTTAGGTGCGCTCTCTGGCCCCGGTCCTCTTTTTCTACTCAAACTCAAAACTGGTACAGTGGCAGCGCCTTGTACTTTGCAGAGCACAACGCGGCGGCGCGCGAGCGGTACCGCACGGAGTGCTGGCTCGAGCGGTGTCGTTTCGTGGACCGGGTGTGTGCCCCGGACGAGCATGCGAGCTTTGCGAAGCGCAGGCGCACCGAATAACGTCGCGGATCGACTCGACACGCCGACAAGGCAACTCGGACCCGCTCCTCCCTCGTCCTTTTGTATTATCCCGTCGATATTCTAATCACCTGTCCGGTTTATCACAACTTGTTCGTACTTTAAACATATTTATTGCCCAGCTAGTTCGGTATGCGTTAGGCAATTTACTGTGTGATCCCTTAAGCATGCGAAGATTTCAGATATATTCTGCATAGTTCGATATAAACGAGATACAAACGATATTTGCAAATATAAAGTCCGTGGAGAAGAGCTCATACGCAATTGAGGGGATCGACGGTATAGAATGTTCGCGCTAATTGTGAGGAGGCGGATCCCGGTAGACAAGAAAATTGGGCCCGGAAGGTGTATCGCGGCGTGTGAAGCCGAAGGTGGACAGAGCAGAGGGCAAGGAGCTTGAAGGCTTTGAAGTAGAAGGCAAAGAAACCAGAGGCATACGAGATATCACGTCAAGCAGCTGATGGGTGTCCCGGATTTCTTGAAAAAGGCGCGCTTCTGCGTCTGTCGTTTGATAACGGGGTAGTCGAGTGGAAACGGAGTCAAGGCGGGGAGCAAAGGTCGTTGATGATGGAGCGCTTGAGGGTGCCGTCATTTGAAGAGCGAGGTCGGCGTGGGTCGTGAAGGGACCTGGGGGAAGAACGAGAGGCGGTCCGAAGAGGGATTCGGAAAGGAAGGCGGGAAGGTCTTTCGTTGCAAATTTGGAGGCCGCTGATACCAGCTAGGGAAGCCAAGCCCAATTTGAGCCCCAATAGACAGTTCGATGTATCTGTACGTACTCTCGAGACCAGACCGTGAGGCCTGCCAGAGGCCCTTGGAGATGACGTTTGACTGCTTCCACTCTGCTGTACTCTTAGCTGTCTGCGCACCCGA
Source organism: Mycena leptocephala (assembly GCA_029378395.1). NCBI lineage: Eukaryota > Fungi > Basidiomycota > Agaricomycetes > Agaricales > Mycenaceae > Mycena > Mycena leptocephala. The sequence goes on from JARJLF010000597.1 coordinate 129,286, forward strand.
GATTGCTTGGCGCGTATCTCATTCAGCGGGCCGGCGCCTGTGCAGGATCGCATGAGCAAAGATTATAGGGCTAATAACACACATACTGACATCCAGTGTAGTGCTCATTTTTAGTTAGCTTTATCCTCTTCGCAGGTCTTCCTAGCTCTTCCCTACCGTATCGTTTTGCCTTTCTCGATGGTGCCCTAAGTCCGTAGCTTCTCATCGTCGAGTCAGTGGGAAGCTCAGAGTGAAGTCGATGAGCCTTACTATTCGATGTAGGCCTCTTCGACCGCGATAATCACGGGCCCGAAGGTTACCACAACCCAAGGAGTAAGTACCTCTTCCCCGAGCTCTTTCAAAGCTGCACCAAAAAACAACATAACGGCTTTGTATGTGGAACCTCCAGCGTAGACTTCAATATTGGCACGAGTCAACAGCAGAGAAAAGGTCTTGGCGTTTAGTATCGCATTTTGGATAACCTGTGGGCATCGCTGTGAGTCGAATCTCGCTAAACTCCAAGCGCTTGGGACTAACATCGTAAGATCCGACTGGGACTTGGAAACGCTTGATGACGAACAAAGGTCTTGAGCGAAACCATCAAGAACTCGCGGCCATCGAGAAAGTAGTCTTCTTTGGCTTCGTCGTCGGCGAGATCCATCGTATCCCAAAATTCGTCGCAGAGGACTGGCCAATCGACTCTGATGCGTTGAATACAAGTCTCGATAGCGGATGAGATCCGGGCGTCAAGAGAGGGCATTGGCAGAACCTGGCGTCGTATATACATTGAAGAAGAGGGTATCACTATTTGAACTTCGAAGAGTCTTCAAGTTTGAAGGTGGACGAGACAACGGACGAGAAGAGACAAGTCAACTGATCGAATCATCCAGAAAAGGAAATCTCGAAAGCCATCTGGGGATTTGAACTACTTATTGCGAACTCGAGTGGGCATTCAAGCTCCCGCTAGTGCTCTTGCAACTTATGAGGCTTATCTGGTCCTACTCTTTCAAATGGCCTGGAATTTACGGCCTCTCTCACCTCAGCATAGTGTCAAAACAGGCCATCTCGGCATTTGCCGGCGGAACTTGCGGCCCAACCAAGGTACAAAACTCAGGTGAAGTCGTTGCAACTTTGACCATGATTTATATGGACCTGGCCGTTGCGAGCGCGCAGGTTGACGAACTCCAGTATCAGGGCTGATTTTGTAACCAACCAAAGGTAGACGGGTTAACAGCCCTCCGCGCTCAACCCGAGTGCCTCTGCTTTTTGTCTTTTCTCTCTCTCTTACAACAAAGCGAGGTACGAGCTCAAAAATTGTTGTAGCGTTTGTTTATAACTTAAGAGACTATCTCTCTCTCTATGTCTCTGCCTCTTTCTAGTCTTTCTAATTCTCGTTACGGTATGCTATTCGAATTGACTCACTGCCGGCTAATACAAATTTAAATAAACTCCCGCTGCTTCCCGGAGACCGCGTAGAGCCTCAAAATCGATATCATGCTGCCTTAGGCACAAGTTGAGGGTCGTAGGGGCCGGCCACGGTTGCGAAGCGGGGCCCAAAATGTCTTTAACGGAATTCGATGTGAAGCATTGGTTGATCAGGGCTAGAGAGGATATTGCGGGGAGAAGTTAGAGAGGCCGCCCGGGGTGGAAATAGTGTCAAAGAAGGGTCACCAACACAAGGCTCTTTTGACAAAGGAGAAGGAGGTTAAGGCAGAGAAGGACGGGTGGGAGGAGATTCCTCAAATTCAAGAGCACGAAGATCTGGTGGTCGTTGGATGATGTCGATTTTGTCGAAGAGATCGATTATAACCAACGAGGAAGACTTGTCTTATTTATCAGAAACGGAAATTTTTCAAAGATGGGAGATAAAACTGGCGTTCCGTTAAGGAGATCCGGCGTCAGTCGAGGACCCGAGGAGCAGATGAACCAACAAGGGGCATTGTGTCGTGATCGCGAAACGTGTATAAGAGGCCGTCCACTGAGGCACCGGTATTTGCACCAAGCCACCCATTTGAGAAATTTTTGACGAGGTCCGAAGTCCTGACTTCAGTCTTGAGGTGCTGATTAGGTTCTCCTTTTTAACAATAAGTATTTCGTTTTTAACAATCCTCAACCGCCATATACGATTGATGTGGGGAACAATCTGCTCAACGACGAGACTGCTTGTCACTTGAGCAGTGTTATTCACCTACTAAGCAAAGGCGGCATAGTCGAGTCTCGAGAGCGCTCGAGTAAAAAAAGCTGTCGATCTATCTGCATCCAAGTGGGCATTAAGTAACGAGCGCATACTGTATCGATATGTAGGGGAGCAACCAACCAAGGACCGTGACATGCCCGTTGCCTCTTTTTCAGGCAACGGAGGCCACCGTGAGCGTGACCGTTGCCTCAGAAGGCAACGAGATAAATATTTTTCCCTCAGAAACAGACCAAATACGGGATTTCTAGCACTTATCTAGTGCTTTCTGGAGACTGGTTTCGTGAATTTCCCGACCTATTCCCAAGGCCAGGAATTTTTTTCGGATTTCTTTCGTCAATGTCACGATTTTTCCAAGCAACCGAGCTCACCGTGACAGTGACAAAGGCAACGCAACGGCCGGGCCGTTACCGTGACCGTTGCTCCCCTACACATAGAGACAGTAGTCTGTTGTTAACCGCGCCACCGTGTATAGGTGGCCGCGTTATTACAAATCATCGGAGTTTGAATTCTTCCCATGCCTATTTAGCACTTCCAAGACCCCCTCTTCGGGCTTCCAGAGAGAAAGCATATGAAAACCCACTTCTGATCCATAATAGCTCCTCGAATTCTATTTTTTTGAGGTCCATTGTCGAGGAATAAAAGAGGCAGATTATGTCAGGATTGGTCATCCGTTGAACCATCAAAGTTCGAACTTTTGATTCTTGAGCTCTGCCGCCGGGAGTTGTGAGGAGAAGTTGCTCAGTTTATGCTATTAAATACTACCGGGACTTCAAATTTGTGAAAAACACGCTCTGGAATGCATACCAGCATCCAAATTACGGTTGTGATTTGTAATAAGCAGGCCACCGATCGCGCGATCGACCTTATCAACAGACTACAACATGCGAGGCACGAGCACCAATATTGTTGTAGTGTCTGTCTATGAGAGACTAACGAGCGCAGGCGCACCGAATAATCGCGGATCGACTCGGACCAGAAAGGTGCGACGAAGTCCGCCAATAAGTAAGTCCGTTCCAATCGAAAAACCCAGCCAAATCTGGGACGGGACACTCTTGTCCCACACTGCAGTAGCGATGGCTCAGCTGCTTGCTTAGGTCGTTTGAGAGAAAAGATCGGCCCTGGTATACGACCGTTCATTTGTGTCGAGAGGAACTAGAAAAGCTCCGAGCTGATCGGAGCACAATGGCATTTGGACCAAACATGCCCCCGTATATAATCAGCGCTCAGCGCTCAGCTCTTGACCGTGACCTCAACTTGACCTTCCCGTGGATTCACCAATTCTTTCAATCTCCGCTAGGTTCTTCTCGGGCTATCATCAATCACCCATTGTCCCCCAATAGCGACTGGTTCGAGTCTATCATGGCCACTCGTTTTCAATCTTTTTTATGCAACATTTTTGGGGAGTCTATTGTTGCATTAGAAAAATCGTCTCGAAGCAAACAGTAACTCCTCAGCATGCTGTTTTTCTCTAACTCGGAGTCGACACTGTTGAACAAATCTCTGAAACGACCGCCGGCACCCAGCGGCTGCAATATTAATGTTTAGGATCAACCATGTGCTAGACCCTTAAATTCACTTTCGATTTTCTCTTGCTATGCATATCGGTGAGTGAAAATAAATCCCGATTCTTCCTGTCTGCCAGTGATGAAAAAAATCATCTGCAAATTTACAATCGCGACGTGCTTCGGCGCGGTGGGCGACGGGATCCATTCAAGTCTCTGATTCACCCTTAATTCCTGTCGAGGTTTCCCTTGTGAATAATCTGCTAATTACTTTAGGTTTCTTTACTTCAAACTCCAACGACTCCGTGACACTTTCGATGGACCGTTAATCTCCAATAGAAACCAAGAAGGGAGCGCACTGGCTGCACCCGTTTCTATCGATGGAAGTGCCAAGGTTAACTAGGTCCCCCATGTCGGAAGTGTCCTGCATCAGCTGCGAGTCTCAAGCGAGCCTCGTTCAAAATCTTCCAAATCTTCGTTGCGTCACCCAGCACGAATAGATTGCTGATATTCGTCGGAGCAGACCCTCAACCAACCAACTAAAGAGACTCCAGATGCACCCTCGCCTCTGACGTGCACTGAGGCGCGCTCCGTATGAACGCGCGAGGATTGGATGTACATATTGCAGACACCAAATACCACTTGCTCTACGAAGCCTTCCAGTTCTCGAGACTTTTTGAAACTCAAACGAAATAAATCTAGGTTGATAGCGATGTAGATATAATACAATGTGGGCTAGCGGTACACTGTGATGTGGTCAGGATAATACATGTGGATGTGGGAATAGTACATGGAATTTGGTGTGGATTCAATATGTAAGGTGTGTGATTGTGCTAGTATGCACGTTGTTTGCCCTTCCCGGGCGTCGGGGCGTTCTCCCGGCACGTTCTCTTCACCTTCGCTCTGCTCGCCCCTCCTCCTTGTCCTGCTCCCCGTCCAACACGACCATTGCAGCCAGGAGATTGGAGCGCCCCAGCGCGATCCGGTCAAACACGTGTTGACGGACCGCGCGTACCTCTGCCTCTGAAGCAGCGCGTACCTCTGCCTCCGGAGCAGCGCCCTCCATGAACAGCTCAAGCTCCTTCTCTGCCTTCGCACATTGGCTCACCGACAACACCTCCCCGGGCTGCAGGCTTGAGAACAGCCCGCTCCAGGCAGACGTATGTGTTTGGGAGCTTTCCGCCTCCACCTCTGCCACCGCTGGGCCATGTTGCTGGCCGACCACGGGCTCGCCCAGGACGTCTACGGCTTCGCTAAGCTCCCCATGCGTATGTTTGGGTTCGGGCGAAGCCAGCTCGCTGAGGGAAAACACGGAGGATGAGGTGGTGACGCCAGTGGGGATCGAGGGCGGGAAGAGGGGCGAGAATGGGGGGAGAGAGGCAGCCAGCTGGTCATCCGTGAGGAAACCGTATTCCCACTGGCGTTCGTCAACGTCGGCCTTGACCCGTGCTGATTGATCGCGAAGGTCCGCGAGCTCGCGCTCGAGCACACCCATTTCGGCACGGAGCCAAAAGTGGCGCTCGTACAGCCGCGCCTTGGCATCCTCCACTCTCGACAGAATTTGAGATCGAGAAATGGGGGCTGGCTCCTCGAAGGCGTGCTCCAGCCCGTAGGATATGTTGACCTCACAGGAAGAGGAAGAGGAAGAGGAAGACGGCGGAGTGGCGATCGCTGGATGCTCGAACGCGGGCTCTGCGCCGTATGAAACATTCAGATCCGCCTCAGCTCGGAGAGCTTCGGCAGTGATGGAGCTGGAGGACGCGGAGGGGAGGTCGTTGAATATTCCTTCCGTGACAACACCGCAAAGGAACCATCGACTTCGTGAGACTGCAGAGGCGCCAGGGTAGAGGAGGTGGTGGCGGTCAGCGGAACCTCTGGCCTAACAATCGGAGCATGGACAGTGTCATCAATATTCTGCTCCATGAGTTCTGTGGGTTGGGCGGTAGCTTGCCTACGAGTGCCATACACTGCGGCTATTATCAATACTGACACAGTGGCCCACCCACACCAGCCCGTAAAGATTAGAAAGAACGGATCAGTGAGAGAGAAAGTGAAGGAGAGTTCTGGCTCCGGCGCGATTTCCAGGGACGGCGGAGGTGGAGGCGGGCTAGCGGGGAGGTAGATTATGTGTGGGGCATTGGAGATTCGTTCTGGCCGCTCGCGAGCGCCTATTGAGTAGTTGGCTAGTCCTAATAGGACGGGCGATTGTGCTGGACCAATGAAAGAGAGGAGAAGGACATATAACAGAACTGAAATCAACTCCATCTGAGAAAATATTTAGTATTGGCGAGAAAGACAACGCAGAGAGGGTCAGAGAGCTGTGTGTCGAGTGGGAGGAATCGCACTAGGCGGGAACATACCCTTTGGCGCGTCGGGGGAAGGCTTAAGAAGGGGTGGGACCTGGAAGAACTACGCGTTATGTTGAGTAGGAGGAATCGCACTAGGCGGGAACATACCTTTGGTGTGTCGGGGGAAGAAACCAATGTTATGGATGCTTTATGTGCGAGAAAGAGAGAGCGCGTCCACATGACACATGCGAGCGCGTTTCGAGTCGTGTTTGCATCAATGTGCGTTTGTTGACTTGTCTGGCGGCTGACATGATCGCTTCACACTTGAACCCGTACCACAACATGCTCCAGATCCCCTCGTCCGTTCTCAGCCTCTTCTCCTTCTCTTCCAAGGGCCTTGTTGGTCTCTTAGGTGGTTTCTGTATCGGCGCTCAGCTTACCGTCAGCATCGTTCTTTCCGGCCTGTCCGTTCCCAAGATCACCGACAGCCTCAACCTTGCGACTCGAACCACCGAAATCGTCCTTGTGCCCACGAAATGTGCCCTGTCAAATGGAACTATCTCCTTCCCTTACGTCGCCGCCATGGGCTACGCTACCATCATATTTGCCGGCTTCTTTTATATCCTTCGTGCAAAGGGCTTCAGTTGTTCGTTGTCCACTTTCCCTCCTATTCAGAATCCCCCCGACGGACACCCACCCAATGCCGAAGAACCCATACCTATCGGCTTCATAACACCTCCTCGTAGCTTTTCGCTCTCACATAGCCATAATGTCGTCAACACCCAGCCTCCATCACCTCCGCCTGAACCAAGCTCACTGTGTACCACCGGCAAGGCCCCGCGACGGAACAGATGGATTTGGCTTCTTTTACTACTTCTCTCTCTTGTGGTGATGCTGCTTGTTGGGATCTACGTTTATTTCTATTTCACCTGCCCCGACTCCCCCGCCACCTTGGATGCGTTCACTCCTTTTGGGTCCAGGCTATCTCGGCGACCGAATCTTCTTTTGCAAGGGGTGTATTGCAGCCGTGGCGTGTATTTCGACTGTCAACTCCTACATTTCGACTCTCAGCACCTTCATCTCTTCGTATGGTTGGCAACACTCCAAACTCCTCCTCATTTCCCTCACTTCGACTATCAGCACCTACATCTCTTCGTATGGTTGGCAATACTCCAAACTCCTCCTCATTTCCATCACAAGCCATTTCGTCTGCATCCGCATTGTCAAGGCTCTTAAGCGTCGTGTCTATGCGGTGCGCCTTACTTGGCTGGCTTTTTGGACAATTGGGCCGATTTTGCTACCATGGTTGCTATTATCTCCTTTCCAAACTCAGTTGGATCCTCTGGATTCCATGTTATTATTCAGCCTTCCTGGGAATTCGTGACCGATCACGAGGATTCGCAGCCTATCGTTGTCACCGTCCACAAGAGTTTGCTTTGGCTCTGGCGGCATGTGCAGTTCTCATTCCCGTTGACACCGTCCCTCGACGAAATCCCAGTCAGTGTATGATCTCCGTTTAATCCGTTTAACGCTCACAATAAGATAGATGATCGTTGGCCCCATAATGATCCACACCCATCTATTCTTTGTCTGGCTGACGTACATCGTCCTGATCGTGTTTCTCGTGATTGCAAGAACTCTAATTCCGAAGTTCTTGACCCCATCTCGCCTCAAATACCTCCTGCGCCGTTGCATTTTTAATATCGCATTCTTCGGCAGTTATGTTCTGATTCTGTTCTCCATCGTGGAGTACAGTTTCCAGTCTCCTGATGTGAAAGAGATACTGTGGAAGGCGTTCTCTTGTCGTCAGTCGAGGGATTCAGTACGAGTTGTTCTTTGGTTCATACTATGGGACTATTGGGATTGGAAATCCGACCAAATCGACCATTTCATCAGCTTGCCTCGAATATCCTCATGGCGACATTTGAGTCCTGGAATGCGATGTGCTTGATGCGGAAAGTGGTAAGGGACTCGGTTTATTTCTCCCTCCTTGCTAATCGCGATAACTCTCTAGCTCATCGTGGCTCCTGCCGTTGTACATTATGGTTACTATGATATCGTGAGTTGCACCAGTGCTATCTATCCGTCTCAGGCTGATTCTCTTCGACATTAGATACCCGCTGCTAAAAAACTTTCGGCATTAATCCGGAAGTGGCGACGGCGATGGTATGTGCCTAGTGTACGAGTCCTGGCCATTCTCATATTTATTCTTCATCTCAGATTTCCTTCTTTCGTTCTTCACCTGCACGACTCGGTCTGAGAATCGACGAGCGGTTCACGGTACGACGGCGTGCCGATGGCCAGGAGAAGTGGTCAAGGCGGCGCTCGCAGCAGACTACACACCGGAAGTTTCCCATCAAGAATGACGGACATGCACGACGCTGCCGCTGCGGCCATGAGGATTGTCGGGGACGCCTTATCTTCCTCACCTCCAGCATCTCTCGGTTTCCTGAGATGGTGTTTTGCTTGCGACACGTGCATTTATCTTCCTACACTGCTCTTCATTTTCTGACCCTTTTCTTTTCCCTAGCGCTGGCTCTGCTTGGGTTGTCGTTGCCAAGGTCCCGCGTCCACTTTCCGACCCCCGAGTCTCAGGTTATACCCGCAGCCGTACGCCTTGTCCATGGCGCACTGAACGCCCGCATTTTCTATGGATCCACTGCTTCATTTGGTTATACCCGCAGCCGTACACTTTGTACTTGTCGCACCGAACACCTCCATTTTTCTATGGTTCCCTCGCTTGCTTAGGTTATACCCGCAGCCTTTGGTAGATCTTGTCCGCCGTGCCGCACCGAACTCTTATTATTCTGTTCCGTCTCTTGGACTCCTATTTTGCACTACGACTGGGATTGTACAATGAGTATTGACGAATCTGAAGCATCCATGCCTGCACATATATTCTTTGAGGCTTATTTTTTTGTGGAGTCCTGATCATCTTTGGACGGCGCGACGCGCTTGAAAAGACACCACGTGCTGGGAAATTGATCTGCTTTGTAATTGCTCTTCTTCCACATATCTAGTCTTTCCTATCGGGTTTCCCCTATGCTTCTTGGTCCGGATCTGCTGCACAGTCTCAGTTCTCTGGATCCAAAGTGGTTGACCAGTTTTTTTTTCCCGTGGCTACAGACATCATTGAAAGTCAAAAACTATGACATGGTTTGTAAGGGCGTGTCCTCGGCTCTTGAATTGCCTGGATCCGTCGGACCGTTTCTATATTACAACACCGCTTGCAAAAAAATAGCCTGGGCATCTCAAGGTTTCACCTTGCTTTAGCTAGGTCTCCCTACCTGACAATTAATTTCTCCGAAACCTGCAAGGAACAAACAAGACCAAACTTAGGATATCACTGAACCTCGAAACCTTAGCCGAAACCTGCAAGGAACAAACAGATCCAAACAATAGCATATCTCTGATCCTCGAAACTCGAAACCTGCAGGGAACAAATAGAACCAAACATGCCATAGCACTGAACAAAAAGTGTTTAAAAATTAAAACCTTTGAATTTTGTTCGGACATTTCCGACCGCTCTCGAGACTCTGCTTTTTAACACTGACTGGTCAACGATGGCACAGCTTGGGCACAGCACCGGGCGCGGAGCGCCCCCGGTGCACTCTTGTAAAGCAAGGTCCGAGATGGCAGTAGCCGGCCCCTAGTTCAGAAACTTTGCCTACAAATGCCAATGTTTCACTGTTGTTGGACCATACGCTTCAAGTACCCTAACAGTTGATCTTTGGGAAGCTTGCCTTCGGAACATCCTGAGGGAATTCCATCCGGTGCACAAACCCAAGTATCCTACTGCACATACGGTCAACCACCCTCAGTCTTTAATTTAAACTCTCAGGTCTGCTGGTTGGAGGCTTGTCTGGAGGCAGATTCAAGCTCACATGTCTACATGCAAAACCCTTTCACCGCTCGCACCATGCCTCCTGCGCGGAATAACAGTCTCTGTTGGACCAGCGCAAGCTCCTGTCGCATGTCATGTCGACGAGCTCCGTCTGTTATCACACAACCTTGGCAAAGTGGGCCCAAAGTAGCGACGTTTGCTGCCAGTTTAAATCTTGGTGGCAACTGAAATCCGAGGTCCGTAGGTCCTTTTCTCATTCTGGTCATTGTCGTGGTCATGTTGAATTCGATCGAAGAGTGGTGTTTGGTTCAGCGCTAGCCGATGTGAAGCTATGGACCTGCGTAGGTCTCAGCTGGAGGTTGTGTGTGAGGTGTGTGATCCGCTTATCCTCACACTCGTACAACCTGGAGGAGATTTTAGAAGGTTGTCCTCTGGCTCGGAACACACATCCCATTCAAAACGCGAAGACTAAGCTAACCTCTCCCCGATCAAATACCAGTTCTACGCGTTGAAACGGATGCGTGTCGGATGAGCGTGCACTCTACTACAACGAAAGCTCCTCGTTGAATTCCTCTTTCCCCGCTATTCTCTGCCTCATCTGATCGGCGACGTGCTTCCAGTCCCACCAAGATGTCTTATCTCAGTCTACTTATGCCCACACCACCCACTTTCTCAGCCGGGCCTCGAGTACATTCTTTTCTTAGTCACCTTCGGAAACAGACGGAAACAAAGCTTGCTTGAGCGACGTGGCAATTCAATTTGCAATCTAAATTGGTGTCAAGGGCTTCGCTTACCGTGTCACCTGCTCAGTGCTGCATCGTGTATAGTCTGGTGGTGCATGGATGGATGTCATTCGGCCCCGGTCCGTCAGCAGTGTGACGCGGAACTCACCTATTGCCTGCCCTGTGGCTAAATGCCCGCCTAGGTCGCGTTGAGTGTATATACACTACCCGATATAAGTAAGCGAGTTCAAGCGCGTCGGAGATGGCCGTCGACTATCTTAACATCTCGCCTCGCGGGAGATGACAATTGAAATGGAACGGAGAAAGCAGAAGCAGCCGGTGTCTTGGTCTTGGATTCGAAGCTCTGGATTAGAAGAGGTATGCATAAGCTTTTCGAAGAAAATCAACTCTTGTGGCGTTTTGGGGAGGCTACTTGCAGGGTCCATACGCACGGTTGGCGTACGATGGTCAACGGGTTTCCGTGACTGGTCGTTCACTTTTCTTGCGGTCCAGATCGCCCTGCTCGGTCTGTCTCGACTTCGCCCACACTGAGATCGACTGCTCAGCGTTGGATAACGCTACTGGTGCGCAGGCTGGGTGGACATTTCTTCCAGGTCGAAGGAAGAAGTAGTCATTCCTGAGGAGGAGGTAAGTGCTTAGCTCACTTATCATCACACTGAGTATTGACTACGGATGCAGGCTGCTCCGGAAGTGCGATTAAGGTCAAAAAGGCCAAGTCGAAACCGAAGGATAAGAAGTCTGCGCCTGCCCCCGCCCCACCCCAAGCCCAAGTCCGGCAAATCTGCCGGGACCTAAGCGGGTAAGAAAACGGCACTGCGTGGTGTCCGTAAAATAACCCCCATCTGCGTCCAAACTTGGTGGTAAGCACATTCTTTCTATTACTGACCTGTACTAATGTGAAGGGCAGTCCTGGGGTGTTTTTTCTATTTTTTATAATATATACATCACACGGACTATCCTCGCATTAATGTACATTTACTTTCGTTGTAATGTAGATTATTTGCTCGAATGCACCCCCCCTCTTGAGTCTTTATGCGTGCAATTAAGTTTGAACCGTGGAAATAGAGTGTTGCGGCGTATTTGCGTGAGTTGAGATGAGAGGGATAAACAGGCCCTGGTCTGTGCGCGGAAAGCAGGGTATAAAGGGAGGTGTGCTCTCCTGGTATCCTTGCCCAAGTGCAGCAAACTCCCCTCCCAAAAAGGTGAGTGTTCTTACACATGCACAGGCACGTGACTTCGGTTACGGATCACGGAAACAGCCTCGGCTGTGACGTTGATAGGGCAATTTTTGGAAACCCCTCAACTTATGCTTAAGTTTGAGTGTACCTTCAGTGCGCATTAGCTTACGAGTTTATGAATATACTGTAGTTAGCTTTCCTGTCTTTTAGATTGCAATTGAATGAAGTTTAGTAAAACAATCAGTCTGAAATCCTAAGAAACCTAAGCTCTAAGTCTATGATACTTAAGTTAACTGTGAATGAGTGAAGTACTGTAAGCCATTCACAAAACTGATTGTAAGAACTAAGAGAACTGGCTCAATGCACAATTGAATTAGTGATAATTGGTCAAACTCGGCACGGATTATACTTGCTCGGACAACTTCGCGATTAAAAACTTTCATACGTGTCCTTATGTCTATTAAACCAACTAGAGTAGTGGAGACCGCGGAATCTCCACCTCTCCTCTTGTTAGGGTGGGTAACACGAGTGAGAGTACGGGAATTGAACCCGCACCCAGATGTCCTAATACTGAGCTTCCCGGCGGTTCCAGGTAACGGTAAAATCGTAACGGATTGGAGTGTCTCAGACCTTCAGATTCTGAGGTAGTGGCTTTATGCCACTCTATGACACTGCGAGTGACGGGCTCTCTGCTTCAGCATCAGAACTAGACGACGAAGTGTTCTTTACCAAACGACTAACGCAACGGCATTGGATTCATTCTGATGAAGTGCAAGTCAGTAAGGACATCAGATTGGTGAAATGACTCGTTTACACTGCACAAGCTATGGGATCAACTTGCGTGGATCCAAGATGCAGAAATCTATCAAAGCGAGCCTGAAAACTCGCTCCGCTAATGAGACGCACTTGAACAGTTTCAACGAGAAGCTCTCGGGAGATTGATCAAAGGCTAAAGTCACTGGCAAGTGTCCCCAGCCATCAGAAAGTATTAGAATAGCTTAGTGATGTAGCCTGCCGATGCTGATTTAGCCAATGAAACTGCGAGTTAGATATATGACAGTTCACATTAATAGGGCACTCTACCTCATACTCAGCAATGAACTGGACGAAGCTCAACAATGAACTGAGAACTACCACTCTTTCTGTGTTTTTAACAGGAGCTCTTAGCGAAGCGAGTTTTGGGATTATCTCAAATACGTCTCGCCCATGGAGCCCTACAACGAATAACCAAGGTAAAAGTCATCACTCAACCAATGGTCGTCGCAGGATTGACTTTTGGGCTGAAAGAGAGGTTTCTCAATCGTTCAAGACAGCTCTACACGCTTTCGCTCGCGATAGACGTAATGGAGTTAGACGGGACAATCAGTACCCTCTCAGAGAATTCAAGCAGCCGTGGTTTTCACGCAATAAATCTTCGGATTACAACTTTGAATCCTGCAAATGGCGTCTAGATTTCTACAGGCCGAACAGGGACTCGCCCCCCCAACCTAAGCAATTCAATGCATACGAGAGGGCGCCATTACGGTGTGACACTTTTATGACTTGGAATGCGAACGGCTCGGCTGGACGAATGGAGGACTTAAAACACCTCTTATGCGAAGAAGGGTCACAGTATGTGTAGTGCAAGAAACCTTACAGGATGAGAAGAAAAAACCCTTCGATATTCCCGGGTATCGTGTATTCCACCGTCGTAAACATGCCCAGTTCCGTGGTCAAGCTATCTTGGTCCATGAATCTCTGTCTGCCTACGAGATCCTTGACGAGAAGTCCGACAACTTAATATATGTGAAGGTAGCAGGATTATACCCTGGCGCACCTTTCCATGTATTCGGGATATATATGCCATCCGGTGGGTGGCACAGGGCTGATCATACGGTGCATTTTAAATCAATGTACAAGAGGGTAGAGACTATTCTTGCTAAAGAACCTGAGGCTCGCATTATTGCGCCTGGGGACTATAATGAGATATCAAGTCAAGTGGCCCGTCGTGCAAAGGTCGAAAGAAGAAGCAGCTGCTACACCTTAACAGAGTGACAGGTTCGCGGTTATCTTTCTTCGCAAAGGCACGAAACCCTCTGCAATAGACCACATGTTAGTGTCCGCCTCACTAAGAAACTCCTTGCAAAGGGATCAGTATTACGGACGTGGCACACTGAATGCGATCGCCTCACTTGAAGCAAAAGTACGTTTACCCAAACAGACTTTAGATGAAACCTGGACATTAGTAGGTACATCAACAAAGCCTGAGCTGGTGCGTACCCACCAACATGCCTTAGTTTTTCATAACCGCTGGTCCTCCCTACCGGTTGAGGACATCACAACACAGGAAGAACTCGATGACGCTGCCGTCGATTTTTCTGATACAGTGGAGAAAACAGGGCTAGAACTGGGCTTCGTGGCGAAACGCTCCCGCAGGCGATATAGGCTGAATCGGGTATTGGCTAAACATGTCAAGAAAGTGCAAGTTGCACGAAAAGCGTGGAGGACAGCAGTGGATAAGTTCGCGGATGATGCTGATGAGCTGCACCTAGTGTACCAAGCAGCATTAAAGGCGAAGAAAGCAGCCGTAGGCAAAAACGAGAAGAAAAAACGGACGGCCAATGTGCGCAAGGTGATTGATATGTGCCACAGAAATGACATGAAGTCCTTCTGGAGGTGGGAGAAAGAGATGACCTCAGGTACAGAACCGTCTATTATGGTTACGCCGATTCGGCATGCCAATGGGTCTCTACTCACTAATGAGTCGGAAATCCTTGGTAGGACAACGGAGTACTATAAAGCACTGGCTCAAGACGACCCACGAAAATTGTCTCAGGATAAGGAGTACTGGGCGGGAAAATGCAAACGTCCTAGATGACAGACAGCATTCGAAGTGAACTTTCCGCCAACATGGGAAGAGGCACTAAAAGCAATGCGCAAAATGACCCCAGGAACCGCTCCAGGAGGGCTGGCTAACCACCAGATTCATCCAGACGTTTTCAAGGCCTTGCTACGCGAAGAATGCAACGAGAAAGTAAGGAGGGACCGTGGTGGGGTACCTTTAGGGGACACTATCAACGTGCCATTGCCTGAAAAAGACCTTCCAACCAACCTGTTGACTCCAATGGGGTGTGCCCTTAACAGGGTGCTTCAAGGTATATGGAAAGTCAAATCCCAACCTAAAAAGTGGGATACCTCGGTATATGTTTCAATATTCAAGAGTGGGGACCCCACCGAGCTCGTGAATTATAGAGGCATAAGTCTGATTGAGATTGCGATGAAAAATTTTACGTCTATCATGGCGGATCGCATCACAAATTGCATGAATTATCCTGAAGGGACTATTAGGGAGCAAGGAGGATTCGTGCCTGGAGAAGAGGCAGTAGCCCAGTTTATAGCCTTGGCTGAGACTGTTCGACGAAGGAGGTTAGCTAAGCTTTCAACCTTTGGAATCTTCGTAGATTTTAAGAAGGCTTTCGATAAAGTCCATCACGAGGCGCTTTTTGCGAAACTCGAGAATGAAGGCTTCAGAGGGGACTTTCTTGAAGTAATCAAGGGTATATACGAATCATCCAAGGCATGTGCCAAGGTAGGTGACAATTTTGGCGACCTATTTGACCTGCTGGTGGTACCCGTCAAGGGTGCCCACTGTCCCCTATACTATTCCTTATTTTTATCAACGATATATTCAATTACCTGCCTGCAGGAGTTAGTGTACCGGGTGTTAAGAATGAGGACAAATGTCCTGGATTGCTGTTCGCGATGACTTACTTGGGTTAGCAGACTCCTTGGGAAAAACGAAGGAGGTCCTAGCTGGGGTTGCTGCGTGGAGCAAGGAATGGGAAATGCCTGTTGGCGCCAATAAATGTGGTGTCATGGTCTGGAGTGATGATGAACAATTGGTAGAGGAGACCTCGAAAGAGTTATTCGAAATCGGTAAAGACACAATCGAGTATGTGAAGGAGTACAAGTATCTCGGAATTGTAGTCTCTCCTGCGTTGGGTGATTCCAACGCTACGGATGAGAAGGCACATGGGAAAACCTTAGCGATGAAAAACAAGCGGCTACGTTCGCGAAAAAATCGTTCCTTAGGGACTCGACAATCCCAGTCCTAGTCAGACTCACGTCCTGGAGAACTAAAATTCTCACGGTGGGGTGCTATGGCGCGGAATGGATTGGTCTCAGTCAAGAGCGCACTGATGTCATTCAAAAAGCCGCTGAAACGGTGCGCTTACAATACGTCTTGAATATGCTAGTTATAGCGTGTTGTGGAAACAACACTAAAACCACACAAACAATATCTTATCACTCCCAAAAGACTAGCGCAATCCTTAGTGAGTTCGGGTCCGGACCGTAGTATGCGGCCAGCAGGTTTGGATTGTATAGTTAACAACGAAACAAGTACTATGAGGCACTAACAAAGTCCCCGCGGCACTTCACTTGGCAAGTTACAGCAGTTATCTTTCCGCCGCGGCGTTGGATGAACGTTTGTATGAGACGGATACAAGAAGGTAGTGACTATAAAGATAGTTCTATCACTTCAGGGCAGAGTTTGTACTTGGTGTTCACAAAATATCCCCAGCAATGGCCGATTCCAATTGCTATAATGAGGCAAGCTGTTCTTCCTTGGCAATTCTCTTTACTGCAGGACTCTCCCGTACAGCAGACCTAAACTTGTCCTCGTTTAGGGACGTTTCCTTCACTTTTATAGTAACGGCTTAAGCGTTGACTGCAAAGTCCAACTAATCGATCCAACAGCTAATGACAGGACTCTCCCTGACGAGTGTGAAGGCAAAGCAGCTGACAAGTCACAACCAATTCTCAGGTGGTTAACCGTTTGAAGCTTAACTGATGAGTCCCTTGCTTGACAATTCGAGCCAACAACCAACTTCAATTTATAGACAAGTTACAAACAGAGATAGTAAACGAATCTCCGCGAAATATGCCTGAGGACACCCACGCCGATAGACGGTGCGATGAACTGGCTGTATGCGGGTTCTACAGGCTGCTTTTATAGTAATAGTACAAACAAAGGAGATAAACTAGATATGGTAACTGAGATGTGGTGCTTGGTCATGTAGGTTCGTTCCCTCGTGGTTCTTCGTCGATCCCGCATGCTCTTGGTGCCGGGAGATCGTCGGTTTTGACCCCCGCGGTCTATATTTGGTATATTGGCAATACCGCGGTGCCTTCCGCACCCGCAGTACGATGCCGCGCCGGCCTGGGGTTGAACCCAGCCTTTTCAATACAGTCCTCCTCGTGCTTGTCTTTGGTGGATCCGGCCGCGGGCAGTGCTTGGCCCGCGAAGTACCGGAGTGCCTGAATCCGATCGCTAGAATCCGAATTAGGACTTGTGTGTCTTTGATTTGACAGGTCGCGTCGCGCCGCGGCGCCACGTGATCGTCCGATCGCTTTGGCAGTTCCCTGTCTTAGGGTAACAATGGGTCTATGCTCGACCGCGGCCCGTTAGTAGGCTCCGCGGTAGGTTATACACAGTTATGGGACGCCGCGGCATGACCGCGGCGCTTTCCTCCATAATGTAACGTTAACACAACTATGTCTTTGGCAGAGAGGCGCCGCGGTGGCACCGGCGGCTCTCCTACGCAGTTTATTGTACCGCGCAACATGTTAAGTCTCGCCACTTCATCTATGCAGTCTCTGGGTCGCTTTTATAGGAATAAATCCCTTGAATAGGTTATAGGCGGTTATGGGTATATCTCCTTGGTAGTGCATTCAGAGTACAACACGCCGCGGCGTCACCGCGGTCGTGCTCTGAATACTACAGTCAGTAGTCGGAGCTCGCTCTGACTCTCCTTTATATCACCTAACAGAGTTCAGGTATACAGATATGTTTGTATAACACTGAAGCTATCCTGCACTTCTTAATGATGTGTTTATAAGCGCAAAAATAGCTAGAGGACGTGCATTTGGTGTTGCGCCGTCTCATCTCCCCTTTACTAAATCTCGACCGTCCCCGTCGTCAGTCCGCGCCATTCGCTTTCTGATGTTTAGTAGCCCGCGGGATGATATTTCCACGCGAACGTTATGATTTTAATTTTGCCTGCTTGAATAACCTTTTCAAGTTCAAATTTTTCCAGCCCTTCTTTGGACTTTTGGCCACAGATTCCAGCGCGGTGCACTGTCCAAGTTGCCGCGGAACCAAAATGACTTTGACACAAAGTGTCTGCGGTATGCTGTGTTGATCCCCGATCATTACGGCATGCTTCTGCAGATCTTTCATTTTGCCATCAAAGTACTAATAGGGGCTTGGTGAGACTTTACTTCGTCTCCAGACTCTCCTATTTTTCTGTCTTTGCTTTAGAACGCCTTGGAACACCTCGCCGCGGCACCTTAAAGACTACCGCGGTCCTCATTTACAAGTGCTGCGCAAGAGCTTCCTTGTATTGAGTCGACCCTGCGCTTAAAACTCTAATTTTTCCAAAATTATCATAAGCTCTAATTAAAGTGAGCTTCCGTCTTCTTGCATCACACTTGGGCGCGACCAATCAGATTCAAAGCCACCCACTTTGCGCAGCATCCCGCAACATTCCAGCGCATTCCATCGCTTTCTCTCTTGACTTCCATCTCGCTGACCGCCGCGCGGTCCCTTCGCTCGCACTCTCTCTACTCATGGCTCCAAAACAAACGGCCCCTAAGCAAAAGAAGTCCGGCGGTCAAGGCTCCGCAAGGCTGTCCCCAAAAACCCGCGCGGCAAAACCGTTACTGGCCCGCCGACACCGATGATTTCCCGGGGAAACGCTGAGTTTGGCTGAGCCGCGTTCCGCGGCCTGGTCTTTCTTCGACAACGATGCCTGCAGACGCCTGGTGTCCTTGTTCGCCGAGGTCTCCATCCGCCAGTGCCCTCCCAAGACTATCGCAAGCATCTTGCGCGAAGCTCTTCCTCACTTCGTCAGTCCTTTCTTTGCTTTCTTTCTATCAAACTAACTGCTTGTGACTTTTCCAGCAAGAGTTCCTTCGCCACGACCCCATGGTCTACGGCGAACACGTTTCTTTCCTGTACTCTGTCGCCAAAGCCACTAAGTTTGCTGTGGACATTCACTCGAAATATATCAAGGAGCCCGAATTTGCCGACCTGCTGAACATTTTTACGCCCGACATGCGAAAACTACGGGTGAGTTTTGTATAGCTGTCTCGCCGTGTTTTCCCTAAACTGACTTTCTAATTCAAATTAGGTTCAGCATAATCTACAGCCAGCCACCACCGCATTCGTCCTGCCGCGTATTCGCATGCCAGAGGCTGAGTCTGCGTTCGTCCTCTCGGAAGACGAGATGGACGAAGCTCCCTCGTGGTGATGTGGACGACGTGTCCGTTGTCGACCGTGACGAGAGGAGGAGGACGAGCCGCCTGCGCCCAAGAAGTTACGCCGCGAAGTAGCCGCTCTCCAACCTCGCCGCCTCCGCAGCCGTTGCTCTTCTAGCAAGTCCCGGAGCACGCCTTCCCTGGTAAGACGCAGCCCGTGGCGTCGTCTTCCAAGGTCGTCCTCTCCAAGATGCCCGTGCCTTACGTGGCCGTTCCGTCGAGCGATCTCAAGGTACGTTCCACTTTTTTATTTCTTTTCCAAGAAGCTGATTTCTTTCCAGCGCAAGCGCGACCCGCGATCTCGGCGTACCAGCCGCAGCCGCTGCCTCCGCCCGTTCCGACGCCCGCCGCGGCACCTATCCAAGAGACGCCACACACCTACGTGTAGATATGTTACATGAGATGCTGTCGAATCCTCCCGGCGGTATGCGCTTCTTCTTTTTAATCCTACCCGAGAACTTATCCAAATTCCCAAATAGACTGGGTGAGAGGGAACGCGCAGCCTCTTCCCGCCACGCAGCTGGTCCCAACCAGCTTCGTCCAGGATGGACTTGTTCCTGCCCTCTATTCACAGGCGCCTTTCAAATGCCACACGTGCATCAACTCGAAAAAGCGCTGCCACTTTCGTGGTATGAATTCATCTTGCGAGGAATGTCACATCGGCAAACACAACTGTTCGATCGTCGCGAACCCCACGCGTTTCCTTCAGAATATCGAAGAGCTTCGCCCCATGATAAATCTGGGTCCCGAGGGTGCGTATTTTAATCTCAATTTTATTGCCTTGCTGACTCCTCTTCTTGGCTTAGTTTTGTCCCGCGCCCTACTGCGCGCTATCGAACTCCGTCGCGACTGCGACTTTGTCTTTGCCCAACTCGCTCGTTTGACTAGCCGTCTCGAGTTGGCGCTGGACGAGGTCGTCCTTCGGTTCTCAAATATAAACGACATCCTCCCGCAGGATTACGTCCGTTTTATCTTCGAAAACCCCGGCGATGTCCAGCTCCTCGAAGGCCTTTCCGAGCGAATTCGCGCTTCGCGCCCGCACCCGGTACTTGAATTGCAACATCTCGAGAACAACCCGACGTCGGATATCCGCGCGAGGCGTACCCCTGGCGACCCTACTACAACCAACGAGTACTACGTCCCCGAGGAGCCTCCGCTCATGACCAATGCTCCTTCGTACACGGATATTCCAACCATTTCGAGTCACCGAGCATCGATCTTTGCCGGACAACCCTACGTCGAGACTTCCGCGGTTGAAGACCGACCTGGCGACCCGCATCCCCCTCTCGCGACCGTGCCTGCTGCCCCATCGCAGCCGCACGCGTCGCCGGAGACTTATGCAGTCAGCCCGTCATCTTTAGTGCCGTCAAACGCTCCATCCGCCGTGCAAACCAACGCCTCCGCGGCTGGCTCAGCCTCAACTAGCGCCTCCGCGGGATATCATTCCATATCGTCAGCTCGTCCGTTTGGCACGCCCGGGACTCTGCTCCATTATCCATCCGAGTTCAGCCCAGGACTCCCCCGCGGCAACCATCCCTGCGTCAAGCGGCGTCCGCGGCCGACTCTCCCTCGTCTCCGGGACAAGGTGGAAGCTCGGGTCAGTCTGGTAGTGGGGCGGCGTGAATTTTCTTTTCATTTTGATCAACGTAACTCGAGCCTTTTATGGACTCCAAATAGCTATATCAATCGTAACTTGTTTTCTTGACTTGACAGGATACTTTTTCTAGTTAACAAAAGCTGGTTTCGTATAATTCTTAACTAGAATAGTATTCCTGTAATAATTTCTTGACCAAATCGAATCTCGCACTTGATCTTTTTCTCTTGAAACACCTAAGTCCCTTGGCTGAGATAAGCGTATGACGCTACGACCATCAATCATCCTTAAAGATAGATTGATTTTAAGTCAAAATTCGATTTTTCAGTAAAATATATTAAGTCCGTAAAATCCTCCATCCCTTAGACACCGCGCAGCTATCCTCTTTCGAGAACTACTAACACAGTCCTTAGTATGGCTTTTACAATCTTTAGATTTTACTTGCTGGTTCGTGAAATTTGAAATCCTTCAAATCTCACGCGTCTTTACTGTAACCGCGGCCAATCCATGTGTACCGCGGTCACTGTTGGCCCACCGCGGTCCCACCGCGGCGTATACTTTTCCCTATCCACTGTACATATGTGACTTCAAACCACCGCGGTCTCCTTGTTTCAAGGAGGCATCATGCTTCGCGGTCAAAGCGTTGTAGATCTTTCACCCAAATGTGGTTAAATCCATCAACAGCTGATTTCGCGTAACTTGGTATAGTCCGATCATCAATATCAACCCTCTTCAGGTTACTGCGTTGAGTGATAAATCCGAAAATTTCACACATGTCCACGATGGACTTCAATCTAGGCTTGACGTCTCACGACCATCCGCATGTCTGCGCAATCCTTTCCTGGCCTCTGTGCCCTCTCCCCCCCACTAAAAATAAATAACCGTCCTCGGTTACGATTCTTGGCGTGTCAGAAGATTTACAGTGCCATGCGTATCTTTTTCGCACCCATGCGTTCACAAATTCCTAGACTCTAGACGCATTACTGCATTCTAACATCCTAGAAATCTATAAAAGCCTATAGTTTCTTGGTTTTAACTTTGTCTCTCAATCCTACGACCCATAGCTTCATGGCGCCTTCGCCACCTGAGCATGCCACTTCCGCGGTCGACCAGGCGTACGATGCTTTTGACGAGTCCTCCATCACCCTCCAGGAGATGGTCGAGAAAAAGCTCAGTGCTGGCTCTATCAATCGCCAAACCCATACCTCGCTCGATCGTAGTGTGAGTCCCCGCGGTACCACCGCGGCGCTTGTCTAATTATTTCTTTAGATGGGAATCGTCCCTTACACGAGCAGCTTGGTGGACCCAACTCGCCATGCTTCGAAAGAACGGCTCTATTGGCTCCGCGACTTCTGCAAGGAGGGGATCAAGGCCAAAACCTTCTCCGCTCCCGCTCACTCTATGTCCCAGCTCTACAAAATGCTAGAGACTTACGAGGCGCATCGTGAGTCGCTGAAGAGTAAGAAACCTCAGCCCGCTGTCGGCACTAAGGTCGGCAAGAAGGTGCGTTTCTTTATCCCATCTTTTGCGTTCACATCTCTTAAATCGCAATTTCATAGATTATTAAATCCTCTGCGACTGTCGAGACGGAACCTGAGTCCGGCGATGACAAGAGTGTGTCGGACGAAGTCTCCGCAACTGCTCCTGCTAACGAGGTACTCTTTTCCTTATAGGACTTCACTGGATCATGCAAAAACTCATTGATCTTAAGATGGACGTGGACCAGGAGGCGTCTTCCACCATTTCGCTTCTGCCCGCGGCCGTTATTACGGGCCCCGCGGAGTCGCGCGCTGGTTCTGGCGCTGTTCCTGCCGGTCTCCACTTTTCCAAGAGCAACACGACCGAGAAGCTGGACAAGGTGTTCAACCTTTCCCATTGATTATCTGCTCGTCGCTGATTTCCGTTTCCACAGATTATTTGTTGCACTTATTGCGCTGGAATCAATCATCTTGACTCCAATTGTATCTTAAAGAACAAGGCGCGCAAAATTCACGACCAGGAGGCTAAGTCCAAAGCTTCCAAGTCCGGTTCTTCCAAGGAAGTCGACGTTATCGTTATTGACGAACCCGTCGAGCTCCCTTTCGCTGAGGTTGTGCGCAAGGTTTTTGCAGACTTTTCTATTCGTCATAATTATACTGACGACGTCGGTATTACTCTCAAGAAAACCGCCGCGGAGGAGAAAGCTGAAGCCCAGAAGCGCAAGAAAAAGGTATGTGCTTTGGCGTTTACGATTTCATTAGAGCTCACATCTCATGTTTCATAGATGGAGCCCAAATTCATCATTACCGTGCGCAAATCCTACTTTTCTGCACGACCTGCTTTTAAACTTGCTTAATCCTAGGACGCTGATCCTTCACCCTCCGTTGTCATTGAAACATCGCGCAAGCGTCGTCGCCATCGCAGTGCTCATGTATATGACGCTGATCAAGAGTATGAAGTCCCATGTGCGTTTTTCTTGCCGAAACCAACACTTGGCTTTTTCTAATTGGATTTCGTAGCCAACCCAACCTCCGACGTGTCCTCAGGTACCATCAAGCGTGCTCGCGATCTCGTAGAGTCTGAGGACTTCGCAGTTACTAGCGAGCGCATGCACCAAGATCGCCACAAGGAGCTTAAACGCCAAGCCTTCATCTGTGGCTACCGCATTAAGCATTTCATGTCCTTGCGCAAGTTCTACCTGGAGGAGATCGCCGCCAACAAAGCTGAGTTGGACGATTTTCACGATGAAATGGACGCCGAATAGCCCGCGGTCTATTATTGGTACGTTTTTACCCGACCGCGGTGCGACATATTTGTCTGATGTTTCTGTTTCCAGATCCACCGATCCCTACATCACACCCTCATTTCATATTCGTTTCTCGACCGTAGCTACTTTCTCCAATCTCTCTATCCGTGACCTTCAACAGGTTACTTTCGTACACTCAACTGTATGTTCACGGACTATATTTCTCTTCACGTCCTTCCAGGACCGCTCCGAGTTTCCCTCGATATCAATGTTTTAGTAGTACTTGACATATCAATTGGTTGCCAAGTCCGATCGGTTTCAGTCGTTTCTAAGTCACCGCGGCGCCGCCGCGGCGTATAAAAACCCCAAATTTCTCGGTACTAAATCATTCCTCGTCTTTGCTTCCCAAATGCCTTTCCCTAGAGATGAACTCGAACGTTACACTCTCTATATGCTTCAAGATGCAAAGGTACTTGTCTTGCTCACCATCCATGTCTTAGTCTAATCGACCAACACAGGCGGCGAATCGCTGCGATAACTGCATTCGTGATAACCTTACCTGCCTCATTTATTCATGGGGCCGCGGCTGTCACTGGTGCGAGCGGCGCCTTTTAAGGAACTGCTATAGCTGCCAACTTTCGAGGTTCAATGACTTCGTGCAGCAGCGTCGCGTCGACATTATCGCAGGTCACTTTACTTTACTTTTTATTTGAAACGACTCGCTAATTTGTTTAACAGAGTTCCCCTTCGGTCGCGACGTTTTTACCCTTGACCAATTGCTGCCCCGCGTCCCCGCGGTGTTTAACCAGCTTCGTCGCAAGTATTATGTTCGCACTTCCGAGGAGTATCGCAGGAAGTTGGACACCATCAGCGACCCCGCGGTACTTCGCGAGATGCTTGACGAGTGGACTTGGCTTAAGTATAGTGACGAAGCCCTTGGACTTATTGCTATGCGCATGATCGACCTAGCAAACGCCACTGGAGTCCCAATCGTCACTGATGTTAACACCCCTGTCGTGTGCGTTCTCTGTTCTACTCTTCCGAGCGTTCTTCTGACTTTATGACGCAGTATTACTTTTCGCACTGTAATGTAGTTATTGTTTCACCAGGCCCGCGGCGTCACCGCGGCTGGATTTCCAATAGCCACACTGTTTCTCGATCGACGTTGTCCCCCTTACCGTAGCAATTTAAATGGTTTCGGACAGCATGATCGGTTTCATTGGTTTCTAAGCCACCGCGGTCTGACCGCGGTCCTATAAATCCCACTGTTATTCCTTTCATGTTTCTCGTGTCCTCCCCGTTCGTCCATCACACCGCGCTCAGCCATCATGGTGTTCCCGCGTGAGGAGTTGGTCGAATATTGCTTGTATCTGCTCGAGGATTCCATTGTATGTCGATCCTTTATACCACGGAGTCACCGCGGCGCTGAAACCGTCATTCCCCAGTCTATAACACCGTGCCCTTATTGTCTTAGAGACAATTTGCCTTGCACAATGTATTCCTGGCTTCGTTGCTGTCACTATTGCGAACGCCGCTTGATTTCGGATTGCCCCATGAACGAGGTCGCTTCCTGGCTCAGTTTCGTCGAGCGTAACCGAAGCAGTATCATTTTAGGTGCGTTCCTTAATCACAGCTCGTCTTCCTGGCTAATTCACTACCCAGGTTTCCCGTTCGGTCGCGACAAGTTCACCTTGGATGAACTTCTTCCGCATTCTGAGGCCGCGGCTCGATACCTCACGCGTCAGCATTTCAACCGCGCTCGTCGCCAGATCAAGCAAAAGATCATGGCTCAGACCGATGCCGAGGCCGTACGCCGTTTATCTGTCCAGTTCGCTCAGCTGAATTACGATGAGCGCGTCCTGGATTATTGCCGCGAGCGTATCGAGCAGTTGTCTCCCAACGGAGAAGGTCTTGCAACCGAAACTTATACGTTCGTCTTTCATTTCTTTTTGACACTACTGCGGGCTTGACCTACGATCCTAGTTTCACTGGAACCGTCGTCATGTAGACACCGCGGCCTTGTTCCGAACTCGTTTGGAGAACCGCGGGCCCGTATCTTCGGCCACGGCGTCTAGTCCAAACGGTTCTTCTTCCTCATCCGCCTCTGATTCTGAAGTCTCAGGTTCTTCGAAGTCTTCTGGTGTTACCCGCAGTCGTACTTTGTCGAATTGCAGATCTTTGCCTTTGTACTTCTTCTTAGCTTTCTTTGAATCAGACGCTGGGTCATCTTGGTTAACAAGTTCTTGCAAGGTTTTCTCGGAAATATCAATGAACTTTTGAATATTCGCCGGCAGTTGTATACTGTAACGCGCTTCATACGGAATGACCCTAAAGGCTGCAATCCTATCATGAAACATCGCTCCATTCATTTCTGCGACTAAATATGCACCCCCTTTGGTTCTTCTGATAACAACCATAGGTCCCATGTATCGAAGTGTCATTTTAGAGTTCAATGATTTCTCCACCTCAGTGTTACGGACCAAAACTAATCTTCCTGGTTTGAAATCATAGTTTTTAATTGACGCCTCATGATATCTTTCGTATTTCCTAACAGATACTCGTTTGGCATGATCAACGCGTTTCCGCATTGCCTCTACATGTTGAACATGTTTTGCCAAACTCTGTGCTCGGAGTCCGATTAATTCTGAGTCAGTCAATACCCTTCCAGGATATTCAACCAGCCATGTGGCTTCTTCGATATCTAATGGTAGAACTGGATGCGCTCCAGTAACCATGAAATATGGTGAACATCCCGTTCCTTTTCGTACAGTTATTCGATCTGCCCAAAGTACGATCATGAAAAACCAGAACCATTTGGCTGGATTTCCACCGGTGGCTTTGAACAGCGACTGTCTCAAGGAGAAGTGCCCGTTTTCTATCTTTCCATTGGCTTGCGAGTTATACGGCGAGACGAATATATGAGGAATCCCATATTTCTCCTGCAGCCATTTAACCGCTTGTTTAAATTGTGGCGCATTGTCTGTTACAAACATCCGCGGGCATCCCCACCGACATATGACGTCCTCTAAGAGAAACATGCCTAATGCTGGTGCTTTGTCCTTGGTTAAAGGCCGCCCCTCTACGTAACTAGATAGAGAGTCTCGTGCGTCTACAACAAGTCCACATTTATTGGAAACTTGTCCCATGACCATTACATCGACATGGACCACTTGAAACAGACTAGGTGTATGGGTAACTACTGGTGGTATTTTCAACAAAACATGCTGCCGTTCTTGACATAAATGGCATGTGGTTACATACCAAGACACATCTGCTTCAATACCTGGCCACCAGAATCTCAGTGCTATCAGCTCTCTCGTTGCGAAAATGCCGCGGTGTCCAAGACTGTCATGTGCAGCCTTCATCATGTACATCCGATGCTCTTTGTCAACTACTAGCTGATGCGCGGTACCAATCGCCTTACGATACATCCTCCCCCCTTTCAAAAAGAAATGTGAGGCGAATCTCATAAAAGCGCGGTATTCCTGATCATCATTCATACCCTCTGGTCTAATCATTGGATCCGTTAACCATCGTTTAACGAGCATTAACTTGTTGTCTTGTCTTTTCATGCCCGCGGTCCTGTGATCCTCTTTGTAGGGTTCACGTTTTTCCGCGTTCCACTTTAATTCCAAATCTGGAATCAAAGGTTCTGCCATTTGTACGTACTGAGGTACTTCCAGACCCTCTTTAGCATAAGCCTCCTTGCGTTTCTTATATACGCCAGCTTCCAAAGTTGCCGTGAGGAAAACCTCCTCAGCAAAATCTTCTAAGCCCGCGGCTTCAGATCCCATTTGCAGATATCCGCCTCTCGTATCAATCAAGTGCTTGAATTCCTCGAATTCCAAAGGTTGACGACCTGTTTTATCAGAGTCTTCATGATCCAATGGTGGCTCGTTCTGATCATAGCCTTCTTCCGAGTTAGGGAACACTTCATCTCCAGGATGGGGATCTCTCCTTGAGAGTCCATCTGGAGCGAAGGTTACACCTGGCACATGTTTCAACTTGAATTGGAACATCAAGATTTTCTCGATCCATCTGTTTATAGTTGCATTCGGACCCATGCCTGGATGCTTAAGCATCCCCTTTATGTACATGGCATCTGATTCTACTACCAGCCTTCGGACCCCGAAGATGTAATAATACATTGCTTCCAACGCCCTCATTAAACCGTAGAGCTCCCTCTTTGGTTGCGAGTAGTTAGCCTCAGTTTTCCCAAGCGTTATTGACGCAAATCTCGCATAATACTTCTTGGTAGGGTCGTCTGGATCTAGTTGATAGATTATTATACCAACAGCTCTCCAAGACGTGTCAACCTGCAAGACAATATCTGAATCCCATAGATAATTCAATGGCTTCAGCGCGGGACAGTTTTTCAACTTTTCACGTATCATTGCTTGAGCTTCGTCGCATGCCGCGGTCCATTCGAATGGTACATCTTTCTTGGTCAACTCGTTTATTGGTGATACAAT
Source organism: Mycena leptocephala (assembly GCA_029378395.1). Lineage (NCBI taxonomy): Eukaryota > Fungi > Basidiomycota > Agaricomycetes > Agaricales > Mycenaceae > Mycena > Mycena leptocephala. Next base: position 157,107 of record JARJLF010000597.1, read on the forward strand.
GTCTCCATATTTTTCTATGAAACTTCGCAATACACCAACCGTTCCAAGATACGCCTTTACTTGCGTAAAATTGGTACACGGGCCCCATTTGTTGATCACTTCAATTCTATCTGGATCCGCAAGCCTGCCCTTGTAAGAACACAGATGTCCAACTACTGTGAACAAATCTGCGATCAACACAAGTTTCTTGCCTGAAAAAGTCCCCCCTGCATAAGCCATTCTAGTGACTATGCGGTTCAAATTCTGGAAATGTTCCCAGACGAACCGTCTAATGCCAGGATTCTCGGGGATTCTCTCATAATCTCCATCTGCAGTCTCATAGCGAGTCTCCGGCCCGCGGACGGGTACATCATCGATGTAGGGAATGGTGACATGTGGAATTTCTTCCCTGAGGACGTACGTTACATCATCATGGAATATCGGCACCGAATTGGTCCAACCCATAGGTAATTTCACTAGTCTCATTGCCCCGAAGGGAGTCTGGAACGTGGTATAGTCCCTAGATCCTTCCGCTAAGTCTCTGTTATCATATCCTACGAACATGTCCAGCGCGGCACCGCAAGCGCGGCCTGCAAAATGCTCTGCTAACTGTTCAGTCCCAGGAGTTACACCAGAATGTTGAATAGTAACTTCATTCAACCTTTCTAATGCGTGCACTATCCTGAGCGACTTGCCATCTTTCTTTATTACAGCAAAGATTGGGGAACGATACGAGGAGTTCGAAGGCTCATACACACCAGCATCAATTTTGAGCTTAATGTTACGACAGAACTCTGTAAAATGTCCAGGAGGTATGGGAATCTGCGAACAGACCCAAGGTGTATGTTTCACCACCGGCATCTCAACTGGAGGAAAGAATTCATGTTTAAACTGTCCCCGCTCTGTTTCATCCCATGCAAAGTGCCCTTCATGTCTCATCATAAAGTACTCCGCAAATTTCATCTCTTCGGGTTCTACGAAACCGATGTTATGTACTTCACGGAAGGCTTCTCGACGTTCCGCGGTAAATCTTCCGGTTGGTACGAAGTCAGGTGGGTTTGGATCTAACACTGGCATATTTGCCAGCGGATCCCCTGTAATCTTTCGTTCAATCCGAAATTTCGCGTCTAGTTCTCCCAATATGGGCTTGACTTTATCCGCTACCGGTTTGTATTTCTTTCCTAAGAAACTACTCTCGGTTGTGACAGGCGCCGCGGTACTTACGTCACCGGCCGCGGTGGCTGTTTCAGCGACCGCGGGGAACTCGTTATAGGTTTCTGCTTCTTCCGAAGGACCATATATTTGTTCCTGCATTAAAACCTGTCTAGGTACTTCTGGTACCAACGGAGATTTCTTTTGTGTGGCCGCCCGAGGCCACTTGTGCTTACTCCCCACCCGTTGATTCATCAAGTTCACTTTCCGAGCCATTTTACCAGCTTGGACAGACTTTTTCACACGGTTCGGTGGTTTAGGTTTATTAGGGACACCTGCTTCGTTGAAAACAAAGACTTCCATGCCTTGCTCCACTTCAGCGTTACCTAGGTACTGATTTAACAGTGCCGAGGCTTCGGTATCTCCTGCAACGATTCCCTGTGAGGCGCACAAATATGCCATCCGGCGATCATCTGCTGTCGATGCCAATCCATCTTTTGGCATGCCATAGCCTACGCACACTAATTCCCCTTTATCGTCATAATCCCAGGCTGTCATTACTTCTCCCTCTTCGTCGAGTTCATTGAAGAGTTCTAAAAATCCTGCGGAACGACTTTGGTTTCCTTAGCCGCGGCTTGGTCTTTTATCTTCTGGAGATGGCCGCGGGGATGCGTAGCAAGTGTAGTTTGCTTCCCCGTGTAGGGATCCGTAATGGTAACCTCTACATCTCCATTTCTTTTACTAGCAAAGATAGTTTCTGCCAACATTTCGAACGGTCTTCCAAGAAGAACTTCGTATGGAGCATTCTTCAATATATGCACTTGCAAGTACAGCGTAATGCCGCGGAACTTGAAAGGCACATTCCTTGCTAGCCCAAGTGTTTGTTGGTACTGTTTGTTTGCTGCCTGCATGAGAATCCTCATCGAGGGGTCCCACTTAAGCCTGAGTTCTATCGCCTTTTCCTCACTCATGGACACAATTTGTGATCCACAGTCAGTGATGGCTTCAATAATCAGTCCCTTGATATCTGGGTGCAAACAACGAAGTAGGCCAGAGAGTTCTGCCACCGGAATGGTTATTTCCTTAGGCGTCTCCCCCTCCGCCAACGATTCGAAGTACTGTAAGACAGGATCCCCTACTATGATGCTTCCTTCTTCCAACTCGTGAGTGGAACTGGTCACAATTTCAGGGAAAGTGTCAAACATTAACACTTGGCAGATGTTTCCATCTTGGTCTAATGTTACAAGATTCGTTTCCACGAGTCGAACACTAGAGTCTTCATCTGAACTTTCCAGGTCCGTCCGCGGCTCATCATCATCGACCGCGGCCACCCTTCTAGCCATGAAGTTATTCACTTTAGCTGCCAGTACGTCTCCTTCTGTGGTCTGAACAAAATTAGGCCGTCTGGACTTGGGCGTGCCTGTCTCTAAAGCTTTCCGTATCTTAGGATTACTGTCTATCAAACTTCCAAGACGAACCGGAACTATGGTATCGCGGATAGATTTCAAAATATCTGCATTGGCCAGATCTTCTACTTTCGTATCCCGCGGGCCTCTCGGCTTGCGTTTACCAAATTCCCGGGGCTTTTCCGCAGGTTCGACAGGTTTAGGAGGTAAGACCTCAGGGCGATGAACGTCTCCTAAAGGTTCGACGTCCCGGAACGGAAGTTCCCGATGAAACTCCTGTCTGGGCGGACCTAGGTCTCGCTCGTCGTCTGAATCCTCCACTTCCTCAATGGTGACTTTTCGACTAGGCTTTTTGACTTTCTCTTTGGGTTTTTCAACCTCTGGTATGATGGTTTCAGCAGCTGGAACTACTGGCGCCTCAACTTCAACGCTTGTCTGAATTGGTGCTTGCTCTGGCTTTTTACTGGTCTTTCGGTTTGTTTCCTCGGGAGGCTTTTTACGTGGTAAAGCCCCCTTCATCGGATTCAATGAAAATCCACGCCAGTTTGCTCCGCGGGCCCTTTCGCTCGTGTGTGCATCAAGTTTTCAAGTTGACTTATCCGAGTTAACAGGTCCGGCGGCGGTACGTCCATGGCATCACTAGGATCCGCACCAAAGTACTGATCAAACATATCATCGTAATTGAGCGACAGGTTCTGCGAGACTGCGCGGCGTGCATGATATTCTTGGGCTTTCACCCGCGGCTTAATATTAGGAGGTTCACGAGGTATGGTCTTTCCGTCGTACAGGCAAGTTTTCCCATTCACGACCTTGACTATTCCTTTCAGCAAATCTTCTTCACGAGCTCTGCAAGCATCGTAAAAATGACCGCTTTCCCAGCAATAGAAGCAATTGCCAGTATTGCCCCGACGTTCCCTCACAAAGCTTGGTGGATTGTTGTTCTGATTATTGTTCTGATAGCTGGTAGGTCCCGCGGCGCTAGGCCTCGAGGATTCTACAGCCATCCTAATCTGTTGCAACTCTTTGTGTTGGTCCGCGGTGAATTTATCAAGGTGAGTGGCGAACGCCTCTCCCATCCGACTTTGGATCTCCTTATAAATTTTCTCCTGGAAGTCGCCAACTTCCTTCAGCCGAGTTTCCTCAAGCTTCTGCACTTTGTCCGCTAAACGCTTGATGCGTTCAGGGTCTTCCGCTTCTGAGTTCAGCAGAACTGTAGCTTTCTTTGGTTCAACCCAGGAGAGGTCTGCGTCGTAAAACGATGCTGACTCCTCTTCTACGATTTTCACCGCTGCTTCCAAGATGTCAGTCCAGACATACTTGTCATCATCTTCTCGTTCAGGAGGGCTAAAGGGTATACCAGCGTTGCTAGCTTTCGCATCCCATTCTGCTTTATCCTTCTTGTACGAGGCAAATCCTTCTCTGGGCGTAACTCTCATCAGGTCTCGGACTTTGTCCTTGAGCTTTTCGGTCACCCCAATGAAGAAGTACTTTATAGCTTCACGGTTTGTGATGCGCATGCCATTTTGCATGAGTTTCGCAACCAGCGCTTTGTATTGCCTGACATAGGCGTGTAAACCTTCAATGTCATTTGCTTTTATAGGCTTTCTGGACGCTTTTCGAACGAATTTCTCAAGTCCTGACAACGATCCTTTCTCAAGTTCCTTGAGCTCGGGGTAATTGTCGCGGATCTCTTCTTTGAACTGCTCCCACGTATACGGTGGGTCCGCGGAGGCCAAAACCTTCCACTGTTCTTTCGTTCGCGAATCACAATAGTGAAATGCTATCCACTTCTTCTCTTCATCCAGCTTTGCGCCGACTCTTTCGGCAACATCTTCTACTGTGTCCAAATAATCCTGCAATTCTATCCCCTCATCGTCGCCTTTGAACTTCAACTGGTTGCGGCCAAACTTCTGGGGAAGCTTAGACTTATCCATTGTTGATTTGGTAACTGGTGGGACAATAGCTGAACTGTTTGACACTGGCTTTGGTACAATGGGTTGTACCGGTTGAGTCTGTACAGTAGTAACTGTAGCAGGGTTTTGCTGTACCGTAGTAACAGGCACAGGAATTGTTTTCTGACTGGCTGGCAAGTTCGAAGTGCCCTGCGTAGTCTGACCCGGGGTTTCTTCCGGATTATCCAGAGAGGGAGAACTGCGTCCGCTGGTAAAGGCAGACCGTCGTCTTCTCTTTGGTTTTGGTTCTCGGTGTTTGCGGTCTCAAGCCGAGAGCTTGATGCAGAGTCTGCGCGGGAGCGTCCCTTGTAGAGTTCTGCGTTGAACGACCACGAGCTTGTGGTGGAAAGTACACGGACTCGGGAATAATCCCTCTCCTTGGCTTATCCGTGTTTACCGGCGGCTCGTTTTCCCAGAGTTTTATCTCCGAGAGAAGTGAACGTTGCCCTGACTTGTGTCTTTGTCCAGGACTGGTTGACCTTTCAGACAGATTGTCTGTTAGATCTTGCCACAGATGAAATACTTCAACTGTTCTTTTCCACTTGTAGTCTTTGAAAGACTTGTCAAGCTCGGATGTTCTTGTCTCGTTTCAACAATCCAAACTGGACCCTCGCGGTGGGCTCCAGATGAACGGTGCGCTTACAATACGTCTTGAATATGCTAGTTATAGCGTGTTGTGGAAACAACACTAAAACCACACAAACAATATCTTATCACTCCCAAAAGACTAGCGCAATCCTTAGTGAGTTCGGGTCCGGACGTAGTATGCGGCCAGCAGGTTTGGATTGTATAGTTAACAACGAAACAAGTACTATGAGGCACTAACAAGTCCCGCGGCACTTCACTTGGCAAGTTACAGCAGTTATCTTCCGCCGCGGCGTTGGATGAACGTTTGTATGAGACGGATACAAGAAGGTAGTGACTATAAAGATAGTTCTATCACTTCAGGGCAGAGTTTGTACTTGGTGTTCACAAATATCCCCAGCAATGGCCGATTCCAATTGCTATAATGAGGCAAGCTGTTTCTTCCTTGGCAATTCTCTTTACTGCAGGATCTCCCGTACAGACCTAAACTTGTCCTCGTTAGGGACGTTCCTTCACTTTTATGTAACGGCTTAAGCGTTGAC